>CM050520.1:63546123-64065488 GCA_027563665.1 Antrozous pallidus
CAGGCCTCCACAAGCCGCCACCAGCGGACTCTTAGAAGCAGAACGCGGAACCCCCTAGGACTCCTCCCCACCCAACTCAGTCCATTCTTCTCAGAGGGTCAGCCACTCTGCTTCCGCCCGAGATCGTGCACATAGAGGGGGCGGGTACGACTCCTAAGTTACCCCGCTCTTAAGTCTCTCCAAAGCCACACCATCGGGACGGAGGCTGTCTTTTACCCGGTAAGGAGTGGGACTCGTGAGCAGAAAAGCAACAGCCGGGCCAGAGCTCGCCTCTGAGAACCGCTTGCACGTAAACCTGAGTTAGGTGGGAGCAAGAAGCCAGTTCTCTTGCTCTCGCGATACCTCATTGATGACATAAGCGCTTAAGTCCTCTTCGGCTCTCATTGGCTGTCGAGCTCCGTGAGGGAGCTGGGAAACTAGCAGCGAGGCCCCGCCCACGTATCGGAGCCAATCCTGAGCAGCCGAGGGGACAACCCCGGAAGCGAGGTCTGCGGCGGCGAATTCCGCTCTACAAGGTGGGTGACTCTTCCTGGCTCTTCCTGGTCTCCTTGAGACACCTGTGATCTCCTGGCCCCTTCTGGGCGGGTCACCTGTCGACCACGGCCGGCTGCGTCGCGGGTTCTAGGTGGGGATGGAGCTGTTACTCTGTTCTTGGTTGTTCCCGAGGCCGAGGGAGCGACGCCTGGCCTGTGAAGTGACCAGCCGGTGCCGGAGGGCCCGGGCTGGTGGCCCTCCCCCTTACTCCCGCTCTCAGAGGTGGAACGTTCAGACCATCCGTTTCACAGGCCTTTCTCTGCTTCCCCTGAGCCCTTGACCTCGGGTTTAGCAAAGCCGTATTGCTTTGTGCTGACAGCACAAAGAAGTGAAACTTTTAATGTAGAAAATCTGGGCTTTCAGTTCTATTGAAGTTCCTTAATCTAAGGCAAGTTATTTTCATCCATTCGAACCTCAGCCCCTTCAACTGTAAAATGGGGTTTATGGCCCACCTGTCATTTATGTGTCCATTCGGTTAAGAAACATACTCATTTAAAAGAAAAAACACCCTATTTCTCCCTAGTGGAATATCACCAAAAATCCTGATTGACTTTTTAAATCCTGAACCAGGGAGCGCACCTGACTCTTAACTGTTTAGACTAAATCCACCAAGAAAATGTTATGTGCAGTTTACTGTGTCCGGAGCAGTAAATTCAAAATTTATAAAAAGAGAGGCTTTATGAAAAAGGAGAGGTGGCCCACGAGATATGTTCTTAAATTGATATGATAACTAGTTAATTTTATGTTATTTACTGGTGTTTATTGTTTCATGATTAGATGTATGGTCATTTTTGTGTTGCAAAGTTCAATGAATAGTTTGAGAATGAAGAAAAAAATGAGAACTATTAAAACATAAAGCAGTTCTGATAATATTTCTCATAGACTGAAAGCTGGACAAGCCTGAAAATTCTTTAGTAAAATCCTTACATTTTAAAATGAAATAACAGGCCCAGAGAAGGTACTAAACATGAGTGATAGATTTAAACTCGAGTTTAGTGCTTTTGGCATTACTAATAAAATCTAATGCATTAGGATTGTATACTCTTAAACTTGTAAAATTAGGTAGAAAGAAATAAGGATTATAGGGGTATGACTAACTCCAACTTCTCAGAATCCATTCCAGTCAAGTGATGGGACCTTAATTAAATTTAATTCTACAATATTTCTTGCTGTATTTAAGTGAGACATAATTATAAATTAAATATAGTCCCTATACCTAAACTTATTGTATTTTAAGAAGCAAAAAAAAAAAAAATTAGTGGTGAAATAAGACACTATATAGCACACAAAAAAAATGTAGAATTTGAAAGAGATCTAATTTGAGCATTAAGACTGACTTAATGAAAGAATTAACATCTGAGAAGAGCCTTGAAAAGATAACAATTTAAACAAATATAGTTAGGAGGCTAAAAATGGTACTTTTTAAAAAATCTATTTTTCAATTACAATTGACATACAATATTGTATTCGTTTGAGGTGTACAAAGTGAGTAGACATACCTTACATAGTGATCACTTCGATAAGTAGAAATGGTATTTTTAAAATATTTTTTTCTCATTTTCTATGGTTGAAGTTTAATATGCAGTGTAACTCTTTAGGCTGATGCTGATTTATAAATCAATATGGCAGCCTAGCAAAATAAGCATCACTTCTTTTGGGAAGCCTTCTCTAACCCCTTAGGACAGGGTTAATGACAGTCCTCCAGAATGCTCCTGATATCTGGACATGGTCCTGTCATAGCACTTATCCGACTGTCTTCCAGTCACTTCAACTTGACAGTAAGCTTCTTGAGGTTACAATGCGGATCTTGTTCATTATTGAATCCCAATATCCAGAGACAGGCATTCTATTCATATTTGTTAAATGAAGGCATGAATGACAGCCAAAATGCAGTTTCAAACCAAGAAGCTAATTAAGAAATATAGTTGTATATCAATGAATAGAACTACTTTTAAAGCAATGAGTTTTCCCAAGCCTGAAATTAGTTAAGTAGAAATAGGATATCTATTACAGATGTCATGATAAAGATGTCTGCACTGAAGAGTTTGGGACACATGTCCTTTGAGGGCTATTCTGTCTCTAAGAATTCCTGATTTTTTTAAGTAGTGTTTGTTTAGAAGTTTTTGTGTCCTCTCTATAGCATTAGGTGCCTATTTTATTAAAATGTATCTGGCTTGCCCCGGCCGATGTGTCTCAGTTGGAGCACAATCCTGTGTACTAAAAGGTTGCAGGCTCAATCCCATGCCAGGGTACATACCTAGGTTGCAGGTTCAGTTCCTGGTTGGGCCATGTACCCGAGACAACTAATCGATTCTCAACTATGTTTCTCTCTCTCTCTCTCTCTCTCTCTCTCTCTCTCTCTCTCTCTCTCTCTCCCCTCTCCCTCTCCCTCTCCCTCTCCCTCTCCCTTTCTCCCTCTCTCCCTCTCTCCCTTCCTCCCTCCCTCCCTCCCCCTCTCCCCTCTCTTCCCCTTCTGCCCCTTCTCCCCAACATCAGTAAGCATATCCTCGGGTGAGGATTTTTAAAATGTGTCTGTCTTTATTAGTGACAATTTAGAATCTTCAAGCATTTATCACTCTTAGCATAATACAACAGTATCTAAATCAATAGGTTCAAAATAAACACACCCATACATCAGAGATATTGTGGGTTTAGTTCCAGACCATCACATTAATCTTTTTCCTGGTGGAAGGTCTTACCTTCCATTTGTAAAAAAAAAAAAAAAAAATCTGTGAAGCATGATAAAGCAAAGTACAATAAAATGAGATATGACTGTACAATTATAACCACTGTACAGTTATAACCACTGTCTTAGTAGAAGCAAACAATAACAAAAAAGAAATATTAGGTTATTAAATATATAGATAAGTGAAATCTATCAGCTCTAATATCTAGTGAATATAAAGGATATCAATAAGCACCAAAGAGTTTAGACAAGGTTTATTTGTGTGTGTTTGTAAGACTTATATATGATGTTGATAAAGCCTCAATTGCTCTTTTCCTAATAATTTTTTTGTTTATTTTCAGATCTTGATGAATAAAATAAAGCAGACATAATTCATCTCTAAAAAAGATAATTTATATGCTGGTATTTGAAATGCTTTGTGTGTAGAATAGTAGTAAAAATGGAAAAAGAGAAAGTAAATGATGATGGACAACTAGACCCAGAGAATTCCTTGGACTTTTTTGAACACTTTAACCAACTTGAGTTGTTGGAAACACATGGACACCTTATCCCCACTGGTACCCAAAGTCTCTGGGTAGGGAATTCTGATGAAGATGAGGAACAAGATGAAAAGACTGAAGAGTGGTATCAATTCCAAGAAAAAAAAATGGAAAAAGATCCAAGCAAGTTGCTTCTTTGGGCTGCTGAAAAAAATCGGGTAAACAAACAGGGAAGAAACCATAATATAATGGGAAAAGTGTTAGATTTGGAGCCAGAAGATCTATCCTTGAGCCTCCATTTGATCCGTAACTCTGGGAAAATCCTACTATTTCTGAACCTCTATTTTCTTATCAGTAAAAGTGGTCATTTTAATACCTGCCTCTTTTATGCCAGGTTTTGAGGATGAAATGCGGCAATGTACGTGAAAGTACATGTTAAGCTACAAAAAGTCAAATTATGTATTTGGGGGGCTTTAAGGATAATTATAAAGATCACAAGCAATCATCTGCATTTTTAAATCATTTATATTGTCAGGATCATCCTAGAAATAACTATTATTTAGGAAAAGAAAGATGGGAACTAACATTTATTAGATACCAACTATAACATATGCCTTATTATTTAATTGAATCCTTTTGTGTCCCTAAAGATAGGTAATATTCCCTTTTACTGAGTAAGAAATTGAGATTTTCAGGAATATTAATTTGCCCAGGATATCCAAGTAGGATGGTCTTACTTAATATTAAAAGTCTGTTCTTCCCATGCAAGTACTTTTCCCTCATTTTACTAAGTTCCTTCATGTGTCTTTTTTTTTCTTTATTGTTCAGTTTATTAATTACATTGTTCCCTTTTTTTTTTTCACCCTATAGTTCCCCTCCACCTGGTATCCATCCCACCCTCCGCCCTCACCTCCCTGTCCACCTATAGTTGCATGATTTTTGTCCAGTCTCTTGCTGCATTTCCCAAACCCCCTTTCTCCCCAAGAGTTGTCAGTCCATTCCCTCTCTATGTCCGTGATTCTGTTACATTCACCAGTTTATCCTGTTC
The DNA here is from genome assembly GCA_027563665.1 of Antrozous pallidus. Classification (NCBI taxonomy): domain Eukaryota; kingdom Metazoa; phylum Chordata; class Mammalia; order Chiroptera; family Vespertilionidae; genus Antrozous; species Antrozous pallidus. The sequence continues at coordinate 63,550,871 of CM050520.1, forward strand.
ATCAGCTTATTAATTCACTTGATTTTTAGATTCATTTGTTGATAGATGTGTATTTGTTGTGCCTAATTTACACTTTTAACTTTTTCTTCTCTTCTTAAAGAATATCTTTCAGCGTTTCATATAATGTTGGTTTGGTGGTGATGAACTCCTTTAGCTTTTTCTTATCTGCGAAGCACTTTATCTGGCCCTCAATTCTGAGTGATAGCTTTGCTGGATAGAGTAATCTTGGTTGTAGATTCTTGCTGTTCATCACTTTGAATATTTCTTGCCACTCCCATCTGGTCTGCATCGTTTCTGTTGAGAAATCCACTGACAATCGTATGGGTGCTCCCTTATAGGTAACCAACTGTTTTTCTCTTGCTGCTTTTAATATTCTCTCTTTGTCTTTTGCTCTTGGCATTTTAATTATGATGTGCCTTGGTGTGGTCCTCTTAGGGTTCCTATATATTGGGGTTCGTTGCGCTTCTTGGATTCCTAAGTCAATTTCTTTCACCAGGTGTGGGAAGTTTTCGGTCACTATTTCTTCAGATAGGTTTTCATTGTCTTGCTCTCTCTCTCTCTCTTTTTCTGGCACTCCTATAATTCGGATGTTGGTGTGCTTGAGGTTGTCCCAGAGGCCCCTTACACTATCTTCAATTTTTTGAGTTCTTTTGGTTTCTTGCTTTTTCAGCTGAGTGGATTTTACCTCTTTGCATTTCAAATCTTTAACTTAGTTCTCGGGATGCTCCAGAGCACTTTTAGGTCCTTGTATATTTTTTATTTCAGTCTGTGTATGCTTAATTTCTGGTTGGTCCTTTTTCATATCCTTGAGAGTCTCCTTTATATCCTTGAGAGTCTCCTTCATTTCCTTGTAGGACTCATTCATTTCCACATTGGTCTTGATCATTTCCTTGCAGGTCTTGTTCATATCCTTGAGGGTCTCGTTCATTTCCTTGTAGGACTCATTCATTTCCTTTGCGGTCTTGCTTAATTCCTTATAGGCCTCGACCTTTTGTTGGAGCCTCTTGAGAAGCCCTATAACCGTGGTTTTGAATTCCATGTCCAGTCGTTTTTTTTCCTCCATTTCTTTCACATCTGATTTCTTTCCATGTCTCTGCATGGTGGCTGCTTCCCTGAGTTGGTCAGTTAGCTTTGTGTGGTAGACGTCCTACAAGGGACAGTGGCTCAGCCTCCCCAGTTACCTGAGGTGGATATGGGTTGCACAGACTTGATGAAGTTAAGCTCAGGTTAATCGTTGCTAGCACTTGGAGGGGTTGACCTCCAGGCCAATTGTCTGTGAAGCTCAGCTGTGCTCAGGTTGGATGGGCAGAGTCTCTGAGCCAAGCAGACAGCGTTAGCTCCGCCCTATGCGGCCCCAGGGACTCTGTGCCGGGCGCACTGGCCGCCAGCACCTCTGAGAGAGAGCCGCTGCCAAGCTCCACCAGCTGCCGGGGAATTCAGACTCTCCCCAAATGAGTCTGCACACCCAACGTCTCACCCAGGGTCATAAAGCAGTCTGACGGTTTTCCGAATGAGAGAGCAAGTGGCAGAGCGCTCTCTGCGCGGTCACGCAGCTGAGCTGTTCGCACAAGCTGCCTTCTCCACAAGCCGGCAGACCCCTGCAGCACCCGAGCTTTGGCGTGCCCTCCCACTGTCCAGTTTTCACCCCGTATGATAGTGGGTTCTGTGGACTTCGCCCAAAGCTGGAGTATCAGTCCAGTGGGACGTCTTTGTCTCCCTGTTCGAGAAAACTGGCCAGTTTTCAGCCGCCCACCCTATCCGCTGGCAAGCGCGCTCTAAACCTCTCTCCGCGCGAATCTTAAACGCTGTCCGCCGCCGCTCCTCCAAGTCACAGTGCCTTATTTTCACTTTTATTTGTGGAATTTTCACTCGGCCAGCTTTCTGGTGATTCTGGAAGGTGTTTGTTCTTTCATTAAGTTGTAGTATTAAAATTGCTGAGTATGACTGCAAGATAGGTGTTTTACCTATGCCGCCATCTTGGTTCTTCTCCCTCATGTGTCTTAATAAAATAAGTAAAATGCCTTGCATTTTTGCATAACTTTATAACCCAAGAGCATGCTGTATTCCACCACAGGTCAATAGACCAAACTTCCTTGAAACATGTCTTAGGTTTCTTTAGTTAGAAGGAATTGAGTTGTTTAATCTCTAGATTTCCCTGTTACCATTACACTCTGATAAAGAAGTTTATTTTTTAAAGTTTTAGTTAGAAGGAATTGAGTTGTTTAATCTCTAGATTTCCCTGTTACCATTACACTGTGATAAAGAAGTTTATTTTTTAAAGTTTTATATATTATGTCATTGGTGTGCTGCTCCTCAGAAAAAAAGTCAGCCTGTTGTTGTTTTCTTTACAGATGACATATAAAAGATTAAATACAATCATTCATCTAGGACTAAAGCTTTTATACAATAAGCCTTAGTTGGATGTGGAAGTAAATGTACGGTTTGATATTCAGAGAATCACATTCTTAGAATCAACAGTTTATGGTTAACACTAACTGATTCATTCTTTTTTTTTGTTAATTGACTTTAATTTCCTTTTCTCCCCTCCCCGCCCCAGTGTCTTTCATTCATTGGTTATGCTCATATGCATGCATACAAGTCCTTGGGTTGATCTCCCCCAACATCCGCCTCCCATCCACCCCAGCCTTCCCCCTGTAGATTGACAGCCTGTTCAGTGCCTCCCTGCCCCTGTATCAATCACTCTCCCCTGTTTCTTTTCTTCAAAAATATCTTGCCTCTGCATACTAGAAATAAATGTATAAGAACAAAAAATGTTTGAGTCTCAGTTTCAGTGTCCAACTGTTCTGAGTCCCAGTTTCAGTGTCAAATAGTTCTTTATGTGTACATGTCAGCAATGGTATCCAGATGGTGGACACATCGTGGAAATGCAAGATCCATCCTCTCTGGTTTGGTCCTGGGCCGCCTGCAGCCATGCACAGCTGCCGACTGCTAGCATGGCAAGGTGCCATCAGTGTCCCCCATCTCTGGACCATCCTCGTGACTGGAACAGACCCGTCAGTTCCTCACTATCGCAGGAACCCACATGGTCTTGGAGTTGTTCTCTGAAAACACACAAACACATTCTCCGACCAAAAGTTAACAAAGGGATCCTCTCTGCAAAATAGACTTGGGATTCTTTTTATTTGTGCCTCAATGATTTTCCTTTGGCTTATTTTGACACCATGTGTGTTTTTTCATGTGTGTCCTGCTGTTGGCTTTACAAATGGAAGTTACTTTTCTAGAGTAAGAATTTTCTAGATGCATTTTACTTACAGGACATTTTTCCTTACATGATATTACCCCACTGTTCCCCCCCCCCCCCCTTTTTTTTCTAACTGATTCATTTTTAAAGCATTGACTCTCTCCCTCCAAAAATGAAATCATTTTCATTTTAAAGTCATTGCTAACAAGTTCTTATTTAATATCATTAAATCTAACACCACTAGACAGTTTAATTTTCTCAATTTACTGTTCAGTTCTGAGTTGGGTCTTTTAAATATCTCTCTCTTTTTTTTTTTTTTTTTTTTTTTTTAGCTGTCTACAGTGCGGAGACTACTTTCTGAAAAGGCCACTCATGTGAACACTAGAGATGAAGATGACTATACCCCTCTTCATCGAGCAGCTTACAGTGGACACTTAGAGGTTGTCCGTGAGCTAATTGCACAAGGCGCAGATGTTCATGCGGTGACTGTGGATGGTTGGACACCCCTGCACAGCGCTTGTAAGTGGAATAATACTAAAGTAGCTTCTTTCCTACTTCAGCATGATGCAGATATCAATGCCCAAACAAAAGGCCTCTTGACCCCCTTACACCTTGCTGCTGGGAACAGAGACGGCAAAAATACCCTAGAACTCCTCCTGATGAACCGCTACATCAAACCAGATCTGAAAAACAACTTGGAAGAAACTGCACTTGATATTGCCAGGAGGACAAGTATCTATCACTACCTCTTTGAAATTGTGGAAGGTTGCACAAATTCTTCACTTCAGTCTTAATGGTTCTAATCATTTAGTACCCGTGCCTCCTTTCTGTGAGATGTCAAAAATCCCCATAAGACAAAGTTGACATCAAAAGTCTTACTACAGAAATTCAATGGTACTTGTTAAATCTTTCCAAGTGAATTGCCTGACCTTGATGTCAAAATGTATTTGAAAGCTGTTTGGATATATCTTTAATGATTTCTGTGGAGTGTGTGGTTTTTATCAGAAATTTTTTAACTTACCTATACTTAAAAAATTGTCCTAGGTTGTACAGAAAACTAATGATATTTTTGGTGCTGATCCAAGGAAAATGTATTTTTAAATATCCCCATCCTGAATTTTTGTTGCGTATTTAGTATAATGACATTTATTTTTATAAGCTAAAGCAACTCAGAATTCAATTTAAAAGTCTTAAATATACTGGTGCAGTTCAGCTGTCATAGCCATTTGCTTTCATTTTAAACCATAAGAATTAACATAGTGACTTGAGTCTTCAGAAGTTAATAAAGTCAGGAATCTAGATCTTTGTGTTTTGGAACCTAGACTTTTAGGAAAGTAGTTAGCTGGGTGTTTAATCCATAAATGTCATATACTGCCTCTCCTACCACAATTTACCCAGTCCTGAGGACAGTCCTACCTCACCCTGGTCACCTACATAATCCTTATTCTATTGGTGAGTTAGCATGACTTTTAGACATGCCTACAACTATACCTTGGTCCAAGAGATTGTAATATATCTGCTACCCCGCTGGTTTTACCTGCCTAATCCTGCTGATTTGGGCACTGCTGTTACAGCTTCTCAAGTTCACAAGAAGTATTGATTTTCCAGGGTCCTCTTTTAATACAAATCATACAAGTGACAAATGAAAAGGAATTTTAAGAGTGAGGGATGATGATTATAGTGGGGCTAGAACCACACAGTGGCTCAGGCTTTTTTAAAAGTCACAGTGTGGATAGTGACCAAAGCATAAATATAAATATTCAAAAAATAGAAAGTTTGAACAACAACAAAAATAGGCCTGAGTTCTTTTCTCAACTGTATATAGCATCCTTGAATCCATAGCATATTTGTTCATCCAGCATATATTTATTAAATATCTGCTCTCCTGACCTCTCCAGCAGCAGTTTCCCATTGACTACCAAGCCCTTCTCTGACTATTCCTGAAGGCTTTTCTCCTACCTTCTCAACACCGGAACTAACACTAGACAAAGGGCACTAAATCAGGAGTCCCTTATTTCAATTATATTTTTTCAATGCCTACCAAGGTCTGTCTATTTTGAGTTAGCACTTATAACCCGATCACCCTAAAACTAAATAATGTTGTTTAATCAAATATGTGTGGCAGTTTTTAGATTAGAACAAAATTGGAGAGTCTCTGAAAAGTTCAAGGTAATGTAGGACTGAATCATTGTGACAAACAGGTCTCAAGAGTTAGGAGAACTCGAGTTATATCCTTTTCTAATAAACCAGTGGGGCGGGGGTGGGGGGGGGTGGGGGGGGAGGAGAAGAATTTCAATTGTTTTGTGATATCTGGCAAGGAGATGCCTGGGTTTCAGAGTATCACTATCTATGATACAAGGGTTTTGGCAGAAAATGAGAGTTGCTTTGTATTTAATCTGACCCAATTTAGTGATACCAAATGACAGATACAGCTAATAGACAGTATAACAGGACCCCTCCTAATTCAGTAGACTGCTAAATGAGGCTGCCTGGTTATCGGGAAGGCAAAGAGCCCATGGCTCCTTTCTTAATTGGGAATGAGTTGCATCCGTGATTTTATATAAGCTTTCCACTTAAGTACTGTATAGGGCCAAAGAAGCCATCTTTTTTCTGATCAGGAGGTAAGCTGACATTTAACTTCCTGGTTTTCAGGCCTCAACACTGAACTAGAGCATGGAAATCCCTTCTATCCCTAGGGCAGAGTTTATATCATGTGTTTCCTTTATACTTTTCTTAGTATTTACTAGATTCTTCTGTCTATAGAAGTCATTCACTAATCATGCTTTTTACTATATTACTTACCTGCACTTTCTAGTTTAAGAAGGCTAAATAGCTCAGTTTGCAAACAAAATTTTCTCTTATCTTGTACTTTGAAAATAAAATAAAATACATGCTTTTCATAACTAAGGCCTTAATTGTGATTAACTTATATGCCTGAAGAGGAGGTGTCTTTTTGTCATTGTTTAAGGGACACATAATTCATAGGCACACAGTGAAATAAAATAGCTTTGTTGTTTTTAATCTTAAATACAATTCTCTGGAGAGTTTACTGGCCCACAACTTACCACAGTGATGGGATTTTGAGTCTTTATTTTAAGGATGTGTAAGCATCCATTTATTTCTATTTGTTGGCATTTATCACCATACCCACCACTATTCTAAAACATCATGATCAAAAGAAACCCAGAGACGAAGCATGTTCTCTGATTTGGTCCCATATCAAAATGAAGCCTCTGTATCAGTTCTTGATTCCCAATCAACACATACACAACCTTCACCCTTCCTGAAATGGCTCTAGGAATTGGTGGAACTGGGAGGTACAAAACATGATCACAGTCACTGATTATGCCTTTACTATAATTAGTTTATTGTTGAACGCCCTAGCCCCTCTGTAGGATGACCAGATGACCATTCAACCTGTGTAATATCAAGTGCTTTCTGTCTAGGAAATTTCAGATTTCTGTTTATTACGTTTAGAAAACAGCAAAGTAAGAAGTTTTTAGTAACTATTGATGATTTAAATTCCTGAAAATGTCCCTTTGAAACCCTAAAATTTTACTTTTGGGAATCTAAGTAGAAATACTCTAAACTAGAGCTAAATAATCTAAGTCAGAAACATAACACAAGCCACCTGTGTAATCTTTCTAGAAGCTGGATTAAAACAAAAACTAATTTATTAAATAATTTTAATAATACATATTATTTAATAAATCCAAAATATTCATTTCTGCTTGAGATACATATTTTAAAATTATGGAGCTATTTTACTCTTTTGGGTGATATAAGTCTTCAAAACAGTGTGTGTTTTGCGGCACATCTCAGTTCAAACTAGCCACATTTAACTAATGCCTGATCTGATGAACAGGGTAGGTCCAGATGCCTGAAACATTTCCTGGAGGCATAGCAGAATAGCTAGCTAGGAGGCGCATTAAACTCTGAGCCAGACAAATCTGGGTTCAAATACAATTGCCACCTATGTGTAACTTTGGGCAAATTAACTCGGTCATACGTGAAATGGAGATAATATCTATCTTGTTACATAATAGATAGATAATATCTATCTATTTTGTAAGGCAAAAATGAGCTATGACATGGATGAAGGTTTACATGGTAGGTTTGCAAAAAAAAAAAAAATGGTATTGAATGATTCCCTTACCCAGCATTTCAAGCAGAAATGTCCTTCTGTGCTTTAGGTATTTGGAGCCTTGAATATCCCAAAGCTCTCCCTTTATATTCCTGTATGTAGTTCCCCTCGTGACTTTCCAGTAAAATGTGCAACATAGAGCTTCTTTCAAGAATCCAAACACCTCCACACCTAGAAGAAATGCCTACCTCATCTTCCAAGGCCCCTGCTAGGTGTCAACAATATCCAACAGAAGAGAGAACTCAGGAAGTAAGCAAAATAATTTCAACAAATAATTACAAGGACTTAAAAGATATGAGGCTCTGAGAGAAATGTATTTCCAGAATGGATCCAGAGCCTGGAAACTGAGAATGGCTTGTGGCTCATTCTATATGCAGCTTCTCAATGCTTAGCAGATGAGTTGTTCTCTAAATTCAGAGCTAATTTTTCCCTCTTTCAGGATGAGTCTTGTTAACACTAAGCAAATGGAATAAAAATGCAAAAGTGTTCATTTTTCATTGATCGCTTTAATTATCCAGTTGAAATTCAGGCAAATGTAATGGTTCTTGTTAGGAATTTAATGACATTGACATAACCGTGACCTCCAGAGGAGTTCATAGCAGGAGGATGTGTAGGCCAGAAAAATCTGCTTAATGAAATGCATAGCTTATAAAAATCTAAGAGCTAGTTGCTACCTAATTTGTTTTCTTCCTTCTATTTGTGTTATAATAAGTTTAGCATTTCACCTCTACTAGAGGTAAGTAATTGAAAATTAGGAAAATGTGAGTTCTTAAGAGCACTGTGTCCTGAACAGTCATTAAAGTTCCCTTTTCGGATATAGCTACCTTAAACAAAAGCGATTTTTATCAATTGAAAAAATTAGAAAGTGAGCCTGCCATTATTTAAAAATCAGATGCCTCTCAGGTTTTTTCACACCCCAATTTAATAACTCACATAGAAAGCATATCCCAATTGAAGGGGTCAACTGTAGGCCAGGATGTAGCTGTACTGTGAGAATCATACTAAGAATTGATCAAAGAAACAGGTCCTTCAGAGCACATTCCAGGGGAGGAAAAAAAAAAAACACTACAAGTCATATTTGCTTTCATGTGCTCTTGCATATTTCTTATTTGAAGATAGGCAAAGCTTAGTAGAAGAATCAAAAGAAAGAAACATTAGGGTCCTATTCCTTTTATTTTTGTCTGCACATTTAGAAAATGAGGAGGTGTTGGAATTCATTGAGAAAGGTAATCGTGTGTCAGGGTTTCTCACACTGTTGACATTGGAGCCAAATAGTTCTTTGTTGTGGGGGCATCCTGGGCATTGCAGAAACTTTAGCAGCCTTCTTGGCCTCTACTCTCTAGATGCCAGTAACACCTCCCACTTCTCCCCACTTAAGACAACCAAGCATGTTTCCAGACATTGCCAAATGTTCCCTGCTCTGTCATCAAAAATCTCTAAGGCAGGAGATTTCATCATTTGGCTAGCCTCAAAGTTGTTTTATTACCATGCAATTAAATTTTATTTAAAGCATGTTTTCCTTAGAGTCCAAATATCCATCAGTGTATACGCAAACACTAATCATTGATTCTATATTAAGTTTTTTGTATTTTATTAATGAGATCATTTGAACATTTCAAAATTGGCTAAAACACAATTAGAAAAAGAAAACCCTTCAATATTGAGTGTCATTTGTAAGCAAAACTCACTCCCTGCTCCTAGATTTGGCCTTTAGGAAATTTACCCCTTAGGTCGGATGAGTTTATTTCTAGAGAAATTCTAACTTCCGGGTATTAATGGAGCTGATAATCAAATTCTGATTTTTAATAGGTTACATCACTACAAATGTAAATTTTCATTGCATTGTTGAATAAAATGTTACTAAGTTGGTACATAGGCTTTTTACTTCTAGAGGAAAGGAATAAGCAAAGCCAACAGACTGTCGGAGGAGAATGAGATGAGGGAGCTAGCAGGTTCCAGGTATAAAACCACTGCGAATTAGACAATACTCTCTTAATGTCATTACGGATGTAAAATTCTTTTAGTTTGTTATTTAAATATAAAAATAATGTGGTGTATTTAGTTTCGGCAATTACTTTCACTTTAAAAATTAATTCCAAGATGAAATATATACAAATCATAGTGTAAAAAATATTCCACATTTGTTTAACAGCCTTCCCCAATCATCATTTATATAATAGTCTCCTCTGATCTTATTTATAAAAGTTCTTATACATCCAAGATGTGATATACTGACCCACTGTGATACTATTAACAGCTAACAACTGAGTGCTTTAAGTGTACCATCTGTGCTAGAGGTGCTCCCATTTTATCTCAGGAGCCTCACAATAACCCCGTGAGATAGATGGCAGAAATGAGGAAATTGGGCTTATGGAGGCTAAGGAAATTTGCCCGACATCATGAAGTAAGTTACCAGAAAGCTCACGTTTAAATATTACAGCTTTTCATCAGTGGGGTTCTTGAATGTTAATCTCTATGTATCACTGGTTAGTCTGTTGAATAATCATAACAAAGATTCCATTTTTATCAATACTGTTTTGATGTAATTTATGGTATTATTTAAGACATAAAAATTACCATTATTAGAAGCAAATTGCATTTTATGGCATAAAATATAAATACACAAAAGTTTCATTAAGTCATAAGTGCCAGAACAATTTTTAAAAAGAATAGTAAAGTTGGGGAATTTATAGCACCTGGTTTCAAAACTCATTGTGAAGCAGCAGTTTTAAGACTGTGTCAATAGACATATATAGATCAACAGGGTAGAGTCTAGAAATAGATCCAGATATGAATAATCAATTAATGTTTGACCAAGCATCTAAGGATTTCAATGAGGAATTCCCTTAAAGAAATCGTGCTGGAACACCTGAATATCTACTTGGGGAAAAATTAATTCATTTATAGACCCCAGAGCTGTGGTTGCCTGGTGACAAGGATGGAAGTTGGACTGGAGAAGGGCAGGAAAATTTTTGGGAAGTGGTGAAAATGTTCTGTATCTTCATTGCAGGTGTATATAACTGGCCAAGTCATTAAATTCTGTACTTAAATGGAATTAATTTTTGTACATTAAGTTATTCCTCAGTAAAATAGATTCTTTAAAGTACCTATCCAGCGACGACTAATTTCATCCTTTTGTTCTTTTCCATAGCATGTAGGGACTTATGATATCTCTCTATCAGATTTTAGGAGTGTATCTTCTTCAGGGGCTACAGAGTCCTATGAATTATAAAAAAGGAAAAAAAGATTTAATTAATTCACTGGAATTTTAAAATCCCAAGCAAAAAACCCATTGTAATTCGAAGGAACAGTTTATCCATTAAATAATACAGTAGGAAACAAATGAATTAAAATAGTCCATTTGGCAATACTTAATAAATTTAAAAAGATGGCTTAATTTTTATAAGAAGGGTTTTGTTGACTTTAAAATAATTTAGATCAGGAATGTTAGAATCTAGGATACCAGAATGATTCTAGCATCTACTTTTCTGGAGGAAAAACAATAGCATTAACAACCCATTGTTATTCAGTTGCCATGTTATTAAGCAAAAGAAAAGACTGAAATGACTTCTGAAGATGACTTCAAAATTTATAAAATTAACTGCAAAATGTAAAAATTAATCCACCTAGTTTTTAATAATGTGCCAATAACTAATAAGTATATAGAACCAATACAATTTATAACTTACTACAAGAAAATTTTAGTCTTTGGTTTTGCCTCCATCTATTGGCCATATTAATATTTTACATTTAATTAAAATGAAAATAGGATAAGCCATTCTGATGTTTTTGCTGTTCATTTTTCACTTTTTTAATAGAATAAAATTATAACCACATTTTCTAGATAAACTAGTACATTTTATACTTATTTTAAACAATAATTTGTTCCTAAAAAGATTTCAGGTGGTGTATAATTGAAATACATATAATAATTGGAAATAGAAAATCAAAAGCCATTTAGAAGGAGAAAGAAGGAAATAAATTAGTATAGTTACTGCAATCAACAATTAACTTATCTCTAAGCTTTTTGATATTGGATACAAAAAGAAAAAAATAATTGTATAATTCCTTTTTATTTGGTCAAAGTAAACAATTCTTTAAAAGTAAAACTTTCAGACTAATTTTTTAACTAAAATATGCTTAATATTTGTATAATTTCATAGAGGTATATTAAACAGTAGTTCAAAAATCTTGATGAATTCTACAAAGTAAACACACCCATGTAACTACAACCCAATCTAGAGACAGAACAAAACCCACACTCCAAGCTCCACTTTGTGCTCCCTCTTAGTGCTCCTTCAGAGGTAACTGCTATTTTGATTTCTGTCACCATCATTTCATTTTGCCTAGATAGGTGGAATCATTTATTATGTATACTTTTGTGTTTGTTTTTTTCAGTCAACATTACATCTATGAGATTCATCATATTTTTGCATGTAGCAGAGGGTTTTTTGTTGTATTCTGTTATATGAACACTAGAGGCCCGATGCACAAAGATTCATGTAAGAATGGGCTGTCCTTCCCTGGCTGCTGGCACCTCCTTTACTCTGGCTGGAGCCACCTTTCCGCCTTCCCACACTGCCCAGAGGCTTGGAGCAGCTGGGGCGATACGGAATGCCTGCATTGTCACCCTGCCCCTGGCCATTCAGTGCCTGTGTATGCAAACTAACCTGCCATTTTTAGTGGGTTAATTTGCATACTCCTTTTTGGCTGGTGGGCATTGTGGAGGTACGGTCAGTTTGCATCTTACTCTTTTATTAGTGTAGATACAATACTTTATAAGTACATTTTGTTGATTGTTGAAGGGCCTTTGAATTCTTTTCAATCTGGGGCTTTTTGTTGTTAATTCTCAGCTGAGGATATTTTTCCATTGATCTTTTAGAAAGAGTGGAAAAAAGAGAGAAAGACAGAAACATACACGTGAGAGAAACACATCAATTGTTTGCCTCCTGCAAGTTCCCAGACCAGGGCTCAGGCTGGGAAGGAGCCAAGGTACATGCCCTTGACCAGAATGGAACCTGGGAACCTTGGTCTTCAGGCCAACACTCTATCCACTGAGCCAGGCCAGGTAGGGCCAGTTTGGGGCTTTTATGAGTAGTGCTGGTATGAACATTCTAGAATATGTTCTTGGTGTGCACATTATACACCTTTGTATATACCTAGTGTTAGGACTGTTAATCCAAAGGATACGTTTATATTCAATTTTAGTAAAAACTGTCAAAACAGTTCTCCAAAGTGATTGTACCAATTTGTACTCTTAGCTGCAATGAATGAGAGTTCCAATTGTCCATATCCTCCCAATCCTTCTTACTGCCACCTGCGTGGGTGGTTTTTTTAAATGGCTATTCTAATAGTCATATAGTAATATATCACTGTACATTTAATTTTCCTGATGACCAGTTATATGGAGCAAGTTTTTCGATGCTGATTGGCCATCTGCATCTCCTCTTTTGTGAAGTGCTTGTTCATCTTTCTCCATTTCCTTATTGGATTGTGTGCCTTTTCTTATTGATTTTTATAACGAATTCTTTATATAATCTGTATTCTAGTCATTTGTTGGATATAGGGATTTCTGAAATGTTCTTCCAGTTTGTGGCTTGCCTTTTTATTCTCTTAATGATAATATTAATGAAGAGAATATCCTAATTTTAATGACCTCTGATTATCAGTTTTCATTATGGTAAGTGCTTTCTGTTTTCTACTTAAGAAATGCTTGCCTACCCCAAGATCATGAACATAATATCTTCTAGTTTTAGCATTTTACCTTTATTGTAATAATTCATTTTGAGTTTATATTTGTGTTTGATGTGTGATAGGAGTCAAGATTTATTTTTTCTGATAGTAATAGCCAGCTTATCCAATACCACCTATGAAAAAGACCATCCCCCCTTCCCATCCTCCCATCCCTGCCCCCCACTACATTGCAGTGACAACTTTATTATATATCTGGTGATCATACATGGTTTGGTCTGTTTCTATTTTATTACATACCTAAGTTTTAATTAGCTTGACAGTAAGTCTTAGTATTTGGTAGTGTAACTATTTCAACTTTGTTTTTATTCTTCAAGGCTGTTTTTGCCATTCTTGGCCCTTTTCATTGACTTGTACTTTTCAATTTTAGAATTCCCTTGTCAATTTCTATTTTTAAAATAACCCTGCTGATATTTAGATTGGAGTTATAGATTAATTTTAGAACAATTAATATGTTTCAATTCTTGAAAATAATATATTTCCCCATTTACTTAGGTATTCATTAAATTTTCTTGATAATTATTTTAGAGCATTTGGGTACAGTCTTATTTTTCTTCAATTTATTCTTATGTATTTGGTGGCTTTTGATATTATTATAAATATGTTGTTTTTATATTCTATTTTCTATTTATTTGTAATTTTTTTCTTTGTTGATTGTGTATCCAGTGACTTTAGTGAATGTACTCTAATATCTTGTCTATGCATTCTTGTGAATTTTCTCTGTGTACAATCATGTTGACTGATGGTAAAAACAGGTTCATTTCTTTTTAAAAGTTTTAATGTAGTAAATTGCATTGCTTGATTTTCGAATGTTTAACAAACTGTGCATTTTTAGAACAATCACAACTTTATTATAATGTGTTATCCTCTTTTAACATGCTGGGTTATATTTGCTAATCTCTTATTTAATATTTGAATCAGTCTTCCTGAGGGAGATTGACCTATACTTTTACTTTTTTGTCGTCTTCTTTCAGATTTTGACATAAGGATGAGCTGAGAAGAGCTGACATCTTTAACTCTTGGAATAGTTTAAAGAGGATTAGTGTTATAATATTTGTAAATGTTCCGAAGAATTCAACGTGAGGCTTTATGTTTCCTCTGTGGAATAGGTTTTAATTTTGAATTCAGTATCTTTAATAGTTATATTTCTATGTTTACTTCTATTAAAGTGATATTTCTTCTTGTGTCCATTTTTAAAAGTTGTGTTTTCTAAGTGAATTGTCCATTTCACCGAAATTGTCAGATTTACTAGCATCAAATTATTCATAACATTATGATATTTTAAATGTCTATAAGCCACTAAGGAGTCATTCAAGAAATAGTAGTATATATTAAGTGAACAAACAATGCAGAAAAAAGTGGAGCTGCTTGAGATACAGACACACCTGCTCTGTGTGCAGGAAATCCCTGGGCTACTATGGAGCAGTTTGGAATATAGTGAACTAGGTGGTCCCTAGGCTTCTTACAGCTCCAAAGTTTTATGGCTGTGATGTTCAACCAGCAGGCAGAAATGTAGGATTGGAGTCAGGATAAAGATGAAATCTGGAGATATTTAAAAGGCATAGCACCTTAAGGTGATAATGAAAGTATTGGAATTGAGTGAATTAGTAAAAGGAGAAAAAAAGGAATTTGGAGGAAAGTCTACATTGATGAGGTTCGAATTCTAAAAATAATGATGACAGGAAGGGAGACCACTAGAGAGGTAACTATAACGTCAGGAAAATGCAGTTTTGAAAACCAAGAGAATGCTTTCAAGAAAAATGGGGTATGAATCATTGTCAAGTGCTATTGGAGAGACCAAGAGATATGAGAAAGCATAGCTTGATTTGACCTTCAAAAGACTAAATTTAGTAACATGGTAAGATTGGAAACAAACTGTGGGAAACGAAAAAGGGAATTGGGTGTGAGCAACTGAAGACCAAATATAAATGATCTTGTTAAGAAAATAGGCCACAAAGGAAAAGAAGTAGAATAATATAGGCTTGGGATAGTTAGCATGGCAAGGATTTTGTATATTTTTTACTAGGAAAGAAAAATCAATATACAGAAAATAACATAGAAATCTGGAGGAGATTCAAGTAGAAGGGGAACATACAGAATGGGACAAAATAATTGCAAATCAAAAATCTGATAAGGAGTCAATATCCAAATAGAGATATTTGCTCACCCACTCTTATTCAAAGCCTTATTCAGAATAGCCAACAGGTGGAAGCAACCCAAATGTCCATCAATAGATGAATGAATAAAGGAAATGTAGTATATACATAAAATGAAATATTTAGCCTTTTAAAAGAAGAAAATGCTGTCACATGCTAAGAAAGGGATGATTCTTGAAGACACTGCTAAATGAAGTAAGCCAATCACAATAAGATAAATATCGCATGACTTTACTCATATGAAATCTAAAGTATTCAAACTCATAGAAACAAAGTAGAATGGATTGTTGCTGGAGGCTGGGAGAAAGGAGAAATTGGAAGTTAGTCTTCAGTGGGTATAAAGTTTCTATTTTGCAAGATGAAAAAGTTCTAGAGAGCTGTTACACAACAATATAAATATTTTTAACACTTAAACTATTACTTATATAAAAAAGATAATTTCAAATGTTTGTGATTGTCAAAATGCCGTAAATGGCCTAAGAGGTTAATTTTACAAGTAAATGTTATAAAAATATTTATAAAATATTTTCAAATATAATTATTTAAACAAAAATATTCATTTTTATAGTGTTTATAACCTATCTAAATGAAAAATGTATGCCAATAATTATATAGGAGAGTGTATATATATATATATATATATGTATATATATCATGGCTGGCAGGAGAGAAATAGAAGTTCCTAAAACTGTACCTGAAGTGGTATAATATTTCTTGAAGGTAGCCTGTGAAAAGTTAAAGATGTAAACTATAAACACTAAAGCAACCACTAAAATAATGCACAAAGAAGGTAATCTTCATAATAAAAACACTCAACAGACTAGGTATAGAAGGGAACTTCCTTAACCCTATTAAGGGGATCTATAAAACTCAAAACTAACATCCTAACTTAGTGGCAAATGTTTTATTTCTGAGATCAAGAACAAGACAAAGTTGTCGACTCTCACCACTTATATTAAACACAAGAGGCCCAGTGCACAAAATTCATGCATGGGGAGGGGGGGGCAGGGGATGTCCCTCAGCCCAGCCTGCACCCTCTACAATCTGGGACCACTCAAGGGATGTCCTCTATTGGGATCAGGCCAAAATGGGCAGTCGGACATCCTTCTCAAAATCCAGGACTGCTGGCTCCAAACTGCACACCTGCCTGCCTCCCTGATTGCTCCTAACTGCTTTTGCCTGCAAGGCTGATCACCCCCTAACCACTACCCTGCCAGCCTAATTGATGTCTAACTGCTCCCCTGCCAGCCTATTTGCCCCCAACTTCCCTCCTCTGCCGGCCTGGTTACCCCTAACTGCCCTCCCCTGCAGGCTTGATTGCCCCCAACTGCCCTCCTTGCAGGCCTGCTCCCTTCCAGCTGCCCTCCCTTGCTGACCTGATGGTCATTCCTGGAACCTCCCACTGTCCTCCTCTTTTGGCCATCTTGTGGTGGCCATCTTGTGTCCACATGGGGGCAGGATCTTTGACCACATGGGGGCAGCCCTCTTGTGTGTTGGAGTGATGGTCAATCTGCATATTACTCTTTCATTAGATAGGATAGAGGCCTGGTGCATGCATGGGGACTGGCTGGTTTGCCCTGAAGGGTGTCCCGGATCAGGGTGGAGGTTCCCTTGGGGTGAGGGGCAGCCTGGGCAAGGGGCCTGTGAAGGTTTGCAGGCTGGCCACACCATCCAGCGACCCAAGCAGAGGCCCTGGGATCTGGGATTAATTTATATTCTACAATTGAAACTTTGAAGTCTGGAGTGGAGCCAAGCCTTCTGCTTGTTCTGTGATGGCGACAGCCATTTCTGTTTGAAACTTTGTAGCCTAGAGTGGAGGCCTAGGCTAGGGCTGCAGAAGTTTGGCTTCCTCCATCACCTCGGCAACCCTAGCCTCTTCTCTCTCCAGCTCTGTGGCTGCCGCCATTTCTGTTGGGATTATGTATCTTCTATAATTGAAACTTTGTAGCATTAAAGGAGGCCTAGGCTGGCCAAAGCAGGTGGAAAGCTTGGCTTCCTCCATTGCTGAGGAAACCCAGGCCTCCCTCTTGCTCTCCGTAGCGGCAGCCATCTTGGTTGGGGTTTATTTGCATAATTTGCTCCTGATTGGCTGGTGGGCATGGCTGTGGGCATGGCCTGATCACTTTGCATATTACTCTTTTATTAGGTAGGATTGTACTGGGAATTCTAGCCAGTGCAATTAGGTAAGAAAATAAAAGGCATGGAAAAGAAGTAAAAGCACATCTCTTTGTAGATAATATAATCTTGTATATAGAAAATCATGAGGAATCCATTAAAAAACTACTAGAACTAATAAATGCATTCAGCAATGCTTCAGGATATAACATCAATGTACAAAAATCAATTGTCTTTCTAAACATTATCAATGAGCAAACTAAAAATTAAGAAAACTTATTTACAATTCCATCGAAAAAATAAAAAAAAAATTTTTTGGAATAAAATTAACACAAGAAATGCAAAACCTTTGTTCTGAGAATGACAAACATGATGAAAGAAGCACTAAATGTTGTTACTGAGCACCAAACTTGGAGGCTTTTCACTTTTTGATTTTAAATGTACTAGAAAACTATGTTAACTGTGACATTCTGGTATTGGCATTAAAGGTAGACATATAGATCAATGGAATAGAATGGAGAGCCCAGAAATAAATCTTCCTATTTATGGACCATTGACTTTTGACAAAGGGTGTCAAGACAATTCCATGGAGAAAAAAAAATAGCCTTTTCAGTAAGTGGTGCTGGGAAGACTGGATATCCACACGGAAAAGAATGAAGTTGGACTCCTACATCACACTATAATGTTAATACAAAAGTTAACTCAAAATGGTCAGAGACCTGAATACATGGTGGGAAGAAGTAGGTTTACAGTGGTGAGTATGTGAAACAATCTATTCTTGTATTATTGTTTTTTAAATAGAGGCACAGTGCACAAAATTTGTGCACTGGTAGAGTCCCTAACAGCTTTTGGCTGCCAGCTGCCAGCCGGAGCTTCCTTCCCTTCCCCAGGCTGGCCCCACTCCTAGTCAAACTCCCAGAACAACCTCCGTGTCAAGGAGACAATTTGCATACTATGCTTTTATTATATAGGATTATTGTATTACTTTCCATATAAACAAATGTAAAACAAATTTAGCCCCACCTTGTGTAAGAGTCAAAACTATAGAACTCTTAGAAAAGAGCATAGGGAAAACATCTTCATAATATTGAATTTGTCAATAACTTATTCGAGATAACACCAAAAGTATGGTTATCAAATGAAAAAAATACATAAGTAGGGATTACATAAAAGTTAAAATGTTTTGACTCTATCAACAAAATGAAAAGACAACCGATGGAATGGGAGAAAATATCTAAGAGCATCCTATCTAATAAAAGAGTAATATGCAAATTGACCACACCTCTGATCAAGCCATGCCCACAAGCCACACCCACCTGCCAATCAGGAGCAAATAAAACCCAACCAAAATGGCTGTGGCTACTGAGAGCAGGAGGGAGGCTTGGGTTTCCCCAGCAATGGAGGAAGCCAAGTTTTCCACCTGTCCTTGCCGACCTAGGCCTCCACTCAATGCTACAAAGTTTCAATTATAGAAGATATATCCCAACAGAAATGGCAGCAGCCACGGAGCTGGAGAAAGCAGAGGCTAGGGTTGCCTGGGCAATGGAGGAAGCCAAGCTTCTGCAACCCTAGTGCCTAGGCCTCCACTCTAGGCTACAAAGTTTCAATTACAGAATTTAAATAAGCACAAAACAGAAATGGCCATCGCCACCAAGCAAGCAGAAGGCTTGGCTCTGCTCCAGGCTATGAAGTTACAATTGTAGAACATAAATTAATCCCAGTTCCCAGGGCCTCCTCTTAGGTTACTGGGGGTGTGTGGCCGGCCTGCAAAACACCATAGGCCCCTTGCCCAAGCCATCCCATGCCCCAAGGGAACCCCCACCCTGATCCAGGACACCCCTCAGGGCAAACCAGCTGGCCCCCATGCATGCACCAGGACTCTATCCTATCTAATAAAAGAGTAATACGCAGACTGACCATCACTCCAACACACAAGAGGGCTGCCCCCATGTGGTCAAAGATTCTGCCCCCATGTGGACACAAGATGGCCAGCAGGGGAGGGCCGTTCGGAGGTTCCAGGCCTGCAAGGGAGGGCAGTTGTGAGCCATCAGGCCAGAAGGGGAGGGCAGTTAGGGGTGACCAGGCTGTCAGGGGAGGAAATTTGGGAGCAAATAAGCTGGCAGGGGAGCAGTTAGATATCAATTAGGCTGGCAGGGTAGTGGTTAGGGGCTGATCAAGCTGGCAGGCAGAAGTGGTTAGGGGCAATCAGGGAGGTGAGCAGTTTGGAAGCAGCAGTCCTGGATCAGGTCTAAATGGGCAGTTGGACATCCCTCGAGAGGTCCCAGATTGTAGAGTGTGCAGGCTGGGCTGAGGGACATCCCCTGCCCCCCATGCACAGATTTCGTGCACCGGGCCTGTAGTCTATAATAATAAAAGCATAATATGCTAATTACAGTGAGCAGCCAAAAGAGTTGGACATCATTCTGAACATCCTTCCTGTAGGGAGCAGTTATAGGGTTAAGCCTGGGACTGACCTGCTAGCAAAGCCATAAGCAAGTTCTAGCTTAGAGGGCACAACTCTCTTAGCATAATTAAGCTTGATCTTGTGACTGCTCCCTAGATCTTTCCTGGATAGCTAATTGGCTGTGGGAGGTGCAGCAAGTGCTACCAAAACACATGAAACTTATAAGAACATTATAAATTACCGTGTTTACCTCTGACTATAAAATAAAGCATCAGCTTGCAGTCTCTATCTGTTTTGTGGTCTCAGTCATGCACAGAAGGTCCACCTAGACCCAGCTTATTCTTTTGTCTGTCTTTTCTTCATCCTTTGCCAGCCCTCCCTCAGGCTCCCCAAACACTTGGCTGTGCTGGTGCAGCACACCTTCCAGACAAAGCTGCAATGGCGGGGGCCAAGGCAGAGGCAGTTAAGGGCAATCAGGCAGTCAGGCAAGTGTTTAAGGGTGATCAGGCAGGCAGGGGATTGGTTAGGGGTGAGCGAGCAGGCAGGCAGTTGAGTGGTTAGGGGCAATGAGGCAGGCAGAGTGGTTAGGGGTGATGAGGCAGGCAGGTGAGTGGTTAAGGGTGTTCAGGCAGGCAGGCAGAGTGGTTAGGGGTAATCATGCCTGCAGGCAGGCCAGCAGTTAGGAGCCAGTGGTCCCAGATTGCGAGAGGGCGCAGGCCAGGCTGAGGGGACCCCCTGCCCCCATGCACAGATTTTGTGCACTGAGCCTCTAATATTTATCATAAGAGATTAATATCCAAAATATATAAAGAACTCCTACAACTCAACAACAAAGAACACAATTCAAAATGGGTACAATACTTGAATAGATATTTCTCCAAGAAAAATGTACAACTAGCCTATAAGCACATGAACAGATTCTCAACATTACTAGGCATTAATGGAATGCAAAAACAACAACAAACAGCTACCACTTCACCCTAATTAGGATAGGTAGGCATTATGAAAGGAAGAGAGAGAAAGAGCGATTGAGAGAAGAGAGAACAAATGTTGATAAGAAGTTAGAGAAATTGGAATCCTTGTGCATTGCTGATGGGAATGTAAAATTATACAGCGACTTGAAGAAGTTTGATGGTTCTTCAAAAAGTTAAACATAGAATTAACATATCATCCAGCAATTCAATTTCTATGTACATAAGCAAAAGAATTGAAAGCAGGGGCTCATATCGACAATCTGTAACTAATGTTCATTGCAGCATTATCGGAAATTGGCAAAAGGTGGGAATGTTTAATCCAAATGTCCACCAACAGATGAACAGGTAGACAAAATGTGGTATATACATACAATGGAATATTATTCATCCTTAAAAAGAATACCACTTTGACACATACTAAGCATGGATTAACCTCAAAAACATCTGCTATGCCCCAGCCGGTTTGGCTTAGTGGATGGAGTGTTGGTCTGAGGACTCTAGGGTCCCAGGTTTGATTCTGGTCAAGGGCCTATGCTCAGGTTGTGGGCTTCGTGCCCAGTGGGGGTACATGCAGGAGGCAGCCAATCAATGATTCCCTCTCATCATTGATGTTTCTATCTCTCTCTTCTACTCCTTCCTCTCTGAAATTAATAAAAATATATTTTAAAAGACATATGCTAAGTGAAACAAGATAAATACAAAAGGATACTGTATGAATCCACTTATAAGAGATATCTAAAGTAGTCATATTTATAATGACAGAAAGCAGAGTAGAGGTTACCAGGGGCTGGAAGAGGAAGAAAATAGGAATTTGGTTTTAATGGGTACAGAGTTTCTAGTTTGGGACAATGAAAAAGCTCTGGAAGAATTAGTAGACAGTGTTGATAGCTATACAACATTCTGAGTGTACTTAATGCCATTGAGTTTATACTTAAAATGGTTAAAATAGTAAGTTTTATGTTATCTATATCTTATCACAATAATAATAAAGCGGTTAGACCTCCAGGCCCCTCATTCTGAGCAACTAGATGGATGACTCCACCCCAGATGATGACTGGAGATAATTCTCTGGAGGAAGTCAAAGGGGCTCTCCAGACTGGGAGGTATAAAGCGCAATTGGGGCAGGACCACCACATTGAGACAGAATAATTTCATACTCAGTCTTCGGTTTGCTTCTACCATTCACTTCCCAGGGTGCTGGCACTGGAATGAAGATACCCCCCAGGAGGGAGACTAAAGGGGTCACCTCATGGGGAATCAGAGCAGTTCAAGAGTTTGATCTTAAAATAGACATCAGGGGTTCCCCAAGTAACCAGACCAGACAGATCAACCATCAGTGAAACTTCCAGTCAATAAGCTCCACCTGTATGCACAGATTCATATTCTGCTCTACTAAGCAGGGCAAGATGGTAAAGGATTGCCTAAAGAATGAGGAAAGCTACTAAGACAGAAACCAAAACAAACAGAAATAGGTGACTTGGAGACAGCAATCATACAGGGGAAAAGATTAGAAATTAAGTATATTATTAATACCCTCAGAGATATAAAGAAAGCCAATGTGTTATATAAAAAAGAACTATCAGAGCCCTAGGTTTGGCTCAGTGGATAGAGCATCAATCAGCCTGTGGACTGAAGGGTCTTGGGTTTGATTCCGGTCAAGGGCACAGGCCCAGGTTGCAGGCTCAATTCCCAGTAGGGGGCATGCAGGAGGTAGCCAATCAATGATTCTCTCATCATTGATGTTTCTATTTCTTTCTCCTTCTTCCTTCCTCTCTGAAATCAATAAAAATATATTCTTCAAAAAGTAATCAGAGAGCTCTGAGAAACTAAAAACATGATAGCAGAAATGAAAAACCAAATGTTTAGAAAATAATGAGGAAATCTCCCTGAATACAGTGCAAAAATACAGATATAAAATAGGTCAGAAAATTAGAGGACCAATCAGGAGATCTAACATACAAATAACAGGGTTCCAGAGAGAATAGAGAAAACAATGACACTGCAATAAAATGATTTTTTTAAGTCTCTAAAGTGAAGGACATGAGTTTCTAGGTTGAAATGATCTACTGAATGCCCTGTAAAATGGTTGAAAATTTGACCCATATCAAGGTGTATCATTATGAAGTTTCAAACCAATGAAGACAAAGAGAAGATTTTCCAAGTTTCTAGAAATAAAAAACAGATACTATACCCACAGAATTCTATGGCAACAGTGGATTCCAGAAGACCTTGGTGCAATGACTTTAAAATTCTGAGGAAAAATTATTTCCTTTGTAGAGTTCTTTATCCAGCTAGACCTCTATTTTATTTTATTTTTTAAAAAAATATATATATTTTATTGATTTTTTACAGAGCCGAAGGGATAGGGAAAGTCAGAAATATCAATGAGAGAGAAACATCCATTAGCTGCCTCTTGCACGCCCCCTACTGGGGATGTGCCCGCAGCCAAGGTACATGCCCTTGACCAGAATCGAACCTGGGACCTTTCAGTCCGCAGTCCGACGCTCTATCCACTGAGCCAAACCGGTTTCGGCTAAACCTCTATTTAAATAAAAAGTAAAAGACAC
Organism: Antrozous pallidus; assembly: GCA_027563665.1. Taxonomy (NCBI): domain Eukaryota; kingdom Metazoa; phylum Chordata; class Mammalia; order Chiroptera; family Vespertilionidae; genus Antrozous; species Antrozous pallidus. The sequence continues at coordinate 63,574,184 of CM050520.1, forward strand.
TTGTAACCCTATAAGGACTTGGACATTTTATCTCCCATAGAACAGTTATCAAAGGGCAACTGGAGATATGCTCTTCCAAATAAGTGAATAAACCAAGAAAGAGAAAAAGACGGGATTCACAAGTAAGGGATCCAGTGCAGGAGAGGTATGATGGTGAAGAGAAATCCTTAGACAGCAGCTGTGCAACCACAGGTATACAGAGCAACCAACCAGTCCAGTCTCGGAAAGAGACTTTCTAGAAAAGATGAAAAGGATAGAATTCCTCATGTGTTTGAACTTATTAAAAGCTTTACAGCCCTGGCAGGTGTGGCCTAGTTGGTTGGGCATCCTCAAGTGCATGGCAAGATTGCTGACTCAATTTCTGGTTCGGGCACCTGCCCTGGATTGTGTCTGGACCTCCAGTGCAGGAGACAGTGATGGATGTCATGCTGTCACATTGATGTTTCTCTCTCTCTCTTCTGCTCCACTCCTCTCTTTCTCAAAACCAATAAACTCTTCTTAAAAAAAAAAAAGATTTACACAAGGATGAAGAGTGTGGAAATTAATTAGTGGTATGGACATTAAAAATCAAGCACATTAAAGAACAAGGCAATTATTAACTCCAGAAAGAAAAAGGATATGACTCGGCATGGTGGTCACTGGCGTTTACATAGTCATGGTCATGTAAAATGCTCCAGCCAAAATTTTAGCTTATCTGTATTAGGAAGGTGAAGGAGGCAATAAGTATATGAGTAGATGGTGAGCATGAATGATAGCTAAATTCTTGTCTTTCGTAGTAGAAAATCAACATATACCTAACATTAAAAATAAAAAGCAGCAAAATGAGCATTTGGTTGTAAATGGTAAATTATCAACCAAAAGAAGTGAAAGTGGCTGCCTCTGGAGTGAAATGGAGGCAGATGGGGTCCCTTGTATTTGGTTATAAGCCTTGTAGAACTATTTAACTCTGTAAAATATTGCACATTTAGCTTTCATAAAATTAACACAGCATAATTCCCTCTTTAATATGGCTGAGGAGAAAACACACACACACACACACACACACACACACACACACACACACACACACAAAACCCACCCCAAACAAAAGCAATCTCATGCTCCAGATAAAACTCTCGATTTTCCCACTTGCTATCAGATCAAATTTTTCTGAATTTGATTTCCTCATCTGTAAAATTGGTTGTTATATAGATTGAAATGGATTGTGAATACAGAAGTGCTTGGAAACTACAAGAGTTGTCTAATGACAACAATGATTAAAAACTTAGAATTCAAAAGTTGTGAGTCCTCAACATTCATTATTCCATCACGTTCTGTGTGTAGCAGGGAGTGAGACGCTATAAGCATAACCTTACCTTCAACTCACCTGTCCAGTACCTGCCCCCGCTCCCACCTGTTCCGGGTGTCGATCTATTCTTTAGGCTTTGGTGCTAGACTTTTCTGAATTCGGATTCCCGCTGTGCCACTTCCTTGCTGAATGGCTTCAGATCTTTTGCTTAGCTTTTTCTGAATCCTAATTTCCCTACCCGGGAATAATAAAGCTTCTCTTGACAGACTGACGTGTGGAGCAAAGGAGAGACTGACGGCAAATCCTTTGCTTTGGTCAGAACTAAGTGCCTAACTTCGGCGCCTTCTTGGGTGCGTGGGACAGCCGGGGCCGGGGCGAAGGCGGCTGAGAACTGCTGGGGGCGGGGACGAACGCAGTCACTATGGCAACCAGAGACGCTTCGCGCTCTGGGCCACCTGCATGAAGCCAGGAAGGTCAGACACGGAGACAACCGCCCGCACCATGAGGGTGGAGGACTTGACCGTGGCGGCGCCCGAGGCGGGCAGCGACCCGGAGCAGCTTGGACAGCCGGCCGGGCTGGGGTGCAGAGCGCGCGGGGAACCCAGCAACGGCGGCCCCAGGGAGTCCCACAAACAGTTTGAGCTCCCCTGCAGCCGCGGACCCTGCGCAGAGGGACATGCATTGTGGAGAACCGGTGAGAAGGAAACGAGGGGGGTTGGGGGGATGGGGGTAACCGGAGTGAGACTGGCTGAAGCCAGGAAGGTTTGGGAGGAAGCGGGTGGAGCTGCTGTTTTGGCGGAAAGGAGAGGTGGCGGCACTGTGGCAGAAAGCACCCAGTCCATTCCCCCAGCTAGCCTCCCACTTAATTGGCTGCGTCACTGGCCTGGAAGGTTTTTGGGGGGGTTGGCGGGGGAGAATGTGTACATAAAATTTATTAAAACATAGAGTCATTAAAATGTTATATGTATTATAAGTAATAAAATATATAAAATCTATTCACGGAAACATGTCGATCGTGTTTGCCAATTCCTTCAGTTTACAGACCAGGAACCTGAGGTCTAGCCTGGAGAAAAGGAAGTCACTCAGCCAGTGCTGGAGAAATACTTCAAACACGTGAACTCGTCTCTTGGACTTTCGGTCCATAAATTATTACCTAATCCTTTTAGAACCTCACAACTTTAGGCCACTTTTTATTGACCCTGCTGTTTCCTCCCTGCCCTGCCAAGCGCACCGAAGGCAGTTCCGCTCCACAGTCACAGCCGACGCTGTAGTAACTTCAGTCCGCGCCCGGTCGCAGTGCTCGTCCACATGGTTCCACGGACTTGCAGATGTTTCACAGCCCCTGGCGCCCCACAGGTTTTCAGTAGGTGCTGAGGAATGATGATGGTGAAGATAATAAGCCAGAGAGGTCGGAGTCCCAGCGGCCTCCAGCCTTTCTGCAGCGTCTCTGGAGAGCTGTTTCCGTTCCGCAGCTGCCTCCCAGCTCAGCGGTCTCTGGAGGGAGGTTTGGGCTGAAGAAGCTCAGTCTCCCGCCGGGGATCACACACGATCCTCCTGCAAGACCTCATAAAAAAAAAAAACCCAAATCTCTGCCTTCTGGTGAAGGGCCTCTTCCCTGAGCATCAGCTCCAGTATGACTGATTATGATACATTATTTCTCTGCATGCAGAGGCCTTAGAGCAACTTAATTCAGTATACGAAAGTATTTAGTATATTTAAGTAATTCCTTATTTTGACAAAGTTCTTTTCTAGGACTTTTCTCATTAAAAATGTTAAAGGTTCAATAAGTTATTCCTATGGCTGTAGGTGTAAAAAAAAAGGTAGAATTAACCATTCACTCATCAACTCAGCGAATACTGAGTCCTTAGTTCATGCCAGGCATTGGGCAAGTTGCAGGGAAGTGAGTAATGAATTGAGTCAGGAGTCTAAAGTTTCTGGAGCTCACAGAGTCATTCAGAGTTCCCTCCTCAGCCGCCCAGAAAACTTCCTTTTAGGGCCTCAGCCTAAGTAGAGACAGGCCGTTAACACCCACCCAAAGGACTATGTCGATTTTCAAATGTTTTCAATCTATTTTATGGAAAGGTCTGTAGTCTCTTTACAGCTTGAACTCCCTAATCACAGATCTGTCCTCAAATATACACAGATAGAGTTCTTTCCCATTAAAATGATATAATTTTATCCTTGAACTGTATAAAGGTTAATTTGAGCACCTATCAAATCTTTCATGTACTTCAATGTTACCTTTAAAATTTGTAGCCCACACATCATAATGCTTGACCTCTTCCAATGTTCTTCATTTTACTAAATCACTGAATCCAGTATTCTAGGTATGATCAGATGAGAATAGTCTGGTGGGACTATATCCTCCTTTGATCTGAACACGATACTCCTATTAAATGGATCTAAAATTGCCTTAGCTGTTTTGGCAGACACTTTATACTATTAACACGTTTAACAAATGCAGTCTATGACACCCATAATTTCTAAATACAAATTGGTGTAGTTATCGCCCATACCATCCTATGGATTTTAGCACTTTAGTCTGGGTATTGAAGTAGCCCTTTGAATCCTGAGTTTGCCCTTCACCAAGTTTGTGCCATTCTCACATTTGGTTAGTTCGCTGGCATTTTCTACATCCAAGTGAGCAAATTAGATGGTGATCTCAACAATTCCAAGAGGAGCCTCTAGAAGCCCCTGACCTGTCAATCAGCATTTCTGACATGGGCATTGTGTCTGCTACAAATGCACTTTACCAGATGCCTTGCTGAAATGCAGATACGTTGTGGCTACATCTCTCTAATTCTAGGTTGGTTAGTAATTTGGGTTTGGAAGAATTAGGTGGGCAAGATTTAATTTTTTTTTTTGATGAGTTTGGTGACTTTTGGAAGTTACTTTTTCACCTATAAGATAGGAATAATTATACCTACCCATAGGGTAATTGTGAGAAAGAGAGATGTATGTAAGATGCTTAGGGCATGGTAGCATTCAATAAGTTGTAGCAATTGTTATCAGCTCCTAACAAAAAACATAACAGTTTAGTCTGGAATAATATTGTTTTCAGCAGTCCTTAACACAGTAATCACAGCTCCTCATGGTACTCACAATCAATCTGTTGACCAATTCATTTAAAATGTTGATGAAGATCAACATTAAACTGCTGCTAGTTTTTTATTTTTCCCTCCCTCCCTCCCTCCCTCCCTCCCTCCTTCTCTCCCTCCCTCCCTCCCTCTTTATCTCCCTCCTTCCCTCCCTCCCTCCCTCCCTCCTTCTCTCCCTCCCTCCCTCCCTACCTCCCACCCTCCCTCCCTCCTTCTCTCCCTCCCTCCCTCCTTCTCTCCCTCCCTCCCTCCCTTTCCTTCCTTCCTCCCTTCCTTCCTTCCTTCCTTCCTTCCTTCCTTCCTTCCTTCCTTCCTTCCTTCCTTCCTTCCTATTTCCTTTTCGGTCAGGGAATATTTACCTATGCAACTTCTCAAAACTTTAGTGATTTCCTCAACAGACTTGAACTTAGGGAAGGTGGTCTCTTCCTCTTTACTAGTTTGTTTTAGGTTTTTCTTCCTTCTTAGCTACATTTCTTAAAATCCTTTCTCCTGAATTTTAACCAAAAAAAGTTTAAGCCAAAATTAAGCTGGAATAATACTGATCCAGTCTCTCATTCCTATGACTCCTAGCTTTGGAGAAACAAGAATGAGATGCAGAAAGTGTCTCTACCTTGACCTTGTCTAAGGGTGTGTGGGGTCTTCATGATCAGGCCTGACCCAGGGCCACAGCCAGAAGCAGCAGATCTCTTGCCCCATTTGGGCCAGTCTGCACTTAAGCCACATTTATTCACTTGTGTTCTCTATTGGTTAGTTTGTAAAAGATGATGCACCTGCCATATTTTTGTGAGTTTAAAGCCAAATATTAAATAGCTAAAGTATTTTATTGGTTAGGTGTTCCATGGTTCTTTGTGTTGAGTTTTTGAATACTGAGATTAGAACTACTGGTTCCCTGACATTCACAAGGCTGCACTGGCAGACATGCACGTATAATGGTCTTGGGCTCTCTCCAGTTTTTTAAAATATATATTTTTATTGCTCTCAGAGAGGAAGGGAGAGGGAGAAAGATAGAAACATCAGTGATGAGAGAGAATCGGTGATCTACTGCCTTCTGCACACCTCCCACTGGGGATGGAGCCCATAACCCAGACATGTGCCCTTGACCAAAATCAAATCCAGGGCCCTTCAGTCCCCAGGCCAATGCTCTATCCACTGAGCCAAACCGGCCAGGGTGAGCTCTATCTCATTGAAGAATGCTTGATTCTATTTGAACATACATTTGCTGAACATGTATTATTATGCCAAGCTCTGACTAAATAGACATCCCTGCCTTTAGGTTAGGGTATTTATAGTCTGGTAAGGAAGATACGTTACTAGTTATTTAAGTAATTGTATGTAAAGTAAATAAAACTATATATAAATTGCAATAAATGAAATTAAAGAAAGAGGAGCATGCTACTAGGAGAAATAACCGGGAACGTTTTGAGATTGTGGAGTCAAGGAAGGTTTTCCTAAAGAACTGAAATTTGCCTAGCCAGTATGGCTCAGTGGTTGAGCCTTGACCTATGAACCAGGAGGTCACAGTTCAATTCCTGGCCGAAGCATATGCCAGGAATGCAGGCTCAATCCCAGTACAGGAGGTAGCCAATCAATGATTCTCTCTCATCATTGATGCTTCTATCTCTCTCTCCCTATCCTTTTCTTCCTGAAGTCAATAAAAATATTTTTTAAAAGAAAAATTTAAGGCTACACCTGAAATTTGAATAGAAGTTCCTCATGAAAAAATACTAGGAGAACCACACTTTAGGCAGAGAAAATAGTTGTGGGAATGGGCAAGAGTGCCATGTTACAGCTCAGAGAACAAGAGAGAAAGGCTGACAAGAGAGATTGGGGAGATAGGGTCAGATAGCACACAGCTGAAAAAATATAGCTAAGTACTTAGAACAAATAACACAGTTGCAGTGTTATGCTATTGCAGTGATATGCTCTAGGGCTAGGTGAGAGGCCAGGACAAAGTCATAGGTCCATAAGTGGTTCACTACTACAGTACAGTTTCAGTCTCTAAAAATGATGATTAAATAGTGCTGAGGCTGTTTTGTTTTATATCTGGATTGTAGACGCCATGCACACATCTAAATCATTCATTGCTATGTCCTTTGCCCCTAGCCAAATGGATTTTATTGAAACAAAGGAAAGTGTTCTTTTATTATTATTATTATTCTCACCCAAGGATATTTTTCCATTAATTTTCAGAGAGAGGGAAAGACGGAGAAATATCGATGTCAGAGAAACATGGATTGGTTGCCTCCTGCACGTGCCCTGACCAGGGCCCTGACCAAGGAGGACCTGCAACCCAGGTATTAGTATGTGACCTTTGACCCAGACTGAACCCAGGACCCTTCAGTCTGCAGGCCGATGCTCTATCCACTGAGCCAAACCAGCTAGGGCTGAAAGTGTTCTTGCACCTAATGAAGAAAACTCCATGTATTTCCACATAATACCTAAACGGGGTATCTTAAACTACGCAAAAGCTCAGGAATTATAAGACAGTATGAAGTCCCAAAAAACCCAGGAGATCCTCCCAAAAAGAGTCTGCAGGATTTGTCATCTGCATTGGTATAGAAGGATATGTCTTTTTAAAAAATAATTACCCATATAGTGTAATGGCTAGAAGGTTGGGAAGAATTTATGGTATGTAACCAACTTTGTTAATGTTTTCATAGGGAAGAAATTTTTATATTGTGAGCCACACAAGAGAATTAAGGAAGTACTGGAAGAAGAACTCTATATTAAGAGAGATGAATGCCACATTAAACATCCTGCAGGTAATCTCAGTGACAGATGAGTGAACAGTATTTGTGAAATGGATATGAAATTGTCTATTTGATTGCAGAATGATTATTTATTGCAAAATTAGGACTATCCAAAGAAAAATGGTTCTCTGAGGAAATTATTGAGCTAATTTTATAAATTATTTGCCTATATCCAAATAAGCTGTTATATTTAGAAGAAAAAAATTACTAAGTATCAGTATCTACATTGCTATCTCAGATTTTTAAAAGTTATTTCTATTTAATGACAAGCAGAATTTTTCACCAAGTGCCTGAAAAGCACAGTAACATCTTTGATCTTTATCAATATTCTGTAGGTATGACCAATAACAGTGGTTCCCAATGTTAGATTTCATCCCAATTACCTAGAAGCCTATCAAAAGCAGACTGCTGGAAACTGGCTCAGTAGATCTGGGGTGGGGCTCAAGAATTTGCATTTGTATCAACTTCCCAGATGAGGATACTGCAAGTCAAGACCCCCCCCCCCCCCCCCGCCGCTTTGCAAATCATTGACCCAGAAGAATCTTTTAAGTGATTTAAATAAGTCAACTTATCCAAGGATTTATTGCACATGCATATAGTGTATGAGTTACATGATATTGAGAGCTTCTACTGGTGGTTCAATGGGGAAAAGACATGCTCTAGAATCAGAATTCCTCACAGATGTAATTTTGAAACTGCTGGAGCCCCTCATTTTCACAGTTCTTTCTCATTGATTACTAGCTGCATACTTCATGCCCTTCAAATCAGCAGTTTTTTATAGAAACTTCCTTGGGTACCAGCATTGCTGGGAGAAATAAAAGAATTGAAAATATGACTCTGAGGATTGTTGAACACCAGGCAGGAAAGGCCTGAATTCACTAAAAATTTCTAAGACCAGACACTGCAGGCCTCAAGGTGCATAATTTCAGAATCCTTATACATTTGTCCACTTTTTCAAAACCAGGTCTTCCATTTTACTGATTCTAACAGAAGAAGAGACTAGCAAAGTGGGCAATTTTGTTCACGTGGTTTCTGGAAGGAGAGTTACAATCTAGTTTGAACTCCTGTGAATGAATGGAGAGTGACCACTAACCTGTTTCCATGAAATCCAGACTACATACCATTTCCCTGGTAGTTAAACACTGTTTAAATCTATGCTATTATATTTAGGGTTCACTTTCATTTATATGCTTCTACATTTACTAGAGACCGGTGCAGGTATTTGACTCACGCACTGGTGCGGGGTGTGGTCTTTGGGGATCAGCCCCCTATGGGAGGACTACTCATCCCCATCAGCACAGCAGCTGTGCACCTGCTCTCTGAGCAGCTGCTCCTCCCGTGGGAGCAGCTGCTCATCCTGATCAGCTAAGTGGCGCTCCCACACTGGGAGCACAATGACCACCAGGAGGGAGCACCTGCATTGAGCGTCTGCCCCCCTGGTGGTCAGTGCACGTCATAGCGACTGGTCAACCAGTCATACTGGTCGTTCCGCCATTTGGTCACTGGTAATTTCAGACAGGAAGAGAGGAGAGAGATAGAAATATCAATGATGAGAGAGAGTCATTGATCTGCTGCCTCCTGCACACCCCCCACTAAGGATCAAGCTGCAACCCAGGCATGTGCTCCCACTGGCTCCTGGTTCATAGATCAAAGCTCAACCACTGAGCTATGTATGCCCACTGGGCAAATGCTGTATTATTCTTATTGTATATATTTGATTTATAAGTCAGGCTATCTGAATAGGAAATATCATTTGGTTTATAAATATTCATTTTTATAGGCAACCTTTTCAAATATATTCAAATAAAATAGAGAATGCTTGGGCTGCATTTTAATAATATCCACTAGAGGTGGCAGAGAGATACTATTTTAGCTTATAAAACCTTTCAAAGCTGAAAATACATTCTTTAAGATTAAGTTTTTTTTCTTTATTGTTCAGTTTATTAATTACATTGTTTCCCCTTTTTTATCCCCCTATAGCTCCCCTCCACCCTGTACCCATCCCACCCTGCCCCCTCCCCTCCCCCTCCCCACTAGAAGCCTATCAAAAGCAGACTGCTGGAAACTGGCTCAGTAGGCCTGGGGTGGGGCTCAAGAATTTGCCCCCTCCCCACTGTCCTCTCCCATTGTTGCAAGATTTTTGTCCACTAACTTGCTGTACTTCCCACACCCCTTTTCTCCCCAAGAGTTGTCAGTCCATTCCCTCTCTATGTCCATGATTCTGTAATATTCACCAGTTTATCCTGTTCATCAGCCTATCAATTCACTTGAGTTTTATGTTCATTTGTTGATAGATGTGTATTTGTTGTTCATAATTTATATTTTTACCTTTTTCTTCTTCCTCTTCTTAAAGAATATCTTTCAGCATTTCATATAATATTGGTTTGGTGGTGATGAACTCCTTTAGCTTTTTCTTATCTGCGAAGCACTTTATCTGATCTTCAATTCTGAATGATAGCTTTGCTGGATAGAGTAATCTTGGTTGTAGATTCTTGCTCTTCATTATTTTGAATATTTCTTGGCACTCACGTCTGGCCTGCATCTGTTGAGAAATCCGCTGACAATCATATAGGTGCTCCCCTGTAGGTAACCAATTGTTTTTCTCTTACTGCTGTTAATATTCTCTCTTTATCTTTTGCTCTTGGCATTTTAATTATGATGTGTCTTGGTGTGGTCCTCTTTAGATTCCTATATTTTGGAGTTCTGTGTACTTCTTGGGCTTTTAAGTCAGTTTCTTTCACCAGGTGAGGGAAGTTTTCAGTCACTATTTCTTCAAGTAGATTTTCATTACCTTGCTCTCTCTCTTTTTCTGGCACCCCAATAATTCGGATGTTGGCATGCTTGAGATTGTCCCAGAGGCCCCTTACACTATCTTCAATTATCTGAATTCTTTTTGTTTCTTGCTTTTCCAGCCAAGTGGATTTTGCTTCTTTGTATTTCAAATCTTTGACTTGGTTCTTGTGGCCCTCTGGACTGCTTTTAGGACTTTATGTAATATTTTTTATTTCAGTCAGTGTATGCTTGATTTCTAGTTGGTTCTTTTTCATATTCGTGAGGGTCTCGTTCATATCCTCAGAGGTCTTATTCATTTCCTTGAGGGTCTCATTTATTTCATTGTAAGTCTCATTCATTTCCTGGTTGATCTTGTTTATTTCTTCGTTGATCTGGTTTATTTCCTCGTAGTTCTCATTAAGTTCATTGGCCTTTTCTAGGAGCCTCTTGAAAAGCCTTATAACCGTGTTTTTGAACTCTATGTCTAGTCATCTTTTTTCCTCCATTTCTTTCACACCTGATTTCTTTCCATATCTCTGCATGGTGGCTGCTTTATGTGGTAGATGTCCTCTAAGGGTCAGCACAGCCTCCCCAGTTACCTGAGGTGGGTACTCTTACTGCAATCCTTTATGGGTTGTACAGTATTTTTTAATTTAAACCCAGCTTGTTGTTGTTAGCCCTAGGAGGGTTTGACCTCCTGGCCAATTGGCTGTGAAGGGAGACTGTGTTCAGGTTGGATGGGTGAAGTCTCTGAGCTGAGCAGGCAGCCTTAGTGTCAGCTATGTCCTCTGCAGTGCGCACGCGGGTCTCTGTTGGATGGGGATGCCTGCAGGCACCTCCAAGAGAAAGCCGCTAGTCTCTTCCCCTTGCCAGACAGCTCTGCCTCTCCCCAAATGAGTCTGCACACCCAAAGTCTCACCCAGGGTTGTAAAACAAACCAGTCTGGTGGTTTCCGGGACCAGGAGACAAGTTTCCAGGGAGCACAGTTTACGTGCGTGCAAACTTCTTTTCCCAGCAACCCAGTTTCTCCGCAGATTAGGAGACCTCTGCCGTGCCTGGCTTCCAGGGTGCGTCCCCAAGACCTGACCTCGCATGGCGCTGGGGAATCCGTGCAGTGGGATGTCTCAACCCTCCCCATTGGAGAAATCCAGCTGGGGTTGCTGCTCCAGCCACAGCTCGCACGCGCAACCAGGATGGCTCCTTACCTGTTTCTGCATGTATCTTCAAGGCTGCGCTCCCACTGCTCTTCTGAGTCTCAGTGTCCCACCTTTACTTTTATTTGTGGAGTTTTCACTCAGCCAGCTTTTGGGTGATTCTGAGTGATGTTTGTTTTGTTGTTATGTTGTAGTTTTTGAATTGTTGCGCGGGGCAAAACAATAGGTGTTTACCTATGCCGCCATCTTGGTTCTCTAAGATTAAGTTTTAAAGGGACTCTACTTATGGAAAACAAACTGCTTTCTCCTCCTCCTCCTCCTCATCCTCCTCCACCTCATCCTCCTCATCCTCCTCCTCCTCATCCTCCTCTTCCTACTCCTCCTCATCCTCCTTCTCTTCCTTCTCCTCCTTCTCCTCCTCCTTCTCCTTCTCTTCCTTCTCCTCTTCTTCTCCTCTCCTCCTCCTCCTCCTCCTCACCCTCTCTCTCCTCCTCCTCCTCCTCCTCCTCCTCCTCCTCCTCCTCCTCCTCTTCCCCTTTCTCCTTCTCCTTCTTCTTCTTTGGCTGAAAGCCCCATGTCCTTGGCCACAAGCTTAGTCTCAGAGTGTCGGCAACTCTGCCAGCCACTGGACCTGCTGGTATGGGGTTACTATGACGCAGTTCTTTATTTTATTTTATTTTTTTAATCTTTATTGTTTAGTTTATTAATTACATTGTTCCCTTTTTTTCACCCTATAGTTCCCCTCCACCTGGTACCCATCCCACCCTCCTCCCTCACCCCCTCCCCTGTCCTCTCCCATAGTTGCATGATTTTTGTCCAGTCTCTTGCTGCACTTCCCACACCCCCTTTCTCCCCAAGAGTTGTCAGTCCATTCCCTCTCTATGTCAGTGATTCCGTTAGATTCACCAGTTTATCCATTTCATTAGCTTATTAGTTCACTTGATTTTTAGATTCATTTGTTGATAGATGTGGTATTTGTTGTTCCTAATTTACACTTTTATCTTTTTCTTTTTCCTCTTCTTAAAGAATATCTTTCAGCATTTCATATAATATTGGTTTGGTGGTGATGAACTCCTTTAGCTTTTTCTTATCTGCGAAGCACTTTATCTGACCCTCAATTCTGCATGATAGCTTTGCTGGATAGAGTAATTTTGGTTGTAGATTCTTGCTGTTCATCACTTTGAATATTTCTTGCCACTCCCGTCTGGTCTGCATCGTTTCTGTTGAGAAATCCACTGACAATCGTATGGGTGCTCGCTTATAGGTAACCATTTGTTTTTCTCTTGCTGCTTTTAATATTCTCTCTTTGTCTTTTGCTCTTGGCATTTTGATTATGATGTGCCTTGGTGTGGTCCTCTTAGGGTTCCTATATATTGGGGTTCGGTGCACTTCTTGGACTCCTAAGTCTATTTCTTTCACCAGGTGTGGGAAGTTTTCGGTCACTATTTCTTCAGATAGGTTTTCATTGTCTTGCTCTCTCTCTTTTTCTGGCACCCCTATAATTCGGATGTTGGTGTGCTTGAGGCTGTCCCAGAGGCCCCTTACACTATCTTTAATTTTTTGGATTCTTTTGGTTTCTTGCTCTTTCAGCTGAGTGGATTTTACCTCTTTGTATTTCAAATCTTTAACTTGGTTCTTGGGGTGCTCCAGAGCACTTTTAGGTCTTTGTATAATTTTTTTTTTCAGTCAGTGTATGCTTAATTTCTGGTTGGTCCTTTTTCATATCCTTGAGAGTCTCCTTTATAACCTTGAGGGTCTCCTTCATTTCCTTGTAGGACTCATTCATTTCCACATTGGTCTTGATTATTTCCTTGCAGGTCTTGTTCATATCCTGAGGGTCTCATTCATTTCCTTTTCGGTCTCGCTTATTTCCTTATAGGTCTTGACCTTTTATAGGAGCCTCTTGAGAAGCCCTATAACCATGGTTTTGAATTCCATGTCCAGTCATTTTTTTCCCTCCATTTCTTTCACATCTGATTTCTTTCCATGTCTCTGCATGGTGGCTGCTTCCCTGAGTTGGTCAATTAGCTTTGTGTGGTAGACTTCCTACAAGGGACAGTGGGTCAGCCTCTCCAGTTACCTGAGGTGGATATGGGTTGTAGAGTCTTGCTGAAGTTAAGCTCAGGTTAATCGTTGTTAGCACTTGGAGGGGTTGACCTCCAGGCCAATTGTCTGTGAAGTTCAGCTGTGCTCAGGTTGGATGGGCGGAGTCTCTGGGCCAAGCAAACAGCGTTAGCTCCGCCCTATGCGGCCCCAGGGACTCTGTGCCAGGGGCACTGGCCGCCAGCACCTCTGAGAGAGAGCCACTGCCAAGCTCCACCGGCTGCCGGGGATTTCAGACTCTCCCCAAATGAGTCTGCACACCCAATGTCTCACCCAGGGTCATAAAACAAAGCAGTCTGATGGTTTCCCGAATGAGATAGCAAGTCGCAGAGCGCTCTCTATGTGGTCACGCAGCTGAGCAGTTCCCAAGTTCACGCGCAAGCTTGCCTTCTCCACAAGCCGGGAGACCCCTGCAGCACCCGAGCTTCGGCGTGCCCTCCCACTGTCCAGTTTTTACCCAGTATGATAGTGGGTTCCCTGGACTTCGCCCAGAGCTGGAGAATCAGTCCAGTGGGACATCTTTGTCTTCCCTGTTGGAGAAAACTGGCCGGTTTTCAGCCGCCTGCCCTATCTGTTGGCGCGCCCGCTCCAAACCTCTCTCCGCACGTGTCTTTCAACGCTGTCTTCAGCCGATCCTCCCAGTCACAGTGTCTTATCTTCACTTTTATTTGTGGAATTTTTACTCGGCCAGCTTTCTGGTGATTCTGGAAGGTGTTTGTTCTTTCGTTAAGTTGTAGTTTTAAAATTGCTGTGTATGACGGCAAGACAGGTGTTTTACCTATGCGGCCATCTTGGTTCTCCATGACGCAGTTCTTTAAATGAATGGTGAAAGACATGGCTTCTCTTCCAGAAAACACAGTTTGTTAGCCACACCCAGAATTCTGCATAAAACTTTTAGGGGTTGGATGGCTCTTATAGATGTTGAAAGTTTAGTACACTTGACCTACAGGCTCCACTTCTTTATTTATCCTTTGTTCCTTTATCCATTCCAATTAGGTTTTTGCTTCCACAAATCCAGGATAACTGTTCTCTTCCAGTTTTCAAATGGCTTTCCTCTTGAAGGTCAAATCCAATGATCTTGAAGATCAGATACAATCCACAAATTCATCGACTACATCTGACACAGTTGTTTACTCCTTCCCTGTTAAAACATGTTCTCAAATAGCTTCCAGATCCCCATGCTCCAATGTCCTGGTTTTGTTCTTACCTCTTTGGAGAATTTTTGCTCTAAACTTTGGAGAATTCAATCACAGGCCCTATTCGCTATCTACACTGACTCCTTGGGTTGTCATATCTAACCGTATTGTACTTTAAAATTGATCTCTCTAGCTTCTGCTTTTCCCTAAAATCCCTAAAGCCTACTTACCTTTCCACTTGGATATCTAATAAGTCTCTCAAACCTAACATGCCCAGACAGAACTCACGTTCTTACTCCAGCTTTTGAAATCCCACTCTTCAACAGGTCCAACCTTCTCAAGAACGGTACCACCATTCATTCAGTGGGTTAGGCCAAAGACCTAGAAGTCAAATCCTCAAACTTCACATCCAGTCCATCTCTGATCCTGTTGATTCTACATTTGAAATAGAGCCTAAATTTTCCCAGCTGTTACCTTGCTCAAGCCTCCATCATCTCTTGCAGGCTCAGCAGTAACATCCTGTAACAACTTCTGTTGTTTATTCTCTGCACAGAAATCAGAGGGACCTCTTACATATAAATATTCACCCATTGTCTCTAAGCTCAACACTCCTATGGTTCCATATTAGTCTTTATTTACGTTTTATTCTCCTTCTGTGGCCAACTCACCTCTTTGAACTCATCTTCTGTACTTCCCTAATCCACTTTACCCACATAAGCTTTCTTGATATTTTGGAGCAGGCCAAACCTACTCCCCCACCACCCTCACCCCCACCTTTACATTTCACTTAGATCAGTGGTCAGCAAACTGTGGCTCGTGAGCCACATGCAGCTCGAGAGCCGTGATTTACCGCTCTGTTGACTAATGAGTTTGCTGACCACTGACTTAGATCATCAGATATCTTCCTCTCCATTCAAATTTCACTTCAAATGTTGTTTACTCAAAGGTAACCTCTCTACCAAGTTAAAATAAAAACTATCCATCCCACCAAATTACTCTCTAAGCCTTTATATTACTTTCTTCTGCATTTTTCTATCACTTCCTGAATTATATAATAATTTGTGTCTCCTTTATTGACTCTCCCAGTAGAACATAAGCCACCTGAGGACAGAGTCTTTATTTTATTTGCCACAAATTCTCACAAAAGCCATGTGCTAAAGTTGTTATGGCTTTTTTGAGATATAGATATTACCCATTTTTATGGATGAGTCAACTAAGATATTGAGAGGTTTTTTTTTTACTGTCCAAGGTTATACATTAAGTAAATGGCAAAACAGAATTCCAAATTCAGGTCTGATCCCAAACGCAATTAACTTTCTTCTTTATTTATTGATTGATTGATTTTAGAGGGAGAAAGAGTAAATGAGAGAGAAAGAGAGAGATTTGTTGTTCCACTCATTTATGCATTCATTGGTTGATTTCTGTATTACTCTAACTGGGATCAAACCCGAAACCTTGGCCTATTGGGATGATGCTCTAACCACCTGAGCACCAGGCCAGGGCACTATTGACTTTCATTCACTGTAGTGCCTCCTGTGACATATTATGGCTAAATCTAGTGGCTTGAGATTTCTGCAACATTTGACATAGTTAATGGCTCTCTCCTTAACCCTTCTTCCTTCCTCAAATTCCTTAATACTAAAATGTCTTCATTCTTCTCTTCTCTGGATAGTTCTTTTAATCCTCTTTTAAGAATAGTTTTAGCCGAAACCAGTTTGGCTCAGTGGATAGAGTGTCAGCCTGCAGACTGAAAGATCCCGGGTTCGATTCTGGTCAAGGCCATGTCCCTTGGCTGCGGGCACATCCCCAGTAGCGGGTGAGCAAGAGGCAGCTGTTCGATGTTTCTCTCTCATCGATGTTTCTGACTTTCTATCCCTCTCCCTTCCTCTCTGTAAAAAATCATTAAAAAATATATATATATATTTAAAAAGAATAGTTTTAAATCACCCCCATTTTCAAATTTGGATGTTTGCCAGTATATTACCCATAGTCTTCTCATCTTGTTTCATGAGTTCTCCCTGAATTGGCTCAGCTATTCTTGTAGTTTCCTCCACTATATCACTGCCATGCTTCTGAAATCTGTGTCTCCAGGTTAAATCTCTCTTCCCAGATGTCCCATAAGTACATAGGATCCACATCCAAAATTAATTCATACTCTCCCCATTGCTCCTTCCCATGTATCACCCATCCCAATGAATGCCATGACCTGTTGTCCAAGTCTAGAACCAGAGAGCCGTCCTCCATACCACTTCAGATCACCATATCCTGCATTTCTTTAAGCTCTCTTAACTTGGCTCAGAATCCAAACTGTTGGCTAATATGCTAGCTTCCTCTTGCAAACATATGGATACACTTATTTGTTCTGCATTGTGTTTTTTAAATATATGAATGAGTTGTCAACATTTTAAATAATATCAGGACCATTTATATACAAATCTAGATTTTCAGATTATCTTGGGTGAAGAGAAAGGAGGGAAGAGAAAGAAAAATGTGACAACAGAGTCAACATTCACAGTTGGCAGCAGTGGCTAGAGCTGGCTCACACTGTCCCTGCTGGCCTCTCCACTCATTGTTCAAAGTTGCTCACCCAATTCCCCAGTCATGTGGAGTATAACACACCCTATTTAATGTTTACACATTCACTGCAGACTTCCTCTTCTTGTGGCAGAAGTAGGGAAAAAGTATTTCTGTGCATTCATGCCTCCAGCAAAAGTAGAAAATAAGACAGGAAGAGCCAGTTCTTTTTTACCCCTGACTTTACTTACTTATATTACCTGCCTGGTTTCATTCTCTCTCAGAAGTTCTCTTAGATAGATAAGCCATATATACTATTTCTTAGGTATACCCAAGTCTGTCTAAATTCTAGGGACTCCTAGGTATATACAGGTATTGAAGCATGTTTGTGGAGTTATGTATACATTAGTTGGGTTCATTTGAATTTTTAAACAATCAATTTCACAGACTCTAACAATGATATGATTGCTGAAGGTGAGATTTCAAAAAGTGCCCAGACTGGGCTTCCCCTCAATCAATGATAAAGCACCTACACATGGGCACATAACAAAGTGCATGTAGGTAAACCTACTGCAGAGATTATGCCATTTGTTACCAGGGGGATTTGTCCCAAAGTTAAGCAACTCAAATTATATGGTGTTTTAATTGTGACTGAGTCAATAATGTCAAGTATCCAGAAGCATTAGACTTAAATTATGTATGTGCTTTTTCTCTTTTCCTTTGTTTGGTAAAAGATCAAAAGTTTCTTCTTCTTAGGTTGAGTGAAATTATTTTAAAAAGAAAAAAAAAAAAAAACAGAAGATCCGCTGAAACTGGTTTGGCTCAGTGGGTAGAGCGTCGGCCTGCAGACTGAAAGGTCCCAGGTTTGATTCCGGTCAAGGGCATGTACCTTGGTTGCGGGCACATCCCCAGTAGAGCGTGTGCAGGAAGCAGCTGATCGATATTTCTCTCTCATCGATGTTTCTAGCTCTCTATCCCTCTCCCTTCCTTTCTGTAAAAAATCAATAAAATACATTTGGAAAAAAAAAAAAAACCCAGAAGATGCAGAAGTTAGGTTTTATGGATATCTAACAGAGTGAGCAATACATCTCTTTTGGGATAGTGTTGTTTGGGTAGGAACAGGGACTCAGGATAAGGAGCTGTGCAGTCTTTTGGAGCCCTCAGCTGCATGAGCTGTCCCATCTGTTCTTGTGGCTGTATTGTGACAACAGTTAACAAGAGCTGTGAAGACTGTGCAATGGCCAAGATGTACTAGACGGTGGTTACTGTGTCCCCACACTTGGGTTTAGGGAATGGCATCAGTGGCCACAGGAAAAATGGGCTGCCAGGCCTCTAAACCCTCTCTTCTCTGGGCTTTTGATATTTTTCCAGGCTCCTGAAGCAGAGACATATGAGTTCAGTAAGAAGCATTGGATGCTGCGGTGAGGGGTGCACCAGAGGCCTGGTGCATGAAAATTCATGCACTGGAGGGAGGTGTCCCTTAGCCCAGGCTGCCCCCTCTCACATTCCGGGAGCCCTCAGGAGCGGGAAGCGACCCATTGACCAGGGGAAGGTGACACCCCATCACACCTCTGCTGCTGCCACTGCCAGCAACGCAATCCTCAGACAGCCCTGGTTACCTGAACCTGGCAGCCCTAAGTGGCTGGACAGCCAACATCTGAGGCTTGCCTATGCCTCAGGTGTCAGCTGGGCAGCCGCTATCCAAAGCTTTCCTGTGCCTTGGGCTTGCCCTGGATGGCTGGAGGGCTAAAGGGACTAGGGGATTCCAGAGGCAGGCCTGCCGCAAGGCCAGGCCCACCCCTTCTGCCCTGGCAGGGCTGAGGGGACAGGGTGCCGCCATCTTGTGGCTGTGGGTGCCACCATCTTTGAGGGTGGGGCAGTCAATCAGCTATTCTGTCTTTATTAGATTATATATATATATGTAAAATGATGGGAATACTAATTATTACCATAATAGCTATCATTCACAGTGTGTCTTCTGGACATGAGAGTGTTTACAAACGATCTCTCTTAATTCCTGCAACAAACCTGTGCTCTTATTATTCCCGTTTTGCAGATCTGGAAGGCGAGGCTCAGGGAGGTTCCGTGACTTGCTGGTTGTCACACAGTGAAATAGCTGGTATTGGAATGCAGGCTCTTAACCATTGAGTTATATTGTCCCTCTTTGAAAAACAGGACTATGTTAGCAAATAGTACTCTCTTCAGTTAGCGCACGCACACAGACACCCCAAAACTAACACCAAAACAAAAGTTGGCACATTTCCCCTGTTTCAGCCCCAGTTTAGATTCGGAACGGAGGTTTCATCACACACATTCCTGACAGGCGAGAACAGGGCCAGGACCCTCAGGAAAAAGAAAAGAAATGCAATTTTCTGATTAGGTTTCCTATCAGGTGAAAATGGAATTTGAGGCAACTTATGGAACTTTCTGGATATATGAAAATTTAGCAGACATCATCATTCACATATTTCTAGTGATTCCCTGAAGATTTCCCCCTCCTTACAACTTTTTAAAAAGAAAAGTTAAGTTTGGGAAGGCATGCATTATGGAATGATTTGTCTTTAAATGATTTATATATGTTTCTGATAAATTCTACAGAGGACCTTGCAGAAATAAAACTCATATTTTAATTTAATGTTTCCACATTGCAAGGGCTTTTGTATTTTTCTGGCTAAGACCTATGGAACTTTAGTAAGTAGTCATGATAAATTTGATTAATGAAGCTTCCTAGTTTTCTCTTCCACATTTCCTTTCCCAATGACTTTCAATAGTGTCCTGCCAAATCCATTCATCTGTGTCTCTCTGTGTGCGAATGCACGGAAACTTAATTTAGAGTCTGGTTTATTTATTATGTTTAGTACCAACTGAGAAACTGTAAAGTGTTGCTCAGTGAGAATGGATATGTTTGTTACTTGTCAATTCATTCAACAAAAATGTTTCGTTTACCTACAATATGCAAGGAATTTACTTGACTGGAAGGCATGTCAAGTTAATTACAGAACCGGGAAGCCAACAAATTTAAATCACGTGAATTTTCCTTCTCTGGTCAGATCTGACCGTGTTTACACAAAGGAGGCATAGATGATACGGCTCTAAATTGGCTTTCCAGGCTCTGATGTTCACCATGCACAGCACAGAGACAGCTGAAGGGAACACAAATATTTTTAAAGGGTGAGCTTTCCTTTCCTGGAAGACCAGGCCAGGCCCCATTTGCTGCACTTTCCAGCATAAAGGCATGGTTTAGTAACCTTAAAATTCAGAATAAAAAAACACCTAAGCCCTCTGTGTGACTCCATTGATTGACATGTCATTCCATACAATGAAAGGTTGCAGTTCAATCTCAGGTCAAGGGTGAGTAGGGGAGGCAACTGATGTCTCTTTCACATTGATGTTCCTCCCTCTCTCTCTCTCTCTCTCTCTCTCTCTCAAATCAATGAACATATCCTCGGGTGGGGATTTAAAAAAAACACATACCTCAAAAGGTCTCTGGGAGAGAGAACCAAGATGGTGGCATAGGTAAACACCTATTGTTCTGCCCTGCGCAACAATTTAAAAATTACAACATAACAACAAAACAAACATCACCCAGAATCACCAGAAAGCTGGCTGAATGAAAACTCCACAAATAAAAGTAAAGGTGGGACACTGAGACTCAGAAGAGTGGCGGGAGCACAGCCTTGAAGGTCGCGGAAACAGGTTAGGAGCCGTCCTGGTCGCACGCGTGGGCTGTGTCTGGAGCAGCAACCCTGGCAGGATTTCACCAACAGGGAGGGCGGAGACGTCCCACTACACAGATTCCCCAGCATCAGGCTAGGTCTGAGATCCAGGGTACATGGAGATGTCCCACTGCACAGATTCCCCAGGGCCAGGCGAGGTCTGATGTCCAGGGGATGCACCCTGGAAGCCGGGCACGGCAGAGGTCTCCTAGTCTGCGGAGAAGCTAGGTGCTTGAAAAAGAAGTTTGCGTGCACTTAAACTGTGCCACAGGACAGACGTGTGACTTGCTCCCTGGAAACTTGTCTCCTGGTCCCGGAAACCACATGTTTTACAACCCTGGGCGAGACTTTGGGTGTGCAGACTCATTTGGGGAGAGACAGAGTTGTCTGGCAAGGGGAAGAGACTAGCGGCTTTCTCTTGGAGGTGCCTGCAGCCATCCCCATCCAACAGAGACCCGCGCGTGCGAGCGCAGCAGAGGACATAGCTGACACTGAGGCTGCCTGCACAGCTCAGAGACTCTGCCCATCCAACCTGAACACAGTCTCCCTTCACAGCCAATTGGCCAAGAGGTCAAACCCTCCTAGGGCTAACAACAACAAGCTGGGTTTAAATTAAAAAATACTGTGCAACCCATAAAGGTTTGCAGTAAAAGTACCCACCTCAAGTAACTGGGGAGGCTGAGCCACTGTCCCTTAGAGGATATCTACCACATAAAGCAGCCACCATGCAGAGATATGAAAAGAAATCAGGTGTGAAAGAAATGGAGGAAAAAAGACGACAAGACATAGAGTTCAAAACCACGGTTATAAGGCTTTTCAAGAGGCTCCTAGAAAAGGCCGATGAACTTAATGAGAACTACGAGGAAATAAACCAGATCAACGAAGAAATAAGACCAACCAGGAAATGAATGAGACTTACAAGGAAATGAATGAGACCCTCAAGGAAATGAACAAGACCTCTGAGGATATGAACGAGACCCTCATGGATATGATAAAGGACCAACTAGAAATCAAGCATACACTGACTGAAATAAAAAATATTACACAAAGTCCTAAAAGCAGTCCAGAGGGCCACAAGAACCAAGTCAAAGATTTGAAATACAAAGAAGCAAAATCCACTCAGCTGGAAAAGCAAGAAACAAAAAGAATCCAGATAATTGAAGATAGTGTAAGGGGCCTCTGGGACAACCTCAAGCATGCCAACATCCGAATTATTGGGGTGCCAGAAAAGAGAGAGCAAGGTAATGAAAACCTAATGAAGAAATAGTGACTGAAAACTTCCCCCACCTGGTGAAAGAAACTGACTTAAAGGCCCAAGAAGTACACGGAACCCCAAAATATAGGAATCTAAAGAAGACCACACCAAGACATATCATAATTAAAATGCCAAGAGCAAAAGATAAAGAGGGAGTATTAAAAGCAGCAAGGGAAAAACAGATGGTTACCTATAAGGGAGCACCCATACGATTGTCAGCGGATTTCTCAACAGAAACGATGCAGGCCAGACAGGAGTGGCAAGAAATATTCAAAATAATGAATAGCAAGAATCTACAACCAACATTACTCTATCCAGCAAAGCTATCATTCAGAATTGAAGGTCAGATAAAGTGCTTCGCAGATAAGAAAAAGCTAAAGGAGTTCATCACCACCAAACCAATATTATATGAAATGCTGAAAGATATTCTTTAAGAAGAGGAAGAAGAAAAAGGTAAAAATATAAATTATGAACAACAAATACACATCTATCAACAAATGAACATAAAAATCAAGTGAATTGATAGGCTGATGAACAGGATAAACTGGTGAATATAACAGAATCATGGACATAGAGAGAGAATGGACTGACAATTCTTGGGGAGAAAAGGGTTGTTGGAAGTACAGCAAGAGACTGGACAAAAATCTTGCACAATGGGAGAGGACAGTGGGGAGCGGGAGGTAAAGGTGGAGGGTGGGATAGGTACAGTTGGAGGGGAGCTATAGGGGGATAAAAAAGGGGAAACAATGTAATTAATAAACTGAACAATAAAGATTTTTTTTAAATGGTCTCTGAATAGAAAGGGCTGGGAGCATGAAAGGAGGAGAAAGAAGAATGTCTGGAAGATTCTGAATTTGGAGAAAGAATTTAATTCCTTTCTTTTAGCTTCTCTCTTGTGCCTGCTGCCCCTTTCCTTTTTGGGTCCAGCTGCCAACACAGGTCTCTGGTGCTGCTCCCCTTTGTGTTCCTTCCTCCTCCTGGAATGCACTTGGCCATGACCTTGGCCAGGGCTGAGGGCACTGGATTTCTCTTTAAAGAGGCAGCTGCTTCCGAGAGTATCCGCGCTTCTTTCCAGATGAATATATCATCCTTCTCCAGTGGAATATATCATCTTTTGTAACTTCTTCATCCAAACATCACATCATGTCAAAGTAATGTGTTTTTTTTTCCCAGCAGCCTCTACCCTTAAGTACAGTACATACTTAAGCACATATTATCCTTCTTGGGTTTTTTTTTTTCCCCATGCATTTCTGAAAATCTGCATTTCAGGTATTTTTCCTTATAGTTGTAAACTTCCAGCTATGCCTGTGATTGCATCTGAAAGACTGCAACTAAATTAGACTAGTGCAGGTCTTCTATCTAATTGGCCATGGTTTTATTACATAGTTCTACCAACTGATTTTTAAACTGTGTTCCATTTACCTGACATCCCACAGTGCAGAACAAATCTAAATCTGCTTCCTTGGTCCCTTATGGGGTGCCTTGCACAGCGGGTATTTAATCATCATTTATGGGCTCCTAGATCTGAGAATCTACTACCCAGAGGCTGGTGAGCAGCCCTTTTCTATCTCTAGATGGGATGGAAGAAGAGGAACCTGATTTGAATGGTGGGGGAAGATTTAGGTTAGATATAAGCAACAGCTTAAACCTTGTAAGTCTTGACAGAAGGAGATTGTGGAGTTTTCCTTGAAGGTCTTAGAAGAAGAAGGAAGAAACTAATCTTGACAGATAGCTTCAGCTGCTCTATTCAGGAGAGGGAAGGAGAACAAGCGTTGACATTCAGCTCAGAGAATTAGCTCAGTTACGATGCCTCTAGAAATGGAATCCAAGTCCATACTTGGACAGGAAAATTGTTGTCCCTTTCCAAATAATAGCTTCTATTTATTAAGTGTAGAGCACTTTTTCTCCATTTTCTCCCAATCTTATCATAATCCTCTAAGGTAGTTACTGCAATCCCCATTTCATAGATGAAACAGACTGGGTTAAATAAATTGCCCAAAGTCATATAACTGGTAGGTGGTAGAGCAGAGACTAAAACCCAGACCTCTTACTAACTGTGCCCCTAATCATTACATGGTATGAAATTCTTTAGCGAGGAATCAGATGTCAGTGGGCACCCTGGGATCTGCAGAAAATGTTTGTCATTGAAATTTACAGCTTCCAAAATGGGAAAAACAACTTGAGCACTAACCTGAATTCACAGCCTTTCTTGACTAGGGTCACAGATTTCTACACAGTCGGTTTTCACCAAATTTGTGTTGACTGACTTTGAAAACAAACTAATTGTCTTTAGGATATGGAGGAAAGCCCACAGCAAATCATTACTAAACCAATACTTATGGAATGGTATCAGGATTTAAGCCTATAATCTGTCTTGTGCCAATGTGTAGATAGCACATTCCAAATATTTTGTTATAGTGTTTTCTAGTAAGTTTATGTTTCTTTAAAGGGGAGATTAACCAGCATCTAGTTTATGACTTTTAGAAAATTGTTGAATCTACTGAATGAATTTAATGTGGTCACTTTGGGTTGTATTATTTTTAGAAATATTTGCACTTCCAGGAAAAAAAAGAAGCATCTCTTACCCTTTGAGACAGCATGGAGGGACCTGGGGAGTATTATGCAAAGCAAAATAAGCCCATCTGAGAAAGAAAAGTATCACATGACCTCACTCATATGTTGAATCTAATGAACAACATAAATTGATTAATAAATTAGATCCAGAGACATAGAAGCATAGAACACAGACTGTAGAATTCAGAGAGAAGGCAGGGGAGGGTGGGAAGAGTTCAACCAAAGAATTTGTATGCATATATGCATAACCCTTGAACAGAGACAGTCATGAAGGGCTGGTTAGAAGGAGTCAATGGATAAAAAAGGGGACATATGTAATACTTTTAACAATAAATATTTAATCTATACTAATCAAAGGGTAATATGCTAATTAGACCGGGAGACCTTCTGGACGTCCTTTCAGACAAAGCCATGGTGGTGGGGCAGAGGCAGAGGTGGTTAGGGGCAATCAGGCCAGGAGAGGAGGGCAGTAAGGGTGATCAGGCCAGCAGGGAAGGGGTACAGTTGGGGGTGAGCAGACCAGCAGGGAGGGGCAGTTGGGGGCAATCAGGCTGGTGGAGGGAGCAATTGGGGGAGAGAGGGTAGTTGGGGGCTAAAAGGCTGGCAGGGGGCCAGTTGGGGTGAAATGCCAGTGGGGAGGGGCAGTTGGGGCAAGCAGGCTGACAGGCAGAGTGGTTAGGGGTGATCAGGCAGGCAGGCAGGTGAGTGGTTAGGAGTCAGCAGCTCTGTGGGATCAGGCCTAAACCAGCAGTCAGACATCCCCTAAGGGGTCCCAGATTGGAGAAGGTACAGGCCAGGCTGAGGGACACTCCCCCCTTGCAAAAATTTTGTGCACCAGGCCACTAATTGAAAAAAATAAAATCAGAATCGACAAAGTTGACTGAATGAAATTTATATCTTAACTATTATATATTCTTGATCTTTCTGCATTTTATTATATTTCCATATTGAGTTTTCATCAACTTCTTAAAGATCAAATTAAATTATCTAATTAAGCAATGTAGAGGTTTAATTGCATAAGGCAGTAGTTGGCAAACTCATTAGTCAACAGAGCCAAATATCAACAGCACAACCATTGAAATTTCTTTTGAGGGCCAAATTTTTTAAACTTAAACTTCTTCTAACGCCACTTCTTCAAAATAGACTCGCCCAGGCCGTGGTATTTTGTGGAAGAGCCATACTCAGGGGGCCAAAGAGCCGCATGTGGCTCGTGAGCCGCAGTTTGCTGACCACGGGCATAAGGAATAATGAAATGAATGAACTGGAATAAAAGATTAAACAAATAATAAAAAACCTTTGGTCTGATTAATCAAACCATATAAACTGTCACCCAGATGACTGAAAAAAAAATTACCATGTAAATGTTTTAAAAATTCTTTGTGCTAAAAAGAGAATAAGCTAATAATCATCTTGCTTTTGAAAATATTAACAGTGGCCCTGGAAGGGATTTGGAGCATTAAAAGGAATTTCCCCGTGGGAGGCTTGAAGCCAGGACCGCCCAGCAGAAACACTTTACTGCCACCAGTCAAGTACTATTCGAGGCATGGAGGGCTGAGAAGTAAGACCCCAATACCCCACTTTCTCCCAAGTCCTGAGGGCACAGCATAGGTTACACACCAGCGGTGTATGCTTTAGTCAATCTTCTCAATCAAAATTTAATCTTGTTTTTCTTCTTTTTCCTTGCTTCTCTCTGGTTACTTTTAGGTTAGCCACATGGCCTCATTGTGGAATTTAAACAGTAACAGTGCAGCTCACCAATGACCCCATGTACACAACAGAAGTTCATGCTCTGAGTTGCACTTCTCTTTGCTTTGTATAGCTACGTGAGAAACTGTAGCACACAGTCAGCCTCCATGGGGAGGAATCTTGCTTCAGATGGATGACCTTTGTTTACCAGTGGAAGTGGGGAGAGGGAGGTGAGGAAAGGAAGGGAGAATAAGGCAACCGCTTTGCTTGGCTCCCTTGGTTTCACCCTATTTTACGTAAGAGGCCACCAGGCTGGGTGTAGTGCACTGCTCCTCACAGACAAGTTTAGAACAAAATATTCCTTCCGTGGCTTTTAACCACTAGGCACTACTGCCTCTTTGAGACAAACAATGACCAAGTCTGGGTGTCTGTTGGACCTGGAGTACTATGAGAGGTCAGCAAAATGGGGTAAAGGAGAAGAGTCCCCAGGGAGACAGCCTCTGGAATATGAAATCAGTAGAAAGAAAATAATGCCACTAAGAAACTAAGACACAAGTTAAAAATCAAATAAACAGAAACCCTTATTGCTATAGGAGATTCATGTAGAAAAAAAAAAGCCAGTATGGAGACCTGGGTTTAATAAATAGTAATAGCCACCATTTACCATGTGCCAGGCATGGTAGTGTCTTGTATAATTCTGTAATCCACATGATCTCATGAGATGAGATGTTTCATCTCTGTTTTTCAGGTGAGAACTGAGGCATAGAGACATTGCATTATCCAAGATCCCATGTCCAGGAGGTAGCCAGGTCAGAACTACAAACTCTGTCCACCCAACTTGGGCCATCATGGCAGAGAACCCGGTCACCAGAAAACAAGGGTGGAACCAGTCGTGGTGATTAGACAGGCACAATTCCAGGGCTATGGGATTGCAGGGTTAGAAGTTGGGAGGCAACTACACTCAAAATCTACAAAGATATCTGTGTCATGAAGCAATGATTGATTCAACCTAAGTCTGGGCCGTGTGCCCATTGGGGGCTGTTGATTTCAACTTTCTACCCAATTTGTCAGGTCCCACTTACAGTGAGTAAATCCATCATCCCAAGCAAACTTGTAAAGCAATTTATTTTCAAGGTGAATACTTTTCTAAATGCCATGTTATAATACTGGTTTGAAGAAAAAAAATTACCTTCATTTGAAGACATAAAATAGATTACCCAATTTCTCAAGTGGGGACATATGATTTAAAAATATGTTTCAATTTGACCATAATTGCATTACTTCCATTCATACAATGTAGGAGAGACTTGTTCATGGCTCCTGCTCATTGTTACTCTTCCAGACTGCCTTCCTAGCAGGCCGCAGCCCTCCACCTCCAGCCCATGTCAAGCCCTTGTAATGATCATGTTACCATATGTAACTGTTACTGTTACCTATCTTAGCTTCATATCAGTAAGTTGCCAGCTGCATTTTGCTGTAAGAACTGCCACTATCTGTCCACAAATCACAACTGATCAGTCAATACGAATCAGACCAATAAATAAGAATAAAACATTTCTCATTATCAATGAAAAAAGGTAGATGGGTACAAGGCACAGAAATAACATGGATGAACAAAATCTGCAGGTAACTTTCAGAATTTGATCAGTAGCAATTCATACACTATCAGAAGCCCATGAGGGCAGGAACTGTGTCTCTTTGACTCACTGTTGTGTATCTAGAACTTAGCGCTGGGCCTGGCAGGCTAAGCGCTCAATCACGTTTTGTCAGGAGAATGACCGATGTATGATGAATCGCCACGAGTGTGATGAATGCATACTATATGTTCAGAATGTTCTTGCTGCTAACTCACATCTCCCCCGACATACGTTTAGGGTTTTCCAGCACCTGAGACTGTTAAATTAAACAGATGACAGAGGGAAAAGCAGGGAACCTGTTGACTTTAGTGTGTGAATCATGAAAAGTGTCGCGTATCTTACAAACACTGTGGAACTAATGACTTCAAAGAGAGGTTCTCCATGGGTTACAATATTTCCAGGAACTTCTGTGAAATGTACTCACTTACATAGTCAATCAGTCCTCACTTATCTTTTCATTATTATTATTCACTTGGGCTTCTTTTCTCTTTCTCATGAACAACACAATCATTGCAGCTATGACTTTTCCAGTATTTCATGCACATCAGTTAAAATTTAAATTTAGAATTATGATCATCTATTTGTAGCTCTAAAACACATTTCTGTTAGAGACTGCAAACAGAAGTTTCACTTTCATCATCCTCACAAGTTTCATTTATTTCCTTTGATTAGTTGCCTTCTCATTCTCAGTGTGTAGCATGTGCAAACAACAACAAGTTGTCTTGCCTGAACTGGTTTGGCTCAGTGGATGGAGTGTCGGCCTGCGGACTGAAGGGTCCCAGGTTTGATTTCGGTCAAGATCATGTACCTTGGTTGCGGGCATATCCCCTGTAGGGTGTGTGCAGGAGGCAGCTGATTGATGTTTCTCTCTCATCGATGATTCTAACTCTCTATCCCTCTCCCTTCCACTCTGTAAAAAAATCAATAAAATATATTTTTTAAAAAAAGAACTTGTCTAGCCCAGTGCTTCTCAAGCTTCAATGTGCCTAAAGATCAAACGGGTCTCTTATTAGAATTCAGATTCGGATGCAGTAGATCTGGCCAGGAATCTGACATTCTGTGCTTCCAACGACCTCCCATGGGAGGAGGAGAGGTTTCTCCATTACTTGGGTCATGTGGTTGTGGCTTTTATATTCTGCTCTACAAAATGAAGTGCATTTGGGAACAAATCAAATTTAGATGAAAGTGGGGTTGGGACTAAAGGGCGTTTCCCCAGAGTGAAATCATACTTACTTATTCATATTTTTCTTTACTTTAGGATAAGAAGAATACATTTTTCCACTGAGAAGAAACCTCTTTCTCCTAATGCCTGAAAAACAGAGAAGAAACCCCAAGCTTTTTTCACAGTTTAAGATGTGTAAAAAAAGTCTATAAATTCTATTATTGGTATTAATTCCTATCTATAAATTAAATCAAAGTTATCACAGACTATTGGTAAAGCTTACTAAGCACCTGAAAACAATGAGGGAATATATACTAATTTTTAGTTGTCACTTGGGATACATTGGGTTTTTAATTCAGAATATTTTATTTAATATGTAAAGCATGATAAAACAAAGGCATATTTATTGTTTTCAAGTAAACATTATAGACCTAAATCTTTCACTAGTGTATCGTTATGTTCATCCATTAAAAACAAACAAACAAAACACAACATCCATCCAGCTAGACCTATACAGGTCAGTGAATGAACAATCCCGATGAAAAGTCTCTGGCTCAGAAACATTCGTTTTAGTGCTAGCCTTGGTAGAGCCCTTTGTTTTTCTAGAACTTGTCCACTAAATGGTAAGCACCAGGAAGTTTATGGAGAGACTATATATATATATATATATATATATATATATATATATATTAAACTAATACTACTGGGTTAAAAAGAGGTCAAGAGAAGGGGAAAGGTCCAATCTTCCTCCCCCACCCCACCCCCAGTTGTCAAAAATGATATATATGTAGATTTAAAATTTGGAAAATAAAGGAAAAAAATCTGTAATTCACTTCCCAGAAATAACCATTGATAGCATGTTGATACATTTTAACATTTTAATTTTTTCCTATGAATATGTTTTAGTTTACAAGTTTGAAATCACATTGTATACTATTTATAGTTATTATCTCTTTTAAATTTTTATTTATTCATTTTAGAGAAAGAAAGGAAAGGGAGAGCAGAGAGAGAAAGATCCATTTGTTGTTCCACCCATCCATGCATTTACTGATTGACTCTTCATGTGGCCTGACCAGGTCTGAACCTGCAACCTTGGCATATAGGGACTACACTCTAACCAACTGAGCTACCCAGTCAGGGCTATTATCCCTTGTAACATAAGATCATATAATTTCCCATTCATTAAAATTTAACTCTAAATAATTATATTAAAATATTTATATGTTTGTACTAAATTTTGCACTTACTAATCTATTTTCTTGACATTTAGGGTTTTTAGATTTTTCATTTTATATGTAACTGTTGTGATTTAATTACCACCACCTCCCAAAAAAGTAGGGAAGGGACATAACCAGTCCCCCCTAGTATTCTGGTTAGAACACCCCTTTCATTCTCCTTCCTCTCTAGGCTAAGATCATCTTTAAAAACTTCCTCCAGTTTACAGTTCTCAAGTCTATTTCTCAGTTTTAATGTAATAAATCAAGTCAGGTAAACAAAGATTGTTGACTGGTTATGTTCCTTCCCTATTTAAAAATATTTACTCCATGACACAGTCAATAAGCTCTTGACTCAAGATCCAAAGTTCTCCAGATTAAATATAAAAATTTCCATTTAGCTAATACACACTAGCAGAGATCCTACATGCAAGCCAATTCCAGCCACCACCGTGTTTGTGGAACTCTCGCATCACTGGCTACTTCAACAACAGTGTTTGGGACCAGTGGCTAAAATTGGAGAGACTGCACCTTAAGTTAGTCAAGAAATATAACACCAAAAAATAACCTGGAGTTGGGGTAAAGCATTACTAATTTAAAGATCTTAATCTTCTAAAACTTCTTACCCTCAACCTTTTTGCATATATGTTAGGATGATATAGAAAAAGTGCAGTGGTTGGAGAATATTATTCACCCATTAGAAATGATGTCCTGTTTGCACTTGAGCTCCCAGTGTGACCTTACAAACTTGCTGAGGGACTTCCTTCCTCTCTTCCACTTTACTATTGCCCAATAATCAAGCTCCTCCTCCCTTCCCCCAACTTCTATCCCAGCTCCTTTCCAAAGCCCCATTCATTCTCAGACTTGCTGCTTGGACTGGGTGCTTCATTGAGGACTGATTTCTGCTTCCTTGCTAGGGTATCCGTCCTTTTTCCACTCTGGGGTCCTGATTCCTTTAGTGTTTAAATTCTGTTCTTTATTGCCCCATTGCACATCTGCCTAACTGGATTCATGTACAGGGTTATCCATGCCAGGATTATTTATTATAATAAATAGCTAAAACCATCTAAACACCAAATGTAGAGGATGGTTCTAAAAATTACTATATCTGATGGATTTTTTTGAGTTTTTAATTTAGTAAGTATTTAAAAAAATAAAAATTCTTTGAAAACCAGCATTACAAGGACACTGCTTGAAAATGGTAAAAATCAATAGTAATCTTAAACCAACAGCCATTTTCACACTTGATGATATGCAATAGAAGAATTCCTTCTGAGTTCAGGAATGAAACAAAAATGCTGCTGCTTTTTTCTTCTAAAGCTGTTTGCAACTTGCTCGCTTTCATTCTTCATGTTATAGGCTCCAGGCCCCAGTAATCCTTGCATGTCCTCAGTGTGTGCCAGAGACAGTTGCTATAGCATACTGGGTATCTTAGTGTCTTAGGGCTTGCAACACACTTCTTCATTTAGCCAACTAATCATGGCAGAAGTATCTGTGAGCCACGCAGATAAAAGGATTAGAAGTAGAAAGTAAAAAGCCTAAATGGTTGGGAAGACTATTTAGCTGCAAAAAAGGGACACAGTTTTTCTGAAGAGACGTTTCAGTATTTTGAAGAAATCTACCCGTTGGTTTATTTTATAAACATATACTTTAGCTTACAACTGAAATATTTACAGAGATAGAAATTGTACAATGGGAGGTTTGTAAAAAAAAAATACTATCACATTACACATACTTTATAGCCTGCATTTTTTTCACTTAGTCATACTTTATGACCATTTCCTATGTAATATTTGTCTAAATCATGATTTTATAGGCTCTATAGCATGTCCCCGTATGACAGTACCAAAATTTTCTTAACCTTGTTCCTATTGATGGGCATTCAATTTGTGCCAATTTTTCTAAACTTGGTATTTTAAGAAATATTTTCACCTCTTTCTTCCCATGCAACAAATAGATTTTTCTCATAGCCCAGATGACTCTCCTCAATCCTGATAGCAGCTTGCATGTTTATACCCCAGAAGGAATAAACCAAAAGGACTTTGAATAAAAATAGGTGATCAACTTGAGAGTCTACCTTGTCCATTCAAGAGCCCCAATCTCCTGAGTTCCCAAAATGTTTCAGCCAGATTCACACACCTGTCTAAAACACACACACACACACACACACACACACACACACACACGCGCGTGTGCGCGTGCGAGCATTCGCGTGACAGGAAATTGGAGGTGAACATGGATGGACCTGGATAACATTATACGAAGTGACATAAGCCAGTCACAGTAGGATAGATACTATGTGATTCCACCTATATAAGATATCTAAAATAAACAAACTCATAGGAGCAAAGAATAGGATGGTGGTTGCCAGGGATGGGATAAGGCATAACAGGGAAATTACTGATCAACGGTTACACAAAAGATGAGTACACTCTAGAGATCGGCTGTACAACATTGTGCCTACGGGTAACAATACTGTATCGCACATCTAAAACTCTGTTAAGAGGTTAGATCTCATGTTAAGTGTTCTTCCTATACCAAAATAAAATTTTTAAAAAAGCAAGGGGCTAAAATCGTACTAAAACTGTGTGCATGAGCATGGCTGTTGACTGGTGGTTTTCCTTATATAGGGTATGGTCCAGGGTGTGCCTATTTTTAGAGAGAATTCCAACCAGAGGCAACTACAGATTTTTGTGCGTGTGTGACATGGTGAAACCATGATAAAGTCATGTTTTCAATGTGCATTTAAAGGTAGGGACAAAGCTTATATTAAATGATGAAGGTTGAGTACAAATCATACTATAATATGCTGTGTATTCATCAAAATATCAAAATTTATTTCTTACCATGTCTCAGTTACTTTTAGTTTTTATATTCTTACCTTTCAGATGCCTTTTTGATGGTAAATGGAAAGGACATATGTTTAGTAACCAACCCTTATTTTTTCTGGTGTCTATATAATAAATAGATGAAGCCACTTAGAATGGTAGTAAATTTTGCCCCCTCCCACCTATTTTTTTTTTTTTTTGGTCTAAAGCTGCCTCCAGTAAGTCTCTATAATTACAACCAAAAGAATTCTTACTAATACAACCAACTGCCTTTAGTTTTATCTGACTTAATTATAGTGCTTGCTTGGAGCACATGTGTGGGCTAAATGCTTTCCTTCTGGTTTATAATTCCACATCTCTGTAACTAAAAGGGAGAGACTCATGTCTACCCCTCCCATCCCTTTAACTTGAAAAATTTCATTGGCAATATGACAAACCTTGCCTACCTAGTTGTAAATGGACAAGAGAAAGGTATAAAGGTAGAGGCCTGAAAGAGCTTTCTATTCTGACAGTGACATTTGATCAATGCAGAGGTGACAAAGGACAGAGTGACAAGGCATCAAGGAGATGTTGCATCAGGTCTGGCCAGCGTGGCTCAGTGGTGAGTGTCAGCCTGTGAACCAGAAGGTTAAGGTTTGAATCCTGGTCGGGGCACATGCCTGGGTTGCAGGCTTGATCCCCAGTGCAGGGGTGCAGGAGGCAGCCAATCAATGACTCTCTCTCATCATTGATGTTTCTTTCTCACTCTCCCTTTCCATTCCTCTCTGAAATCAATAAAAATATTTTTTAAAAAAGGAAAATGTTGCTTCGATAAACAGTATGCTGGACTAACACATCACAGCGTCTCATGTCAATCTTCGGATTCTTCAGGTCTGGAATTGCTCTAAAGCTATAATTCAAATGGGTGGGCTCCGTGTGGTAGTTAGCTATCCCACAACAGCAGAAATGTCGGTCTGTTTGTTCAGCTGTCCTTCATGTGCCTGGCACATGATCGGCATTCAATAAACGTTATTGCGTGAAGTTATACTTTCGTGGGTTTATAAGCTCAAACAAGGTCTGACTCTAATGTAGTCCTGCAAATGTCATTGCAGGACAATTCTCAGTCCACAGTATATCAAAATAAAGGGGGGAAAAACAAAAGTATTTTATTTTTCAAAGGAATGCAGTCACCCCTGGGGTCATCCTATCAAATTCTAACAACAATCCTCATCGCTCTTTCTTACCCTGTGGACTGGGACATGCGCCCAGGGGAGCTTCAAGAGAGCCGAAAAGCCACAAGAGCTGTTTGGTGGTGGGAGTGAGGAGCAGTAGGCTCTGTGCGTGGGTGGTCAGTGTCTCCCTCTGCCATTCACATCAAATGTCTTTAAAGAGTTGCTGCCATTTCCCTGCTGTCTTGGATGACTCAGGAAATTTAGTCTTTGAACAGGAGCTCACTTAAGAAAGAAATATCCTCTTTATGCAAAGCACAGAGGTGCTGCCAGGACAGCAGCTGCTCCTGCGAGGCAGTTAGACGGACAGTGTTTATTCACTCCCCGTCCTTCCCTTTCTCTCCAAGACTTTATGTGTGCTGAGTTGCCATAAACATCACCAAGAGTAAATACAGACCAAAGGTTCTTTGTGGAGCTGTTGGAAAGAATCCTGTTATAACCAGCATTTTCAATGTGATTTTACCTTCATGCATCATGTAAGATTTCTGGGCTGTGGTGTATTCAGCTACAATAAGCTTAACCAAGAATGATAAATCTGGCTGTCCTACTTCTTCAGAATTTTTTTTCTTGCTATATGAGCAACATGCATTTCCACGGTTTTCCAAAATCATTTATAGATCATTAATTTTGTTTAATCCAACAAGTATTTCCTAATATTTCAATGCCTGCAGACCCCTCTTAAGGGAAGAGTGACAGGAATAAGTGTGATGGAATTCGGTCCCCATTGTTGTGGTCTAATGGGTTGTTTGGGGGAATTTGCTAGTCAGGGCAGAATTACCTGACTTCTGGGGAAAATGCATTGTCCCTCCATTTTTTTAATTTATTTTTTATTTTTTTGCCCCGTCTGTCTGAAAAGTGCGTCAGGACAGGGGGAAGGGAGAGTAGTCAAGATCCCTCCTCCATCTTCAGAGAGTTGGGCTGCCTCCTTGAGTCAGGGTCTGGTTGCCTGGAGTGTGGCCACACCTAAGTACTGATAAAGGGCGGTGCCATAACAGGCTCAGATCCAATAAGTTGAAGTTCCTGATCTGCAGGATTTGTGCTCACTTGACTGAGGACCCAAGTAGTTTTGGGGTGGGGGTAAGAGGATAATACTGGTGAACCTGAAGAGGATTTGCACAGGCCACTTTTACCCTACACTTAGATCACACATATTGCATTGTGTGATAGTAACATGTTCATTTCACTGTCAAAATCATTTTCTTAAAAAAATAAAAACTTTTTTTGTGTGAGTTATAATTTACATAATTTTTACATGAGCCTGAAAATCTTTATTTTACAGTATTTTAACAAGAATTCAGAAGTAAACCCCCTAATATTTAAAATATCATACAAACATATCTGACTTTAGTCAAAATTTCATTACATACATTTTTCTGAACATCCAAAATTCTTGCATTACCTGTTCAGTCAAGTAAGTGTACAGGAAAAACTTGAATGTACAAAAAACTAAAACCTTACAATAAAAATAGTACATTCTCATATTAACTATTCATAACAAGGCCTTTTATAGGCAGTATGTTCTTTGCACATAAACAAGGATTTTTCTATTAAGTATTTAACAGGGCAATTACAATTGTGTTGTTGTTGAACTTACACAATTCTTGATCATTTTTAACAATCATTTTCATACTGATCTTCCAAAGGAAACAATCTCCACCGTTTTGCATATGGATTAACCTGTTCACCTCATTTCCCAGGAAGTACATCATACTGGGAGGGACTCTGAATTGCTCTTTTTTTCTTCAAGAAAAAAACAACAAAATTTAAAGTATACTTTTCAGGTCAATATTAAGTCACAGAAACCTCAGGTCCAATAAAAATTAGCAACCACTTAAGGGTAGCTTCTTGGAGCCCAGGCTGACAGAGCTGGGTGCTGCGGGAAAGACCCTAATTACTTGGGGTGTGTCAGGGGCTTCCTTAGGAAACACCAAATGTCTCTGGTGAGGAGCACCAGGACAGGCTTAAAACGAACCATTTCCCTGGCAGGAACAAAGAACGCGTTGACTGTTAGAACTGCAGTTGGCCTGGTTCTTGCCCCCAGAGAATCGTGTCCTATATTACATTTTGGAACTGAATAGGTCATTCTTGGACACATTGTAAGTGATTACTCATTCAGCTTGAAAAAATGAGCTTTAGTGTTTGAAGCTCTCCTCTCTGCTGCTTCATCAATCTTCAGGTTCCAAAAGCCCGCCTTTATATTTGACCTCGTTGTCCTCATGTTGCCACTGAAAGCTAGTTTTTTCGGTGTAACATTTTGTGGAAGCGGAGAGGCCTTTTCAGTACACAAAGAATTGTGTGTTGATTGTTACCAAGTTAAAAAGAATCATATAACATTTATAGTTCTAAGGTGATTTAGAGTTCATCTATAATAATAAAAGCGTACTATGCTAATTAGGCTGGACGGCCGAATGCCTTCTGGATGAAGCCAGGCCTGCGGGCCGAAGGCAGCCACCATGGCTGTGAGAGCTGAGCCCCTTGCATGAATTTCATGCGTGAGGCCTCTAGTTAAAAATAATAATTTACATAGGCTATGTTGTTTTTGCCCACCTACCTCTTCTTCAGGTAACAGTGCATTTTTCTTTGGAGAACTACCCTCCCCCATGTTAGGCCTTGAGCTTTAGATGGGGCTGATTCCACTCTGTAGCTCCAAACGATGTCCCTTGATTGCAGTGGCTGCTTCAAGAATGAGCTCTTGATCCAGGTTGGGTCAGTGAGAGCCAGCCTAATTTGACCGAGTATGTGATGCCTGTCACCAGGGTTCTGCTTAGTACACATGCATTTTACACTGAAAGCTTAAGGTAGTGGTGGCAAACTGCGGCTCACGAACCACATGCAGCTCACGAGCCGAGGTTTGCCGCTCTGTTGACTAATGAGTTTGCCGACCACTGTTGTATACTACCCTTTACCTCTTTGCACACAATATGGCACAATTGCCTAATCCTCACAGCTTCCAACTACACGGTAACATTTAGTGTAGTCCTGTGGTCAGCAAACTCATTAGTCAACAGAGATGCAAACCGTGGCGAGCTGAATGTGGCTCGTGAGCTGCGGTTTGCCGAACACTGGCTGAAGGGCTTCTTAAAGTCACAGCAAGGAATTCACATAGCCAGTTTCTCCCGATACCTCCCACATTCTAGAGGGAGCACAGATACTGAAAGGTAATTTCAGTAAGACATTAAGAGCACTCATTAATTCAGTAAGTATTCATTGAGGTGATTAATACTATGGGATGCCTAAATCTGTGCATAGGATGGAGTTATGATTAAAATAGAAAGATGCATATGTGGGAGCACACAGGAGGGGCCTGTAGCCTATTTTTGATATGGATATGTGCATGTGGGCATCCAAAAAGGCTTACTGGAGAAAGGGATTCCTAATGTCCTATTCTCCTTTAATTTTCTTTTTTATTCTCACAACTAGTATCTTAGTTTGGGCAGCTTTTTGTTTCATATCTGTATAACAGTAACTGCATTTATTTCTACTCCTATCCTGGTTCCCTAATATCCAATTCATCCTTTACTAACAACAGAATGGTTTTTCTTAAAAACATTTTACAAGAGTATAATATATATATTATGCTAGTGGCCCGGTGCAAAAATTCGTGCACATTAAAAGGGTATTAATTAGAGGAAATATTTTAATAGTGCTATTTGCCCTTTCTCTACAATAAAAGTGTGACAGGTAAAAGGTAATGAGTACAATGTAGATGAAAATAATACATAATTTCGTTAATAAATAAATAATAACAAAATGATATAACAACAATATGAATCCACAATAAACTGTTGAGTTAATTTTCCTGCATTTAAAATAGGATTGAACATGTCCCTCACAGAGAGATGAAATCCATAATACTGCATGAGGGTGACTCGTGTTCTTACATTTTGTCTAGTATTATTGTTGAGTACTCTGTTGTCTCTGAGTCTTAATGCAATATCTGTTCCCCAACCTTTTCACCATGTGGAAAAAGAATAGGATATGTCATTGCATCTAATGTAGGAAACAGGATACTGATTTGTTTCACTTTAGTGGCATTTGGATTATTGGGATCTGGTTTACAATGAATGAGCAAGTCCCTTTCAAAAGGAGGTTCTTCATCTTCATTTCTGAATATGACAGCAACCTCAGTTACATGGGGAGAATTATATCTACCTGGGTCACTATTACGATCATATTTAATTGCCAGAGTTACTTCCATGGGAGCTATGCCTTTTGCTGCTGCTTCAGATTGGGCTTCCTTTTCTACTTCTTGTAGCATCTTGTAAGATTTTGATAATTCATTTATTTCATGCATGAGGTTGTTGATGTTGATCATGAGTCTTTCTGAGCAGGCCTGGTTTGCTGGGATTGCTAATCTTTTACGTGTAGCTTTGGCTGTATCCAAAATATAGAGTTGAGCAAACTTCTGAGAAACACCATCAGAATGATGTAAAGTTCCAGTATGATGATAAATTTGTCCATGTATTCTAAAACAGTATGGCCCATACCCTGATGGCGATGCAACATTTGCACCCATGGAAGCAAAAACAAAAGGACTATTTATAAATAGAATGTTTTCCATTAAATTTTTACTGTCAGAATCTTCATTTGTCATTAATCTTTTTAAATATGGCGGGTAATCTGGAAAATGTATATCATTTGGACAGACTTTCACTTTGCTACATCATCGAGTAAATTTCCCATCAGATGGTTTTTCATCAGAGAAATTTAGTGATCGGCAAAATTCATATCTAACAGTCATTTCATCACAACTGTGTTCGAGAATTGCACCCTCATGTACTCCATTTTCACTGAGAAGGCAGTTTCTACCACTATTGCTAGTACTTGTTGATGACTGTTCTTTAGACATATTCTGTCTTCGCCACCACCTTCTTTCAACTTCAAAGGCACAATGTTCTTTAGACATTTCCTGTCGAAGATGCCAGTGTTTTTTGGCTTCAGAGTGACGTTTTCCCAACAGCTGCTCTTCAGATACATTCTGTCACAGGCGTTGTCTTCTTTCAAGATCAGACACCCGTCACTCTTCAGACATTTTCTGTCGATAACGTCAGCACCTTTCTGCTACACAGCTCCGTTGTATCAACAGTTTTTCTTTGGACAAAGTCCCACCTCTCTATTGCCACGTTCTGAGATAGAGGAGGATGACAGTCTTGACAGTCAGGCCTTTCAGCAGTGTGACCAATGGCTGATTTCAATAGATTCTGTGGGGTGGGACTTCCTCCTACCTGTTGTCGGTTTCCACAACTGGAATGCTGAAGCTGGGACTCGGGGGCCTTCCTTCTGGTAGTTGCCTTCCATTTTTGCTGGCATACAGCTGAAGCCACACGTGAAACATTAGCAATGCCAGGGGCCTCAGTTAGATACAGCTGTGGTTCACCGGTGCTGCCACTGCTTGGTCTTCACTCCCGGGGCCGGGGGCTTGATGCCTTCACCACTTGGTCTCCATTCCTGGGGCCTGGCACTCACACCTCTCGACCCCGCCCCTTGCTCCGATTAGCTGGTAACATAGCCAATCAGGAGCCAAGCTACGGTCACATTTGCATGTTACTCTTCTATTAGATAGGATATGTGTGTGTGTGTGTGTGTGTGTGTGTGTGTGTGTGTGTCTATTATATATATATATAGTACTATGTAAGCACATAGCTTGATGAATTTCCCTAAGCAAACACACCCATTAATCAGTGCTTACATCAATAAACATGGTCAGCACAACAGAAGCCCACCTCCTGTTCCCGTACATATATCACCTCCCCTCACAAATCAGCCTTTAAAAATACTGATCTCTACCTTGCTCCTTTGCTTTGTTAAAATCTTTCAAGGTCTTTACACAGCATAAAACTCTATCTCCTTGGCTAAACAGAACCCTAGTAATTCCTAATCTACTATCCTAGTCCTCACTGCTTAGCCTTTGCATATGCTCCTCCCTTTAAGATGAACACCTCAGCCCTCTTCCTCCCCCATTTCGATCTTTCCTAATTATTCCTGGAGCCACCTTCTCAAATCCTTCCATGATCCCTTCTCCCTGGTATCTTTCTCTTATAGATTCTTGAAGGTAGAAGTAGTGTTTTTCATCCCAGTTTCCCAGTTGGTTAAATGAATAAATAAGAACACCTGGCATTATTACTTTCCCAGAACACCTTTCCTTCCTTATTGTCCTTCTCTCCATTCATTTCAAATAAGAACAAACTATTGCCCTGTGAATAAATCAATGTGTATGATCTTCAGTCAGTACAGTCACATACCCCTTACATGATTTTGTCCTTGTGTGAACATCTTAAGAGGAAGTACATCTTGTGTACTTACAGAAACCAAGCCAAACACAAACAATAGCCTATTGTTCTAGGCTATAAGCCTGTACAGCATGTTTCTGTACAAAACAATATAAGATTAAATCAAACACAAGAGAAATGACACACTCAGGAGACAAGGTAAAGATGAGATTGTTGAGGCTGCTGCCCATGTAACACTGCACAGTAGTTACAACAAATATTTTTTAAAAATTTAATAGAAAGAGTGCATTCTGAAATAAAAAGTATCAAATAAAAAATACATACACTAGTAACATAATCATTCATTATTATTATCAAGTATTATATACTGTTCATGTTTGCTTGTGCTATCCTATATAATAAAACCCTAATATTCAAATATACTGAATGGCAGAGTGACCAGTTGCTATGACGTGCACTGACCACCAGGGGGCAATACTCAGTGCAGGAGCTGTCCCCGGGTAGTCAGTGCACTCCCACAAAGGGGAGAGCCACTCAGCTAGAAGCTGGGCTCACGGCAGGAGAGCACAGCATTGGCGGCAGGAGCCTCTCCTGCCTCCACTGTAGGCGGGTGGTAAGGAGTGAGGGGTCCCGGACTGCGAGCGCCCTGGACTGTGAGACGGATGTCTGACTGCTGGCTTAGGCCTGGCAAGTGGACATCCCTCAAGGGGTCTGGACTACAGAGGGCGCAGGCCAGGCTGAGACCCCCTCTCCCTTCCCAAATGCACAAATTTCATGCCCTGTGCCTCTAGTACTTTTATATAACTGGTGGTACAGTAGGTTTGTTTACAACAGTATCATAAGGTAATGCTCTGTGCTATATGACCTATATGACCTTTTGATAGCTACAATGTCACTAAGCAATATGAATTTTCCAGCTGTTATAACCTTACTAGTGGCCAAGTGCACAAAATTCATGCATATTAAAAGGGTATTAATTAGAGGAAATATTTTAATAGTGCTATATGCCCTTTCTCTATAATGAAAGTGTGACAGATAAAAGGTAATGAGTACAATGTATATGAAAATAATAATTTCATTAATAAATAAATAATAACAAAATGATATAACAACAATAATAAACTCATGATATAAAAACAACATTGATGCAAATAATGACTGATAAAGTGATTAAATTTATTCTAATATCTCCCTGTATACCACATTAACAGTGAAACACTTTCAGAGTGCTTGACTAATTTCCCTTGGGATAAAGTATTTACAAATTTAACTTTAACATCACATGCTCTTCAAACTCGAAAGAAAGCAACACAATAACTGACCATGTGTGAAAACAGGTTCGGTTAGAAATATTTCTACTCTGTCTAGAGTTTGTCCTTGTGATTTATTAATAGTCACTGCAAATGCTGGCATCACGGGAAACTGTCATCAAATTAATTTAAATGACAGGCCAGTGTCAGATGGGGACAAATCAATTCTTGAAATCAGAACAACCTCTCCCTCTCCCTCAGAAGATCCTCTTAATACTTCAGCTTCGATAATGTTAGGTAGTAATCTTTTGAGAATAAATCTGGTACCATTACAAAGACCCCATTTACTATTAAGATTTCTCAATAGCATGATGATTGCACCCACTTTCAATTTTAATTTATGACACAGCATTCCTGAAGGAGTAATACTATTAAGAAATTCAATGGGAAAATTTTCCTTTTCAGCATCATCTGTTGAGTCAATGGAATCATCACTCAAATAGGTGTTAAAATCTCCATCAAGTATATCCAAAATTTCTTCATTTAATTTTTGAACATGCTCATTTTTTGAACAAAGAATTGCACTTTTAGATATATTTTTAATATTATCTATAGAGAATATACTATTTCCAAAGATGGCTTCAATAATAGATCCACTACAAATCATTTCATGGAGAATTTCAATAATATGCATTCCTAAATGAAAACCGCTAGTCAAGTTTGCCATCTCCAAGTTTTTTTTTAAATATTTTCTTTAAAAAAATTTTTTCTTTTCTTAAAAACAAACAAACAAACAAACAAACCCTTGTGTCAAGGGCTGACTTTCAATAGATCGCAGTGAGGGAGCTGCTCTGCTACGTAGGAAACGCTGACCCAGAAGAAGGTCACCTACAGAATGGTTTAGCACCAGGTTCCCCATGAATGTGCATTGCATGAAGGGCGTGGGGGCAGCCCCCTTTCCAGCTCTGCCCCGCCTCCCAGGACGAAGTGCTCTCCGCACCGAATCGGGTCCCAACACACGCACCACCGCCGCCGCGGCAAAGCGGTTGGGCACAACAGCCCTGGTCTGGCGGGGACAGCGGGGGACCGGCTATCTGAGGCCAACCAAGGCTTCTGTGGCGCATTGCCGTATCGTTCCACCTGGGCAGGATTCTGACTTAGAGACAGTCAGTCATAATCCCACAGATGGTAGCTTCGCCCCATTGGCTCCTCAGCCTGCCATCTCCAAGTTTTACTAATAATT
Source organism: Antrozous pallidus (assembly GCA_027563665.1). Lineage (NCBI taxonomy): Eukaryota > Metazoa > Chordata > Mammalia > Chiroptera > Vespertilionidae > Antrozous > Antrozous pallidus. The sequence goes on from CM050520.1 coordinate 63,617,002, forward strand.
CTTTATAAGCACAATCCTCTGATCTCATATTTATTTTAAGAGACAATTTTCTGAAACATCTCCAAACATCACAGTACTTTAAACTCTCTCCTGCAGAGCATCTGCCACCAGAACTACATTTTCCAGTATTCTTGGTGCTCCCCACACTCTGCATGAACTTAGGAGTGTGAACTTTCTCCACACACCCCAGAGACTGGCAGCCAACCCCCCTACCCCCATCATGGGTGCTGGGCTGGGGGCATGGGCCCAATCCGCCACTTGGGGCCAGAGCACTCACAAGCAGATGGGGCAGGGTGGGAACATTTCTGTCTCCCAAGGCCCCTGGATGCTAGCAGCAAGCCTCATCATGGGTGCTGGGCTGGGGAGCATGCAGGGACCCCTGGGCCTCACACAGCGGCGGCCACCAGGGTATCTGCATGCTCCAGAGGGCAGCAGCTGGGCTGGGGGCATGGACCCAAACTGCCGCTTGGCTCACAGCCCAGCCTCACACCTGGTGCTCATTACCCAAGGTGTCCCAGGTGCTCATTTGCATGTAACTCAGTCACTGTAACTGTAAGGAAGGATCTCACTGGCCCTTAAGTACCGTGGGGCCAGAGCTTATAGTGTGGTGCTTGCTTACTCAGCACTGTGGCCACCCCCTGCTGGCCTCGCCCCTGTCTGCTGACCATGCCTCCTGTCTGCTGGCCATGCCCCTGTCTGCTGGCCACACCCCCTGTCTGCTGGCCACACCTGCTGGTGATGCCCCCTGTCTGCTTGCCACGCCCCTGCTCCTGATTGGCTGATAGTGTAGTGGAGGTATGGTCAATTTGCATGTTACTCTTTTATTAGATAGGATAGGACCACAGCCATACTAGTATATACAATCTGTCATTGACTGAAATGTCCTTATGTGGTGCATGACTAGTTTGTAGAGAACTCATGACTGCTTTCCATTGACCCAGCCATATCTTCCTGCTAGGTATCTCCCCCCCTTCCTTTTCCCCATACACCAAGATAAGACTAAAGTAGAGACAATTTGTGGTCTTGCACCCAACCAAGGTAAGTGAACACATTCGTGATATCTGAGCCATTCTGCTGGTTTAATTGGAATATCTGGAGAACTTAAGGGAAAAATGGAGTAGGGGAAGGAAGCAAGTAGGTTAACATTACCAAATGCCTACCTACCATGCATTGGACATAAATCTATCTCTGATGTCTTACTTAACTAAAGTGGGGAAGGAAGGTGCATAAATGTCTAGATTAATGAATTGCATAAAAAGAAAAGCCAATATGTCCTTCCCTTCATTTGGTTGAAAAGATTATTTATGCATTTATCTAGCTTTTTCTTTTTAATTAAAAACAACAGTAGAGAATCACTGAAGTTCCTGGTTTCAATGACAATGAAATTTAAAAAAAAAGAAATATTAGGAAAGGGGTGTTAGTGTGTAGAAGAAAGTGTTACTAGGTTGATGGGTATACTAGTAGTCAGAGCACTTCACACCAACCAGCTCCTAAACAGTCGGTTACTGAAGGCCAGCAGGCAGGGTCACCTGAAACCATTTTTTATAGAAGCATTTACAATCTGGAGTTGTTGTTGTTGTTGTAGATTTTTGAAGAGAGAGGAGGAGAGAGAAACGTTAGCGTGAGAGTGAAATATGGATGGATCAGCTGCCTCCTGCACATCCTGCGCCAAAGATGGAGCCCACAACTCAGAGCATGTGCTCTCACTGGAAATCGAACCTGAAACCCTTTGGTGCATGGGATGTTGCCCAGCCAACTGAGCCAAACTGGTCAAGGCTTGATTTGATTTTTAATGAAAAAGCTCTTCACCAAAAAATCCACACAGCAAACCCAAGTTTATTTTCTGCATGCATAACATTAAAAACATCTGACAGATTGGCCCCAATCCCAGAAAATCTTTTTCTCCCCTAACATTCTGTAACTTATATGGCACTGGGCTGGGCCATCACCGATGCACAGCTGTGATCTACTAAAAGTTTTCTCAAAACTGCATCCTCTCCTTAAGTTAACAGCTCATCCACACCCTATTTAGAATTTTGCTGAAGAAACCGTTTAATTACATAAAAGGCTAAAACCCAGAAATTCAAATGTAAGCCATAGGAGAAAGTTTCCTCAAGTAACTGGAGAAGTAGAAGCTGGGATTGTTGCCTTATGAATAAAACTGATCAGGACAGTGTGCTTAATGATATATTATTTATCTTAGTCATCCTTTTATAGTCCAGAGTGTTTTACACAATTTTAAGTGCGGGAATTGTTTCTTTAGTGCTTAGTAAAATGAATGGTGATATACATTCATTTACCTCACTTAATAGGCAGGTACTCCCTGAGAACAAAGGCCTCCAGCGTCTTATCTTTATCTTTGGTTTAATGAGTCCTCCTCACCTCCTAGTCCTCGTACAAAGAATGCTGTGAGCTGGGCAGTCTGACCTGTCCGGTGGGGGGAAGCAAAGGAGAGAACATTTCAATTGTTCAGAAAACCTTTTATTCTTCTCTATCCTCTGCTGGGGCAGTAGGCAAAGGGTTCTTACGACCAACCTTGAAACTTGGTTTCACTAAACGCAAAACCTCTGCAACACATCTGGTCCGTCTCAGTGGGTCACAAGGTCGGGGTCACCGATGACTCCAGGGACCGCTTTCTCCGACAGGCGTCGCTGGCCACAGCAGAGCCGTGAGGAAGGAAGTGGACTCCGATCTTCCATTCAGCCAGGAGGCTCGGCATCCCAGGCTCTCGCCTTCCCGCGGTACCTGCGCCCGCCCTCGCGCCGTGGCGACTTTTGGAGGGTCTCGTGTCCTCTGCGCACACCGAGGCGTGAGCCGGGTCCTCACTGGAAGGCGCGGGTTCGGGCCACAAAGGTTGAACGCTGGGGGCGAATCTGGAAGGTCCGGGCGGGCCGGGCGCAAGGCTGGAGTGGTGTGCAGGGCTGGGGCTGAAAGGCCTGGGACCCCGGGGCACAGGATCTGGAGTAACGGGTGATGAGCCTGCGGGGCGCAGCCTGGAGTCCGGGAGCAATGGAGGGGGAAGGGACTGGGTGGAGGTGCAGCAAGAAACGCCCGGGGCCTGGCCGGGCCGGTCGGGCTGGGGGCACCGCGGAGGGGAGGGACGGGGCGGCGCCCGGCTGGCCTGCGGCGCTCGCTCACCTCGCCCTGGCTGCGCGCCCCGCGGGCAGCTGCGGGGAGGGGAGCAGGATCTGCGGACCTTGGGATCCGGGACCGCCCTCTCCGGGTCCAGGGTCGGCGGCGAGCGGCTACGACGGCTGGACCCGCAGCGGCAGTATGAGAGCGGGCGCCGCCGCTCCACGCCTGCGGACACGCGGCCCGCGGCGGCTCTGTCTGCGCGCGCCATGGGGGTGCCGTGGGGCCCCGCGGGCTGCGCGCGGCGCGGGCGGCGCGGAGTGCGGGGGCTGCCGCGGACCGCCTCGGCGCTGGCGGCCACCGGCCTGCTGTGCACGGTTCTGGCCGCTTACGCCTGCTGGGGGCAGCTGCCGCCGCTGCCCTGGGCCTCCCACGCCCCGCCGCGGCCGGTGGGCGTGCTGCTGTGGTGGGAGCCCTTCGCGGGGCGCCACAGCTCCTCGAGGCCGCCCCCCGACTGCAGGCTGCGCTTCAACATCAGCGGCTGCCGCCTGCTCACGGACCGTGCCGCCTACGGGGAAGCCCAGGCTGTGCTTTTCCACCACCGAGACCTGGTGAAGGGGCCCCTGGACTGGCCCCCGCCCTGGGGCGTCCGCGTGCGCTCCGCGGAGGAGCTGGAGCTGCGGGTGTTGCACCAGGAGGAGGAAGCCCTGGACATCTCGGGCCACAGGCCCCCGGGCCAGCGCTGGGTGTGGATGAACTTCGAGTCGCCCTCCCACTCCCCGGGGCTGCGAAGCCTGGCAGGTAACCTCTTCAACTGGACGCTGTCCTATCGGGCCGACTCGGACATCTTTGTGCCTTATGGCTACCTCTACCCCAGGACCCATCCCAGCGACCAGCCCCTAGGCCTGGGACCCCCGCTGTCCCGGAAACGGGGGCTGGTGGCCTGGGTGGTGAGCAACTGGGACGAGCGCCAGGCCCGGGTGCGCTACTACCACCAGCTGAGCCAGCACGTGCCGGTGGACGTGTTCGGCAAGGGTGGGAAGCGGCGGCCGGTGCCTGGCATCGGGCTTCTGCACACGGTGGCCCGTTACAAGTTCTACCTGGCCTTTGAGAACTCGCAGCATCTGGACTACATCACGGAGAAGCTCTGGCGCAACTCGTTGTTGGCTGGGACCGTGCCGGTGGTGCTGGGCCCCGACCGTGCCAATTATGAGCGCTTTGTGCCCCGCGGTGCCTTCATTCACGTGGACGACTTCCCTAGTGCCTCCTCCCTGGCCGCCTACCTGCTCTTCCTGGACCGAAACCCAGCTGTCTACCGCCGTTACTTCCATTGGCGCCGGAGCTACGCCGTGCACATCACCTCCTTCTGGGACGAGCCTTGGTGCCGGGCCTGCCAGGCCGTGCAGAGGGCTGGCGACCGGCCCCAAAGCAAACGCAACTTGGCTCGCTGGTTTGAGCGATGAAGCCACCCAGGGAGGTCAAGTCATCAGCTTTTTGATCCTTTGCTGGGCATCTCCTTGAATGCCGAATCCTGGGATGAAGGTTTTGCTTATGGGAAAAAGGTGACTTGCCAATGTCCTTCAGCACAAAGGCTGGGTGGGTAGGATCCCGGTTCAGTTCTTTATGTTTTTTTTTGTTTGTTTGTTTGTTTTGCGTGAGTAGAAGTTGGGCTCTCTCTGCTATTGATGGGCATCAGTGTTCAGGACTGAAGGGGCGGGGGGTGGCTTTCTCCCCTTGTAATTAACCAGTGCGGAGGTGAAGAAATGGCTTAACTACAAGAAGCCATTGAGACAGTTGCTCTGAGTTTCCTCATCTGCCACAGATCATACGTGTGGCCTGTGCCGAGTCCAAATGACATACTCACTGCTGCTCATTTCACATTTCGGTAGACTAGGTGCAGCAAACCCCTGGTTTTAGAAAGATCCTTGTTGTGGGACAGTGGAAGGACTGTGGCTGTGGCCACAAGGAAGTCTTTCTCTTTGTTGGTTGAATTCCTCAAAGCCTCAGCTCCAAGAAAGGTGAGGAGGGTTATCCAAGAATCCGTTGACTGTTTCTTAACAAGTACTGCTTGTTCCCTTGCCAATGAATGGAAACAAGATGCTGGATTGTCCTTGGGGAAGAGTTACGGTGAATATATAAGTGTACCTCTCTTTACACAAATGTGTTCTTGAAGAGCTGCTTTCCTTCTTTTTTAAATCCTCACCTGAAGATATGTTTATTATTATTATTACTGATTTTAGAGAAAGGAAGGGAAAGAGCAAAACATCCATTGGTTGCCTCCACATTCACCCCAACTGGGGATCAAACCAAAACCCAAGGATCAAAGCAAAACCGCCAGGTATGTGCTCTGACCGGGAATCGAACCCACAACCCTTTGGTGTGCCGACAACACTTCAACCAACTGAGCCACTCAGCAGGGCCCCAAAAGCGCTTATCAATCACATCCCAAATTCACCGCCCCAGGGGGAGCTCAGTACCTAATACAACCTTAAGGAGAATCCCTTTACAATGTGAATAATCATCCCTAACTAATTTCTTCTCTATGTGTCTGTTTTTTCTATAACCCGGATTGTTTTTTTAAAAGCACATTAAAATTACAGGTGTGAAAATAAAGTGGAAGCAACTTTCTTCTCCCCACGTCCCAGAAAACCAGACTGTGTTTACAAGACAGAAGAGAAGGAAGCCTCAGTGTCATTTTCCACAAAATTACTTATTTTGTATCTTTATTGGACCTGAAATTTAAACTGGAAGATCATTCCTCCACGGGGGCTGGCATTACCTGTCAGCAGAACAGTGAAAGATTGTACTACATTGTGGAATCATGCAAAAGGAAAAAAGTTTCATGATGTCTGTTAATGGCAGTGTTTGTTTCGATCTGTCAGTTTTCTGTTAAATGTTTAGTTGCTAGGGAATGGAACTAAATTGATGTCTGTGATGAATTTCGTCTTTTGTTAAAGGCTAAACTGCAGTTCACCTTGGGGCCAGTAGGTTCCCCTCCTAGTCTGCGTAGTGGTACATGTATCCTCACATTTCTAATGTCCTTGAGACTGTGCCATGGGACCAATTTTGAAAATATATGCATTGACTTTAAAAGTTGTTTGAGCAGTACATTCAATAGGTGTTATCATACTCTGTGCCAAACACTGGGCTTGGGGTACCACAGGAAAAACAAAAATATATAAGGCAAGGTTCCTCTCTTAAAGGCTCTTATAATCTACAACTGCCAACAAGTAATCAGTGAACTTTGATAAATCAACTGGCAGAACCTGTTTGTTTAAAGCAATATCCTTAATGACATAGACCATAAGTGAATTATTAGAAAGCCAGTTGACTTACACAGCCTGAAATAATAGTTTGTTTCTTGATTTATTATAATAAATACCCTCAGTGACTAATTATTGTGGGTAGGGCCCAAGATTAATTAGATTTACACATGGTTCTGCTGTGGATAATTATTTTGCATTTGCCTTAAAATTAGTTGAATCATAAAATTTTATCTCTGCATTTGTTGTAGACTCTCTTAGAAAATCACTAAAATCTAAAATGTGCTTCAATTCTCTTTATCCTTAAAAGGGGAAATTAAAATCCAGGAGTAAGTCTTCCTATTTAAAATAATATGGCCTGGGAAGAATTATAATTACAAAGTATTTACTGTACAACAAAGAAAAAGCAAAAAATTGTAATCTTAAAATGAGTATTTATGGGATACTGGCCAGTGATCTTGGTGTTATTAGGAATCTATATGAGGCAGTGGGAGAGAGTAGGTTTTGAGGGTAAACTGGCTTAGAGTTGAATTCCAGCAGTGTGACCTTGGGCAAATTAGTAATAACCCTGAACCTCAGCTCTCTTAGTAAAATGGGGGAAGAAAACACTTCACAGCTCATTGTGAGCAAGTCAGGAAATAAAATAGGTTTAAAGGTGGTTACTCAATTAATGAGGAAAAAATATATATTTTTTCCTTCTTTCCTGCAGTGGTTTCAGGGTGCCTTCCTATTCATTACATGTTTAAAATTAAATCTATATGAAATAAAAAGGAAGGGACCTATCATGTATTTCAAGTGAATTCTAAAGCTAAGCCTATTATTTCAAAGATCTTTGCCATTTACTAGTAGACTGACCTTGAATTTGCAGACCATCTATGCTTTGAGAGAAAAAAAAGGTTGAGTTATAGAAGTAAATATTATTTTACTAATGCTCTTCTTACTATTGTCCATTTATTTATTTTTATTTTATTTTATTTTATTTCCATTTTTTTAATCTTTATTGTTCAGTTTATTAATTACATTGTTTCCCTTTTTTTATCCCCCTATAGCTCCCCTCCACCCTGTACCTATCCTACCCTCCATCCTTACCTCCCCCTCCCCACTGTCGTCTCCCATTGTTGCAAGATTTTTGTCCAGTCTCTTGCTGTACTTCCCACAACCCTTTTCTCCCCAAGAATTGTCAGTCCATTCCCTCTCCATGTCCATGATTCTGTTATATTCACCAGTTTATCCTGTTCATAAGACTATCAATTCACTTGATTTTCAGATTCATTTGTTGATAGATGTGTATTTGTTGTTCATAATTTATATTTTTACCTTTTTCTTCTTCCTCTTCTTAAAGAATATCTTTCAGCATTTCATATAATATTGGTTTGGTGGTGATGAACTCCTTTAGCTTTCTCTTATCTGCAAAGCACTTTATCTGACCTTCAATTCTGAATGATAGCTTTGCTGGATAGAGTAATCTTGGTTGTAGATTCTTGCTGTTCATCAGTTTGAATATTTCTTGCCACTCCCGTCTGGCCTGCATCGTTTCTGTTGAGAAATCCGCTGACAATCATATGGGTGCTCCCCTGTAGGTAACCAACTGTTTTTCTCTTGCTGCTTTTAATATTCTCTCTTTATCTTTTGCTCTTGGCATTTTAATTATGATATGTCTTGGTGTGGTCTTCTTTAGATTCCTATATTTTAGGGTTCTGTGTACTTCTTGGGCTTTTAAGTCAGTTTCTTTCACCAGGTGGGGGAAGTTTTCAGTCACTATTTCTTCAAGTAGGTTTTCATTATCTTGCTCTCTCTCTTTTTCTGGGACCCCAATAATTCGGATGTTGGCATGCTTGAGGTTGTCCCAGAGTCCCCTTACACTATCTTCAATTATCTGGATTCTTTTTGTTTCTTGCTTTTCCAGCTGAGTGGATTTTGCTTCTTTGTATTTCAAATCTTTGACTTGGTTCTTGTGGCCCTCTGGACTGCTTTTAGGACTTGGTGTAATATTTTTTATTTCAGTCAGTGTATGCTTGATTTCTAGTTGGTCCTTTTTCATATCCGTGAGGGTCTGGTTCGTATCCTCAGAGGTCTTGTTCATTTCCTTGAGGATCTCATTCATTTCCTTGTAAGTCTCATTCATTTCCTGGTTGGTCTTGTTTATTTCCTCATAGTTCTCATTAAGTTCATCGGCCTTTTCTAGGAGCCGCTTGAAAATCCTTATAACTGTGGTTTTGAACTCTATGTCTTGTCGTCTTTTTTCCTCCATTTCTTTCACACCTGATTTCTTTCCATATCTCTGCATGGTGGCTGCTTTGTGTGGTAGATGTCCTCTAAGGGTCAGTGGCACAGCCTCCCCAGTTACTTGAGGTGGGTACTCTTACTGCAATCCTTTATGGGTTGCACAGTATTTTTGAATTTAAGCCCAGCTTGTTGTTGTTAGCCCTAGGAGGGTTTGTCCTCCTGGCCAATTGGCTGTGAAGGGAGACTGTGTTCAGGTTGGATGGGCGGAGTCTCTGAGCTGAGCAGGCAACCTCAGTGTCAGCTATGTCTTATGTGGCGCTCGCGCGCGGGTCTCTATTGGATGGAGATGGCTGAAGGCACCTCCAAGAGAAAGCCGCTAGTCTCTTCCCCTTGCCAGACAACTCTGCCTCTCCCCAAATGAGTCTGCACTCCCAAAGTCTCGCCCAGGGCTGTAAAACATGTGGTTTCCGGGACCAGGAGACAAGTTTCCAGGGAGCAAGTCTCGCGTCTGTGCTGTGGCACAGTTTAAGTGCGCACAAACTTCTTTTTCAAGCACCTGGCTTCTCTGCAGAGTAGGAGACCTCTGCCGCGCCCGGCTTCCAGGGTACGTCCCCCGGACCTCGGACCTTGCCTGGCACTGGGGAATCTGTGCAGTGGGATGTCTCCACGTACCCCGGATCTTGGACCTCGCCTGGTGCTGGAGAATCTGTGCAGTGGGACATCTCCGCCCTCCCCGTTGGCGAAATCCAGCTGGGGTTGCTGCTCCAGCGACCACCTGCCGCGCTACCAGGACGGCTCCTAACCTGTTCTTCACGATCTTCAAGGCTGCGCTCCCGCTGCTCTTCTGAGTCTCAGTGTCCCACCTTTACTTTTATTTGTGGAGTTTTCATTCAGCCAGCTTTCTGGTGATTCTGGGTGATGTTTGTTTTGTTATGTTGTAATTTTTAAATTGTTGTGCAGGGCAGAACAATAGGTGTTTACCTATGCCGCCATGTTGGTTCTCCCCACTATTGTCCATTTAAAAGTAACCACGTATTGAACATTCAACATGAGGACGCTATAATTGCATTATTACTTATTTGAAAATTTAGGGTGTGAAATGAAGAATATTTTATAAGGCTAATCTCATCAAAGAGCAAGACAAATGTGGCAATTGTCCATTTTATGGTATTTTATTTTTCATATTCTAAATTGAGCAGTTTAAAATTTTACAAGCACTAAATATAAAATGTATATAAATGCATCATATAGATTTCAAAGTATCTTTCCTATGATTGCCATGCCCTTCCTTTAATGCATAAGCTTTTCTTTACAACTTATTACAAATTGAGTATTTTTAGCACTTGATGACTCTAATTACATGAGTGCATCTGGAATGAATTTGCCCCAGGAAAGACAGTCTGACTGGCATTCAGTATTCACAGATCCTTCCCAGTGTCCAAGCCCTTCCCTGGTGGTAATTTAGTGACATGGAGGCTTCATGGAAAGAGCTTGCAATTTGGAGCCAGAACCTGGGTAAGCGGTTCTGCCACATTCTACCCCTAAATAAACTCTCTGAGTTTTGGCTTCCTCCTTTATAATGCAGGAATGCCCCTACAAAACAAGGACTAAATGTGATGACGCATGCCAAGGTGCTTTGTGCATTGTAAGTTGCTATATAGTTACAGGATGTTCTACATTTTCAAGGCTCTAGAGGAGGGGTTGGCATACTTTTTCTATTAAGGACCCTAGAGTGAGTATTTCAGGCTTTGCAGGACATGCAGTGTCACTTCCCATGGGAGTGCACAAGCAGCCGTTGTCGATACATACACAAATGGGGTACCTGGATTTGGCCGAAGTCAGTTTGTCAACTCTGTTCTAGACTTTTAGAGATAGAAGGGATTTGAAAACCTACCTGATGAGGGCTTCTTAGAATGGACTTAGGAATTGTACTTAAAAATTTTAGAGGCAGTTATTCCCTGGTTCCTAGGCCAGCTTTGCAAGATTTGCTAATCTATAATAATAAAAGAGTAATGTGCTAATTAGACCAGACATCATTCCAGACGTCCTTCCTGACAAAGCCAGGGCCAGAGTGAAGCCTGAGTCCCGGATGCCAGAGGGAAGCTGGTGCCGGCAGCTGGGGGAAGGCCTCCTCTTGCGCAAATTTCATGCATTGGGCCTCTAGTTGTCTTATATTGGACAAATTATTTAAGCTTTCTGTGTTTTGATATTCTCATATCTAATTGAGGGTAAGCATATGTAATTTATAGAGGTGCTTGGAGGATTAGAACTTAAAATACTCAGTACAGTGTGTCACACATACGAAGCACCTGGAAGATAGCTGTGATGTCACGAGGGCATTTAGTAGTGGCAGAACCGGCCTTGCTTGTGCAAGTCACCACCACTTGGAGCCTCTGTCACTCGAACTGGAAAATGAGAGGGTTGTACAAGATCTTCTCTTGGGATCTCTAGTTCTCTTGCCATCTACTAACTGGCACCTTGGGGCATTAAGATCTAATCCACCTCCCCACGTGCCTTCCTTACAGTCTGGAAATGATTTACTATGCAGCAGCCGTAAACTGGCAGAAAACCAGGCACCAGAGAGGAACACTGATGTAGTGTCACACGCTTTAGATGGCAGGGAAGGGAGCCAGGTCCTTGGTAATTAGTCTGGTGAATAATGGATTGCATTGAATCCATTTCAAGTCATTCTTGGATGTGTCTCAGGGACTTTTATGCTACACATTCTTGTAACAAATCAATAATTTCTGTATACATGTTCAGGTTATTTTGACAAAATAATTAAAGTAATGAAATGAAAAATGAGTCTATCTTTATAATGTGTGTTCCCAGGCACTAAGTGGGATTTATTTGGGCAAAGGATTTTCTGTAAGTTCATTGGTTCTAGGTGGGTAACTGGAATGCAAAGGCTTTGCCTCCTTTGAGTTATACCTGGTCCTCCTGTCTTTCTTGCTCATCTCTCCAAGGGCGTAAGTAGCAGACTCCTTTCTCTCATTCCATCTTATTTACTAAGTGCTCGGATGCCCGCTCTCTAGCTCCAGTTCACTAAATTAAAAATGCCATTGTTAAAGAGGTGGGATAAAGTTTGGGAATGTGATAGTTGCTAAAGGGATCTTAACAGCTGGTGCTCAAATTATTGAAAGGGGAAAATATGAAATTGGACAAAAACACTGAATATTTCCTCGCTTTCCCTCTTCCAACACACATTGCCACTGACATGCTTGTCTCATTACAGTTTTTGAAAAACGATGATGGCCATTTCAGCTGAGGAGAGATGAGTGAAGAGGAATCAGTAGTGAATGAGTGAAAACAAAAGTGTACTATAAAGTAGAACAGATGGTGAATATAGATGGGGAGTGAAGAAGAAAAAGGAAATGAGTAAAGTGTTGGAAGAGGAAATGAGATCAGAAAGGAGAGGGAAGATAAGGGTAAGACAATGAAGGAGGTAGGATAAAAGAGGAACATATGCTCAGAGAATGAGGGAGTAGGGTCAATAGCTTCCATTCAATGCCACTTTTCTAAAAAGAAGCCTGTGTTCCAACTTGAAATGCAGCATCTGGTGGCAAATGGAGAGTGAAATAAGGAAGTTTGAACTTACTGACAGGGAAAGTTAGGAACTTAACAAGGAAAAAACTAACATTTCAGCAGAAATATAAAACAATCTCTTGATTCATTACAACACATTCTTTTTTTTTTTTTACAACAGATTCTTGAACTCTGATGAATGCTTATTTTTCACCTTAAAAAAATCACATTCATTGCTGTTTTTAAAACATTCCCAATGGGCATACTTAGCTGTACTTAATATCCACTTTCAGAGAAATTTCTTTTTTTATATATACATAGGCATAATCACAAATTGACTCTTTGAACAAGAGTCAAAAGACTCAGTACATTTGATACACTTAAGAGTTTCATGTGGAATACTATTGCAAAAACCATGTCAAGTTGTAAAGAATCTAATTTTGAGATCTTCAAATTAATGTTTTTTTAAATTACTGAATCTTAAATATCCTAAACAATAATGCCCAATTTAACACAAGTACTTAATTTTAATCTGAATTACTTTTTTATTTATTTTTTATTAAAAAATTTTTTTTTACTTTATTGATTTTTTTCAGAAAGGAAGGGAGAGGGATAGAAAGTCAGAAACATTGATCAGCTGCCTCTTGCACACCTCCAAGTGGGGATGTGCCCGCAGCCAAAGTACATGCCCTTGACCAGAATTGAACCTGAGACCCTTCAGTCGCAGGCCGATACTCTATCCACTGAGCCAAACCGATTCAGCAATCTGAATTACTTTTAAAAGGGGAGAAATGGACTACTCAACAACACAAATACTGCTTCAGTGCCTGCTACGCCCAGGACTAGGGATGTGCGAGGAGTTGGAATGTAAATAACACTAAGGTGAAGACTCAGCACTCAAAAAGTGTATATTCTAGTGGGAGAAAGAGACATGCTGACAGATAATCTCAACACATAAGTGTTGGTGAAATAAAAGCATATCATAGAAAGTTCATGGGCAGAATCACAGAATTTTAGGGGAAAACAAAGCAAGCTCAATAGGAGCCTCAGAAGGGCCAGAGGATTACATGTTAGGCCTAGAATTCCTTTATCACAAACTAAGTCTTCTTACTGTTCTTTCCAAAAGGTACACATGTGCCAGCCTCTGGTCTCAATACTTACCTATCTGATTATTTTCACTAATTCCACAGTTAAAAATAAACATCATTATTAGCATCATCTTCAAAATGACTAACCTCTAGAGGGATTTTTCTCTCCTAGCAACTAGGAACACCTGCTCTTACCCTATGATTTTCTGTTCTTGTAATGTTCGGTAAACATTTTCAAAATCTATTTCATTACATGAAACTTAATCTGAAATACAAATAAGCACAATCATCTTAGTGATCAAACAGAAATACTGTTAGGTAAAAATGAGTATTATCTAATAATTTTAATCAAGCCTCTTTCATTGAGATTTCAGAGAGGGAGGGAGAGGAAGAGGGAGATAGAAACATCAATAATGAAAGAGCTGCCTCCTGCATGCTCCCTACTGGGGATGGAGCTGGAAACCTGGGCATATGCACTGGCTGGGAATTAAACTGGTGACCTCTTGGTTCTTGGATTTATGCTCAACTACTGAGCCACACCCAGTTGGGCCAGTTATTCATTCATTTTATAATATTCTAGAGGCCCGGTGCACAAAATTTGTGCACTCGGTGGGGGGATGGGTCCCTAAGCCTGGCCTGTACCCTGTCACAATGCAGGAGCCCCGCCCATCCCTCTGGGACTCCTTGATGAATTGCCCCAAAAAGGTGGGCCAGAGCCAAGGATCCTGCTCTGCGCCACATGGATCTGGGAGGCAGGACACCTAAGATCCCCAAGCAAGCCAGAAAGTAAAAAAGAGCAAGAGTCTATACACATTTGAATAAACATCCTCATATATAAAAATTGCGACTCCCGCGGCCCCCAGTGCTGCCATGGCCGGGCTTGGGGCCGGGTTTGTGGCTGTGATTGCGGCTCCCAGCACGACCGTGGCTGGGCTTGGGGCTAGTTTGTGGCTGCCATCACCACCCCTGCAGCCCCAAGCACCGCCTTGGCCGGACTTGGGGCCAGGTTTGTGCCTGCGATCACGGCCCCCCAGCCATTAAAGTTGAGTTATGTATTTTAGCCCTATCTAAAACTTCAGCAAAATCATCGGCATGAAAATACAAATTTTGTGCATTTGGCAAATGAATAGCTAATCTTGTGATTGCATGAGATTGGTCATACATTCTCATTCCAAAAAGTCTCCAAACAGCCTCAAGAGCACTCACATACCTGGAGTCAATGAAGTCCTGTACTTCGTCATGATTGATAATATTTTTTTCAGAAATTTGAATATTTGCACAATCATGACCTTTGTAGATGTATTTAAATAGATATTTGACACTTCTAATTGATGCACAGACTTCAACATTTATATGACCGTTATATTTGAGGCATGAATATGGGTTATAAGGGACAATCCAAGTATTATCGACAATTTTATTTCCAATAGAAATGGTACTACCAGATCTTTGTTTGTATTTGGGATATCCATCAATATTTCCAATGGTCACATTTTGAAATTCTTTCGGATATCCCTTTAAACATTTTCCATTTTCCATACATGGACTATTTGGATTTTGTATTCCACAAGGTCCATGTACCATATTTGATCTTACAATCTGAAAAAGTCGAGGACACTGGTCCTCATCTGGAATTTTGTCTTAACTATACGGTCAATGTCATATTCTGAATGTAATTTGGACTCACTATCTAATATCAGTAATATGTGAGCGTGAGGCAGTCCACATTACTGAAATTCAATGACATGAATCTTAGCTATTACTTTGCCAAATAAATGGAAATTACATACATCATTTAAAAGAGCATTCAGCTTAATATTAAAAACCCTGGCTACCAAGTCAGGGCTGTTTTCAACTTTTTGCCAGCCTTGTAAATTGTTTGTAATATCTGCCCATTTGGGGTTGCATGTCATAGTTATAAATAAATCAGGCTTACCATACTTCATTACAATTTCCATAGCAACCTGATATCGCTGCTGCATATTTCTGGGACTACCCTCAAAAGATGATGGAAGTATTATCATTTTAACAATAGGTACATTGTCATTTTCAGATCTGGATTTGAGATAATCCATCAAACCGCTATATTTTTCTTTCTTTATTTTTTCTTTTTTTTCTTTATTGTTCAGTTTATTAATTACATTGTTTCCCCTTTTTTATCCCCCTATATCTCCCCTCCACCCTGTACCTATCCCACCCTCCACCCTCACCTCCCCCTCCCCAATGTCCTCTCCCATTGTTGCAAGATTTTTGTCCAATCTCTTGCTGTACTTCCCACAACCCTTTTCTCCCCAAGAATTGTCAGTCCATTCCCTCTCTATGTCCATGTTTCTGTTATATTCACCAGTTTATCTTGTTCATCAGCCTATCAATTCACTTGATTTTTATGTTCATTTGTTGATAGATGTGTATTTGTTGTTCATAATTTATATTTTTACCTTTTTCTTCTTCCTCTTCTTAAAGAATATCTTTCAGCACTTCATATAATACTGGTTTGGTGGTGATGAACTCCTTTAGCTTTTTCTTATCTGCAAAGCACTTTATCTGATCTTCAATTCTGAATGATAGCTTTGCTGGATAGAGTAATCTTGGTTGTAGATTCTTGCTATTCATTATTTTGAATATTTCTTGCCACTCGCGTCTGGCCTGCATCGTTTCTGTTGAGAAATCCGCTGACAATCATATGGGTGCTCCCCTGTAGGTAACCAACTGTTTTTCTCTTGCTGCTTTTAATATTCTCTCTTTATCTTTTGCTCTTGGCATTTTAATTATGATGTGTCTTGGTGTGGTCCTCTTTAGATTCCTATATTTTGGGGTTCTGTGTACTTCTTGGGCCTTTAAGTCAGTTTCTTTCACCAGGTGGGGGAAGTTTTCAGTCACTATTTCTTCAAGTAGGTTTTCATTAACTTGCTCTCTCTCTTTTTTTGGCACCCCAATAATTCAGATGCTGGCATGCTTGAGGTTGTCCCAGAGGCCCCGTACACTGTCTTCAATTATCTGAATTCTTTTTGTTTCTTGCTTTTCCAGCTGAGTGGATTTTGCTTCTTTGTATTTCAAATCTTTGACTTGGTTCTTGTGGCCCTCTGGACTGCTTTTGGACTTTGTGTAATATTTTTTATTTCAGTCTGTGTATGCTTGATTTCTAGTTGGTCCTTTTTTTTATCCGTGAGGGTCTGGTTCGTATCCTCAGAGGTCTTGTTCATTTCCTTAAGGGTCTCATTCATTTCCTTGAGGTTCTCATTCATTTCCTGGTTGGTCTTGTTTATTTCCTGGTAATTCTCATTAAGTTGATCGGCCTTTTCTAGGAGCCTCTTGAAAAGCCTTATAACCGTGGTTTTGAACTCTATGTCTTGTCGTCTTTTCTCCTCCATTTCTTTCACACCTGATTTCTTCCCATGTCTCTGCATGGTGGCTGCTTTATGTGGTAGATATCCTCAAAGGGACAGTGGCACAGCCTCCCCAGTTACCTGAGGTGGATACTCTTACTGCAATCCTTTATGGGTTGTATTCAGTATTTTTGAATTTAAACCTAGCTTGTTGTTGTTAGTCCTAGGAGGGTTTGACCTCCTGGCCAATTGGCTGTGAAGGGAGACTGTGTTCAGGTTGGATGGGCGGAGTCTCTGAGCTGTGCAGGCAGCCTCAGTGTCAGCTGCATCCTATGCGGCGCTCGCGCTTGTGTGCTCACAGGTCTATGTTGGATGGGGATGGCTGCAGACACCTCCAAGAGAAAGCCGCTAGTCTCTTCCCCTTGCCAGACAACTCTGCCTTTCCCCAAATGTGTCTGCACACCAAAAATCTAGCCCAGGGTTGTGAAATAGATGGTTTCCAGAACCAGGAGACAAGTTTCCAGGGGGCAAGTCATGGGTTTGCGTGACCTTTGCCCGGAAACTTCTTTTCGCCACCTCCGGGTTTCTCGCAGGCTAGGAGCCTCTGCCGCGCCCCACTTCCAGGGTGCGTCCCCCGGACCTCAGACCTCGCCTGGCACTGGGGAATCTGTGCAGTGGGACGTCTCCACGTACCCTGGATCTCAGACCTCACCTGGCGCTGGGGAATCCGTGTAGTTGGATGTCTCTGCCCTCCCCGTTGACGAAATCCGGCCAGGGTTGCTGCTTCAGCCCTGGTCCGCGCGCGCGACCAGGACGGCTCCTAACCTGTTTCTGTCTGAAAGGCTGCGCTCCCGCAGCTCCTCTGAGTCTCAGTGTCCCACCTTTACTCTTATTAGTGGAGTTTTCATTCAGCCAGCTTTCTGGCGATTCTGGGTGCTGTCTGTTCTGCTGTTATGTTGTAGTTCTTAAATCGTTGCGCAGGCAGAACAATAGGTGTTTACCTATGCCGCCATCTTGGTGTTCCTCTCCAAACCGCTATATTTTTCAACTCTCAACTTAGATCGGGTTGCTTTAATGAAATTTATCCGATTTGCCTCCATTTTTAAATATGAATCCACAATAAACTGTTGAATTAATTTTCCTGAATTTAAAATAGGATTGGAAGTGTCCCTCACAGAGAGATGAAATCCATAATACTGCAATGGGAGACTCGTGTTCTCACATTTTGTCTAGTATTATTGTTGAATATACTGTTGTCTCTGAGTCTTAATGCAATATCTTTTCCCCAACCTTTTTCACCATGTGGAAAAAGAATAGGATATGTCACTGCATCTAATATAGGAAACAGAATACTGATTTGTTTCACTTTAGTGGCATTTGGATTATTGGAATTTGGTTTACAATGAATGAGCAAGTCCCTTTCAAAAGGAGGTTCTCCATCTTCGTTTGTGCAACCTCGGTTACACGGGGAGAATTATATCTACCTGGATCACTATTACGGTCATATTTAATTGCCACAGTTACTTCCATGGGAGCTATACCTTTTGCTGCTGCTTCAGATTGGGCTTCCTTTTCTACTTCTTGTAGCATCTTGTACGATTTTGTTAATTCATTTATTTTATGCATGAGGTTGTTTCTGAGCAGGTCTGGTTTGCTGGGATTGCTAATCTTTTACGTGTAGCTTCGGCTGTATCCAAAATATAGAGTTGAGCAAACTTCAACAGTTTTTCTTTGGACATAGTCCCACCTCTCTATTGCCACGTTCTGAGATAGAGGAGAATGACAGACAGGCCTTTCAGCACTGTGACCAACGGCTGATTTGGACAGATTCTGTGGGGGTGGGACTTCCTCGTACCTGTTGTCAGTTTCCACAGGTAGAATGCTGAAGCTGGGACTCAAGGGCCTTCCCTCTGATGGGAGCCTTCCCTCTGATGGTTGCCTTCTGTTTTTGCTGGCATACAGCTGAAGCTACACATAAAACATTATTAGCAATGCCAGGGGCCTCAGTTAGATGCAGCTGTGGTGAGTTCTCACAGCCACCGCCACCGCAGCCGCTGCTCCCGCTGCCTTGCTCTCTGCACCCCGGGGCCTCAGACTCAGCTGTGGTGAGTTCTGGCCACTGTAGCTGCCACTGGCTGGTAGCATAGCCAGTCAGGAGCCAAGGTACGGTCACATTTGCATGTTACTCTTTTATTAGATAGGACTAGAAGCCTGATGCACAAAATTCATGTACAGGTGGAGTCCGTAGGCCTGGCTGGCAATCAGGACCAATGGAGCCTTCCAGATGCTGACCAGGGCCTCCCTTCCATGGCTGCTGGCTACCAGCCGGGGTCTTCCCCTGGTGGTCAGTGCATTCATAGCAAGTGATAGAACTCCTGGTCGAACTCCCACTGGTACACTTTGCATATTAGCCTTTTATATATATACTAGAGGCCCAGTGCACAAAATTCATGCATGGATTGGGGGTGCTGTCCCTCAGCCCAGCCTGTACCCTCTCCAATCTGGGACCCCTTGAGGGCAGTCAGACATCCTTCTCACTATCCAGGACTGCTGGCTCCAAACTGTTCGCCTGCCTGCCTTCCTGATTGCCCCTAACTGCTTCTGTCTGCCAGCCTGATCACCCCCTAAACCATTCCCTTGCCACCCTGATTGATGTCTAACTGTTTCCCTGCCAGCCTGTTTGCCCCCAACTTCCCTCCTCTGCTGGCCTGGTCACCCCTAACTGCCCTCCCCTGCAGGCTTGATTGCCCGCCCCCAGCTGCCCTCTCTTTCAGGCCTGGTACCTCCCAACTGCCCTCCCTTGCTGGCCATCTTGTGGTGGCCATCTTTTGTCCACATGGGGGCAGGATCTTTGACCACATGGGAGCAGTCCTTGTGTGTTGGAGTGATGGTCAATCTGCATATTACTATTTTATTAGATAGGTTAGAGGCCTGGTGCACGGGTGGGGGTCAGCTGGTTTGCCCTGAAGGGTGTCCTGGATCAGAGTTGGGGTTCCCTTGGGGTGTGGGACAACCTGGGTGACAGGCCTGTGGTGGTTTGAAGGCTGGCTACACCCCCCAGCAATCCAAGCAGAGGCCCTGGGATCTGGGTTTAATTGAAAATTTGTAGCGGAGCCAAGCCTTCTGCTCACTCTGGAGCAACAGCCATTTCTGTTGGTACATTTACCTTCTATAATTGAAACATTGTAGCCTGGAGTGGAGGCCTAAGCCGGCCACAGTGGCAAAAGCATGGCTTCCTCCATTGCCCAGGCACCCCTAGCCTCTCCTCTCTCCAGCTCTGTGGCTGCCACCATTTCTGTGGGATATCTTCTATAATTGAAACTTTGTAGCATTGAGTGGAGACCTAGTCTGGCAATGGCAGGCAGAAAGCTTGGCTTCCTCCATTGCCAGGGATACCCAAGCCTCAGTGGCCACAGCCATCTTGCTTGGGGTTTATTTGCTCCTGATTGGCTTGTGGGTGTGGCTTGATTGGAGGTATGGTCAATTTGCATATTACTCTTTTATTAGATAGGATAGACTAGAGGCCTGATGCATGAAAATTCATGCAAGTGTAGGTCTTCCTTCCCCTGGCTGCAGACACTGGCTTTCCACCACTACTGGCTTCCCTCAGGCCACCCACAGGCACCTGGGACCCGGCCTGGCTTCCCTCTGGCTCCTGCTTCATCAGGAATGATGTCCAGAATGACATCCAGAAGATGTCTGGTCTAATTAGTATATTACCCTTTTATTATTATAGACATTTACACACAATAGGTATATTGCTAGATTCTGGGGACATGAGGTGAAAAACATGACCTCTGCCCTCAAGAAGACTGCAATCTAGAACTTGCAGACAGACTAATGAAGCAATGATTTTCAAATGCCTTGATTAGCATCATGGCATAGCAATGTCTGGAGTGCAATAGGAGATAGATGAGGGGTGTCTAACTCAACCAGGGTGTCAAGAGTAAGTGGAAATTAGAGAAGATATTCCTGATCTAGAGGAATGTCTGTGTGAATCTTAAGTTTTTAAATATGAAAAGAAGTTTCTAAATACTCTTAAGAGATGAGTACAAGAGATATGTATTGGGAAGAACTAGCATGGGCAAAAACTCATACATGTGAGAGAATATGATAGATTAGACTCAGAAAGCATGTTAAACTCACAGGCCACCTCATGAGTTTGACATGCTTGGGTTAGAGCAGTGGTTGGCGAACTCATTAGTCAGCAGAGGCAAATATCAACAGTACAACAATTGAAATTTCTTTTGAGAGCCAAATTTTTTAAACTTAAACTTCTCTTAACACAACTTCTTCAAAACAGACTCACCCAGGCCGTGGTATTTTGTGGAAGAGTCACACTCAAGGGGCCAAAGAGCCGCATGTGGCTCTCGAGCCACAGTTTGCTGACCATGGGGTTAGAGGAACTGGACCAGAAGATAAGGTGTGCTCAGGTCAGGAATTGGAGGGAAGGAGGGTAAGAGGTGATTCTGGGGCATAGATCAGGATCTGATCAGAAAGAGCCTTGAAAGTAAGGCTAAGAATTTTGGAATGTTTCCTAATAGGGGAACCATTGAATGGAATGTTTCCTATCAGGGGAACCATTGAATGGAATGTTTCCTAACAGGGGAACCACTGAAGGAGTTAGTTGGCTTTGCCGAGGATAAATCCCAAAGAGGAGACATGGCCTTGGCCAGTGCTTCTACTTTCTACAGGTTTTTGAAAAGACAGAAGTCTCCAGGTGTTCAGTTCACCACGTTCCATTTGCATGCCTGAAACCTAATGGAGTTTAGTTAGTTCAATTAATTCTCTTCAGGCATTTCCGGTGTGCAGCACTGTGCCATTTCAGGATTCAGGAAGCAGGTCCTGTGGTCAAGTTCCATCATCTTCCAAATTTTCCTCATGCCTCTTTGGGAACAGGTGCCACTACATCCTCCTCTTGAAAACCATTGATCTCTTCTATGGTTGTACTTTGCTTTTTCTAAAATGTTGTAAATGAAACTGAGTAGTATGTATGTAACTTTTAAAAAATATATATTTTTATTGATTTCAGAGAGGAAGGGAGAGGAAGAGAGAGAGAGAAATATCAATGATGAGAGGGAATAATTGATCGGCTGCCTCCCATACACCCCCTACTGGGGACCAAGCTCACAACCCAGGCATGTGCTCTTGACCATAATTGAACCTGGGACCCTTGAGTCCACAGGCCAAGGCTCTATATACTGAGCCAAACTGGTTAGGGAAGTATGTAACCTTTTAATCTGATTTCTTTTTCTTAATCCATTCGAGAGTCTTCAGTATTGTTGCATGTATCAGTAGCTCCTTTTTTCTTTTTCCTCTAAAATATTTTTATTGATTTTAGAGAGAGAGAGAGGAAGAGAGAGGGATAAAGAGATAGAAACATCAATGAGAATGAGAAACATAGGTTGGCTGCCTCCTGCACGCCCCCTATTGGGAATCGAGCCCCAAACCCAGGCATATGCCTTGACTGGGAATTGAACCAGTGATCTCTTGGTTCATGGGTTGATGCTCAACCACTGAGTCACACTGGCCAGGCAGTAGTTCCTTTTGATTGATGAAGAGTATTCCATTAAATCTTTATATTCTGCATACAAATTCTTTATCATATATATATATATATATATATATATATATATATATATATATATATTAACTTTATATTTTAGAGCAGTTTCAAATTCACAGCAACATTGACTGAGAGGGAGGTACAGAGATTTCCCATATATACCCTGCCCTCACATGTGCATAGCCTACTTCATTATCCATATCCCCCATCAGCATGGTATATTCACTACATCGACACATCATAATCATCCAAAGTTTATAAGGTTTACACTGGGGGCCAATCTTAGTATTGTACATTTTATGGTTTGGACAAATGTATAATAACATGTTTTCACAATTATAGTTTCATACAGAATAGTTTCACTTCCCTTGAGTTCCATGTATTCACTCCTCCCAGCTCCCAACCCCTGGCAACCACAGATGTTTTTACTCTGTCCATAGTTTTGCCTTTTCCAGAAAGTCTTATAGTTGGAATCATGCTGTATGAAGCCTTTTCAAATTGGCTTCTTTCACTTAGTAAATATGCATGCAAGGCTTCTCCATGTCTTTTCATGGCTTGATAACTTATTTCTTTTTAGCACTGAATAATATTCCATTATCTTTATCCATTTATGTATCCATTTACCTACTGAGGGAAATATTGGTTGCTTCCAAGTTTGGGCAGTTATGAATAAAGCAGCTATAAACATCCATTGTGCAGGTTTGTGTAGGGGAAGTTTTAACTCCTTTAGGTAAATAGCAATGAAAGTCATCACTGAACCCATATGGTAAGAATTTGGCTATTTAAGTTTGCATCTTAAACTGTGCCACTTAACCATATTCTCTCAGGTTTTTAAGTTCTAAGGAATAAGAAGAAATTGTTCTTTTATTATTGACTTAGATTGTACTGCCACATTCTTCTTTTCTATATTGTTATTTAATATTTGACAAAACTGTCCTTTTTACTTGATGTACTAAAAAGGAAATGGTTTAAGGCAAGTATGTCAAAGTATGAGGCTGCATGCCTCATTTATTTGGCCTTTGAGTTTGACATGCTTGGTATCCAGAAGATTAAAAAGCCAATAGGCCAATTCTGCGTAGTACTATCCTTGGTTTTAAGTTAATACTGCTGATTTGGGCAGGACACTTAGGAAGCCCAGAGTAGACTAACCCATACAAATAAAATTCTTTCATTGAAAAGGATGTTGATTAGGATGATTAATTCATAGTAGCACAGGGAATTTCGCTCTCTCATTCTCAATCTGTAAAATAAGTCAGTAAAACTGGCTACAAAGTTCCTCTTTATTTCCACATAGCAATTTGCCTATTTGTGTTTTCAGGACACACTTTGCCCTCAGTATTTTCTGTTACACTTTTAAATGAGCATCTATTTATCATGCTTTGTACATAAGTAAACAGAAAGTACTCAGTAATTTAGATGCCATTTTAAAAGTGTCCAATTTTAAAAATAGCCTAGCTTGCCCTTGCTGGTTTGGCTCAATGGATAGAGCGTTGGCCTGCTAACTGAAGGATCCGGGGTTCAATTCCTGTCAAGGGCACATCCCTGGGTATGCGGGCTTGATCCCCAGGAGGAGGCGTGCAGGAGTCAGCCGATCAATGATTCTCATCATTGATGTTCCTATCTCCCTTCCTCTCTGAAAGCAATAAAAATATATATTTAAAAAATTAAAAAATCACTTACCTCAGTGGTTGAGTGTCAACCCATGAACCAGGAGGTCACAGTTCGATTCCCAGTCGGGGCACATGCTTGGGTTGTGGGTTCGATCCCCATTGGGGTGTGGAGTAGGCAGCCAATCAAAGATTCTCTCTCATCATTGTTTCTAGCCTTCTCCTCCTCTCCCTTCCTCTTTCTGAAATTAAAAAAAAAAAAAAAATCCCGGATTTTAAAATAATCAATTTTCTGCTTCTTTTTATACTTTTCTGCATTATATTTATTCTTTCCCCTAGTCTTAACAGATACATTCTGTTAAGAAAAAAAAATGTTTTTATCATCATCTCTACCTCATTCTATTTGAAAACACTTTACGAGTAGTACTCTGAAATGGCTAATAGAATTCTAAACTTTAAAAAATTGTTATATAATAAGAGAATCAAAAGTACTATATAGTATTCTTGGAAATTAGTCATGCTCTACTCTGTTCCCTCTTGAAAATTTTATTAAGGCCCTTTATTGCCTAGTAATTCTATAAGCATGTAGCATATACCATAAACCACAATTATTTAGACATCAAGTTTAGCAACCTGACATTCTCCTTGAAATTCTATTTGCATTCTCTTGGGATTATGGTTATAATATCTTGCTTTATTTATTAAATATATTAGTCTACAGCCTAAACTCTAAGTTAGTAAGCAAGATTCAAGTTTATTTCTGTGTATTATAAAGCATCAGAATAATAATTTTGTATTCTGCTCTCTTAATTGCCAAAATTGCTGAGTCATTTGGAAAAGATGATTACAGAGTTGGCCTAAAATTTCTTTATGGAAAAGTATGAAATATAGAACAATATAAGACAGAGAAGAGACACTGGGGCGGGGAGGGGGGCAGGTGGGGACATGTGCTGGGGGGTAAGGGAGGCTGGGGGGAGGATATTGGGGGGGGAGGAAAACATATGTACTACTATTAAATATGTTATATTGTAAATAAAATTAATAAAATAAAATAAAATAAAAATGATAGGACCAATAAAAAAATAAGACAGAGAAGAAAAAACTAATGGGAACTGCCTCATGGTCTTTAAGCATCTTCAATCATCTAACAAATACTATGCCAAGTGGTGGCCCTGGTTAGTTACTGAGGATAAGTAGAAAACACACAAAGTTCAAGTCCTCATGGTGGAACCATATGGAAGAAACAGAAAATAAATAAGTAACCAAATAAATAAAATAACTTTCTCTAACATACGAGGATACATTGTTCAGAATGATATCCCACATCTTTTGTTGTTGCTGGGCTCAAATAGGAGAAAATAGGTTTAGGATGGGAAAGAAGCTCCTAAGGGGGAAAGTCCATGGGGGCTTCCTAAGGGGAATAGGGACACAGGTTAAAGGTAAACTTTATTGAACCTGCTATCTAACCTGGCTAGTTTCTCACATGCATTATCTCATTGTTCAATCCCAACACTCCCTGTGAGTTAAATTTTATGATCCCCATGTTATAGATGACAAAGAGGCTGTGCTACTGGGTTAAAGTCACACAGCTCGTCATTGCTGAGCTAGGGTTGATTCTCTCAGAGTCCAAGACTCTTGCTTTCATTGTGCACTACCTGAGTTCAGGTGGATGGAGTATCGCCACTATAAATCTCTCAACTTTGTATAGGATTGATACAAAGATAGGGAAAAGCCTTTATGAATTATCCCGCAAAGATAGGGAAAAGCCTTTATGAATTGTTTTCAAACTTTTTTTCAGGAGCAAAATCTAATTTTCAAACAAAATTGTAGGTAGAACTGCAATACATGAAACAAATTAAAGCAGGGCAGCCCTGTTGGAGCTGGGGTGTACTGTCCGAGCCTCACCCACTGCTCTCCTTACTCACCCCACCAAGGAAATTCTCCCTTAATGACTAAGCTCCACTGAGTCCCAGGAACTTTGCCTAGTATTACCATAGTATCAGGTAAAACAAGATTAGACTTGGTTACTTGGAATCTTATCAAATTTGAATTTTGCCACCATAAAAAACATTCTCAGCCATCATAACTCTATGTGGGTAGACTTGGCCTTGACCATCATGTCTGACAATAGGGCACATTGAGAGCAGAGTTATTTGAGGCATGAGTTCAGTAAGGGAGTCAGTGGGAGCTGTGTCCAGTGGACAAAAAGAGGCTTACATTCTCACTTCTTTATATTGAATGTAATAGTCCTAAACTTTGTAAACATCAGGCTAGTGTGTTATGGACTCCTGGTAATGCTCGTTTGTATTATGGAGTGACTAAGGAACTACATCCTTCCGTCTCAACCTCCAGACTGGGAAAATTAAAGGCTTTAATTGAGTCTTTGCTAGAGTCTTACATTTGGAGCCCTTCCTTGGAGCAACAAAATGAGTAGATAATACTAAGAGAATATTACTTCATTTTTTTATCTGGCAAGCTCTGAAGTAGAGCTGGAATCAAAGAGCAACTCTACACAATAATAGGAGACATACTAACTGGCAGGGAGGGGGGGATCCTTGCTAATTAAGGAAATATTTCCTCTCTCAATATGAGTTTAAGCAGCACTCCCCTCCATCCAAACTATACCAGTCCCTAGGTGAGGTGAATGTACTATTCTAACAGGTTCCATAGAAGTGGACATACCTGGAACTAAAACAGAGGGGACTACTGCAAAAGAAGTCTAGACCCACATCTACCCTTGACTGTTGACCTTTGGCCTGGAACCTATCCTCACACACCTCTTGCACACTTCCGTGGAATCAGGAAACGCCACTACAAATCTCTCAACTTTGTATAGGATTGATACAAAGATAGGGAAAAGCCTTGACCTGACCTTCCTGCTGTAGCCTCTGATTATGCTTCCATATCACATCACTCAATTTGGGAAATGCAGAAGGGACACAGCAGACATAATGCCTAAGGCCCACAGTACTGTTAGGGGTGCTTGAAAATGTTTTAATTTCTTTTAAAATCTGAATAGAAAAAAAAGTTAGGTAAAAGAAAATAACATATAATATTAATATATATTCATTTTGAAATTTTTCTTGAGGTTAGTGAATTAATTTTTTTAATTTAAACATTGTTATATAAAATATTATAGTAATTATATTAGTTTTAGAAGTACAATATAATGGTTGGACATTTTTATGTCTTACAATGTTATCACCTCATGAATTCTAGTAATCATGTGCAAACATATCACAGTAATAATGACTATATACCTCTTCATGTTTTTCACCCCTCTCCTCTCCCTTCCCTTCTGATAACCATCTCTTTGTTCTCTGTTTCTATGAATGGATAAAGAACATGTGGTATAGATATATAATGGGATTTACACAGCAATAAAAAATAATGAAATTTTGCCATTTCAGAGAGCATGGGTACACCTAGAAGATATTATGCTAAGTGAAAGGTCAGATAGAGATAAATGTAGTTTCACTTATAGGTGGAATCTAAAATATATTTATTTTTATACATTTGAGTTTTAAGATAAAATTTTAAATATTTTTTCTTTTTATTGTTTTTTTAGAGAGAGAGAGGAAAGGAGAGGGAGAGAGAAATATGGATGAGAGAGAAACACCAACATCCATCTGCGGCTTTCTGTACACCCCCTGCTGGGGGTCAAGCCTGAACCCCCAAGCATGTGCCCTGACCATGAATGCCTTTTGGTGCATGGGTTACCACTTAGCACTGAGCCACACCAGCTAGGCTAACACTTTCTAAAAAAATTTTATTGAAGAAGGTGCCCATCAAGGTAAAAGTACTTAGGGCCAGGGAAAGTCAAATTCACCCTGTGCTCACTGGCTGAGAGAAAGGGATTTCCAGGGAAAGAGAGTCCTTGGTGAGGAAACTGCAAACGTCAAAGCTAGAGAGCTAGAGAGGAACTAAAAAATAGAGAATCTCTCTTTCGAAACCATTTTCCTCTTGTTTTATTTGGTACCTATGTAAGTAATCTTAAATCCATTCTGGAGAACAATGGGGTACATGTAGATAACCAGAAATACCTCTGCAGCACAAAATATTCAGTGCTCATAAATTCGGGAGTTATTTGACCTGTAGAACATTCACTGTAGACCAGAAGGTGGATAATATGTTTGAAAAGATTTACATCACAGTGGTTAGTGGTTAACATCTAGTACATAATGGGAATTTTCCTTCCTCTGCACATTTTAATAATGTATTTCTCACAATTTGTTTGAAAAAGCAGGTGAGCAAGACGGTTCATGTTATGGATTAAAGAAAAGAGGCATGAGAACCAAATGCAATCAATTACCCTGACCTGAATGTATTCTTAAAAAGAAAAAAAAATTTATTTAAGCTACATTTGGGGACAATTGTCAAAATTTAACTGTGGAATTTTGTTAAATTTTGTGATTGTATTATGGTTTTATGAGAGAACTAGAGGCCCGGTGCATGAAATTTGTGCATGGGAAGCAAAGGGTGTCCCTCCACCCAGCCTGCACCCTTTCAATATGGGACCCCTCAAGGGATGTCTGACTTCCCATTTAGGCAAGATCCCAGTAGGATCAGGCCTAAATGGGCAGGCAGACATCCCTCTCACAATCCAGGACTGCTGGCTCCCAATTGCTAGCCTGTCTGCCTTCCTAATTGCCCCTAATCGCTTCTGCCTGCTGGCCTGATCACTCCCTAACCACTCCCCTGCCAGCCTGATTGATGCCTAACTGCTCCCCTGCCTGCCTGTTTGCCACAACTGCCCTCCCCTGCAGGCCTGGTCACCCCTAACTCCCCTTCACTACAGGCCTGGTCCCCCGCAACTATTCTCCCCTGCAGGCCTGGGTCCCCCCAAAATGCCCTTCCCTGCAGGCCCAGTTGGCCCCAACTTCCTTCCTTTGCTGGCCTGGTCACCCTTAACTGCTCTCTCCTGCAGGCTTGATTGCCCCCAACTGCCCTCACTTGCAGGCCTAGTCCCTCCAAACTTTCCTCTCCTGCTGGCCATCTTGTGGAGGCCATCTTGTGTCCATATGGGAGAAGGATCTTTGACTACATGGGGGCAGACATCTTGTGTGTTGGAGTGATGGTCAATCTGCATATTACTCCTTTATTAGATAGGATAGAGGCCTGGTGCATGGGTGGGGGCCAGTTGCTTTGCCCTGGAGGGTGTCTCAGATCAGGGCGGGAGTTCCCTTGGGGCATGGGGTGGCCAGGGAGAGGGGCCTTTGGAGGTTTGCAGGCTGGCCATGCCCTCCAGTGACCCAAGTGGAGGTCCTGGTATCTGGGATTTATTTATCTTCTACAATTGAAACTTTGTAGCCTGGAGCAAAACTTTGTAGCCTGCAGGCCTGGTTGCCCCCAACTTCCTTCCTTTGCTGGCCTGGTCACCCCTAACTGCCCTCCCCTGCAGGCTTGATCACCCCCAACTGCCCTCCCTTGCAGGCCTGGTCATTCCCAACTGCCCTCCCCTGCTAGCCTGATCACCCACGACTGCCCTCCCTTGCAGGGTCTGGAACCTCCCAACAGCCCTCCCTGCTGGCCATCTTGTGGTGGCCATCTTGTGTCCACATGGGGGCAGTATCTTTGACCACATGAGGGCAGCCCTCTTGTGTGTTGGAGTGATGGTCAGTCTGCAAATTACTCTTTTATTAGATAGGATAGAGGCCTGGTATATGGGTTGGGGGCCAGCTGGTTTGCCCTGAAGAGTGTCCCAGATCAGGGTGGGGGTTCCCTTGGGGTGAGGGGCAGCCTGGGCGAGGGGCCTGTTTTGATTTGCAGGCCAGCCATATCCCCCAGCGACTCAAGCAGAGGCCCTGGGATCTGGGATTAATTTATGTCTACAACTGAAACTTTGTAGCCTGGAGTGGAGCCAAGCCTTCTGCTCGCTCCATTGAGGCAGCCATTTCTGTTTGAAACTTTGTAGCATTGAGTGGAGGCCTAGGCCAGCAACAGCAGGCAGAAAGCTTGACTTCCTCCATTGCCAGGGAAACCCAGGCTTCTGTTCTCTCCAGCTCAGTGGCTTCCACCATTTCTGTATCTTTTATAATTGAAACTTTGTAGCATTGAGTGGAGGCCTAGGCTGGCAACAGCAGGTGGAAGACTTGGCTTCCTCTGTTGCCAGGGAAACCCAAACCTTCCTCCTGCTCTCAGTGCTGACAGCCATCTTGGTTGGGGTTTATTCACATATTCTGCTCCTGATTGGCTGGTGGGTGTGGCTGTGGGTGTGGCTTGTGGGTGTGGCTTGTGGGTGTAGTGAAGGTATGGTCAAATTTGCATATTACTCTTTTATTAGATAGGATGATAACTGGACATATTTTTAAATAAAAACTTCAAGATTAATTTACAAAGTATTGTTGAAATAAGGCCCAAAGAAAACAACACCATTATGCACTAACTCCACAGCTGTTTGACCATCCACACCTGTGCCTGAGGGAATTAATTCTGTACAAGCAGGAACCATGGATACTGAATGTACTGACCTGAACTTGTCTGTGCTTATAGACTGTCATTTATAGTGGTTTTCAAATGTGGCTTTCTTGTCTAGATTATTTTCCATCTGTCCCTCCTTTTTAAATAGCAGTTTATGATTGCTCCCAAACTCTCTGATTCATTCATTAAAAAAAAAAAGTATTATTCATTTAAGTAGCTTCACTCAGCCAAGTCCAAGACTGGTCACTTCTGCCCAAGGCCATCATTACTCATTACTTTTTGCATCTGTCAGCCCTCAGGGTCAATGGTTTCCCAGGAGAACCTGATGAAAGAATTTCTGCCTGGGATTGAACAGAAGGCAGAGCAAGGTGCATAACACAGGATTTGGCCAGTCTGAAGTAAGGCATATTACCTTTTTGGAGGGAGACAAGGGGTATGGTGTGGGCTTTACAGGTAGACCGACCTGAGTTAGAATCCCAGCTCTGCCACACAAAGCTGTAACAACACCTTAGGTGGGTCACTTAAACTTCTTAAGTTTTAATTTCCTCAACTGTAAAATGAGGACAATAATGTTTGCCCCAGAGCCAGGCATACTATAGGTATTCAATAAAAATTAGCTATTATATTTATTTACTTTTAGGATTTAAAACCAGGAAGTTAAATGAATCACATTCTTCAGTTCACTGTGTACACTAGTCTCATGGGTCTATGAATGTGCTATCTATACTGTATTATATTTTGCTTTCTCTTTCATTTCTCTCATTCCCACTCTTATTTTTCTTCCTTCTATTCATACTCAATTTATTGTCTGTAGGATATCCTTGGGTATATGTTTACTTGAAAAAAATTTGTGTATACCCAGTTACATGTGTTCTTAATGTTTTAAAAATTAATGTGATATTTTGCCATAGTATAAATCGCAATCATCTCTTGCTTTTTCTTCATTCAATACAATATGTTAAAGATCTATTCTTGTTGCTGAATGTATCTCTAGGTCCTGATGGTGAAACTATGACACGTGTGTCAGCACTGACATGCATAGCCATTTTTGATGACACGCGGCCGCATGTAGTCACATACAGAGAAATATGGGGCTGCAGGCCAAGAAGGACGTTTCATCCTCGGCTACTGCACCGCCAGATGCAGTTGCTGAGGATGAAACATTTGCTGTAGTTTAGTGTAGACACTCTAAATTTTCAAGCGAGATGTAGAAACTAAAACTTATAAGTATTTTCCTCGAGTAACAAAGTATTTTGAGAAGGCCAGTGCAGCTGTACAAAATGAAATGGAACCCTTGCATGTAAAGTACCAGCATGTTTTAAACTGGTTATTTGACTAGTTCAGTGATAGATTTAATCAATTTAGAAGCCTAGAACAGACCATAAAAATAATTAAGTATCCTGATGTAGTCGTCTACAGTAGTTTGGAATTAAATGGTTTCCAATGGATGCAAATTGATGATTTGGAGATGCAACTTGCAGAATTTCAAAACAGCATCCGGGCTTAGGTGTCTGTTGACTTGAGGTTAAAGCTTGAGAATCTGGAAAGTTGCCGCTTGGAGAATCAAGAGGAGTGCCAGTACGAACAGGAAATTTGGAGTGCCTGGAACCGATTACCAGACACTTTTAGCACCCTGAAAAATATAGCAGTGGCTTTACTCACAATTTCTTCCTCTTCGTACTTTTGTGAGACCTTATTCTCAGTGTTAAATAATATCAAAACCAACAAAAGAAACAGATTGACAGATGAAGTTAGTAGCGCTTGCTTGGGCTTAAAATGTACAAAATATCAACCTTCAATTGAAGGTTTATCCAATGAAATTCAGCAACAAAAAAGTCACTAATAGGCAGGTTAAGGAATTCCCCCTCCCCCTCACTCATCTTAGTTCACGGCACCCCACACAAGTTAAATAATATCAAGACCAACAAAAGAAACCGACTTACAGATGAACAAAAAAGTCACTAAGCAGGTAAGTTAAATAATTAGTTTTTGGTTTATTAAATACAGTTAAATATTACAATTATACGTTTTTGTTATTTAAACTATAAATATCACGAAATTATGTGGTTTTTTTTCTCTCGAAGTGACACACCACCCGAGTTATGCTCGTTTTTTTGGGCAAATTTTGACACACCAAGCTCAAAAGGTTGCCCATTACTGCTCTAGGTCATCGCTTGTGACTGTTGGCCTACTACTCCATTTTCTGTATCTACTATATTTACCCACTTATTGCCCTTTCTTATGGACCCCAAGTAACTCTCATGAACTGTCTGTAATGTGCCTTTATAATCTCAGCACAACCTTTCTGACAGACCCAAGCAGTTCATTAAGTCCCACACATACGTATGATTAAAATCTTCTTTGAAAACTAGGAATAGACGGGAGCTTCCTTAAAATAATAAACACTGAAAATCAGATATTCAAAGCAAACATCAAACAAAACAGTTCCCTTGAAATCAGGAAGAACACAGGAATGCCAGCCTCTACAGTAACTTTCAATATTGTACAGGAAAACTTGAGCAACATGATAAGAAAAAAATAAGAATAAGAAGGGATGAAATAAAATTATTTTTTTAAAGGTAAAGTTCTTATATATTTATTTAGTGATATTTTTTAGAGAGGAAGGAAGGAGAGAGAGAAACACCAATTTGTTGTTCCACTTATGCAGTAGTTGACTTTGTATGTGCCCTGACTGGGGATCGAACCCACAACTTTGGCATATCCAGATGACACACTAACCAACTGCCCTACCCATATTATATATAATAATAATATATATAATATACATAATAATATATATTATTATTTATAGATGATCTGATTATCTACATTCAAACTCAATGAAATCAAAAGACAAGCTATAAGAACGAAGGAGTTCAGCAAACTTGATAAACAATATATCAACATATAAAAATCAACATAATGTATCTATACAAAAAACTATTAAGAAAACATAATGAAAACAAGATCCAGTTCACAGTAATAGCAAAACTGATAAAATTACCAGAAATTAAATAATACAGAAGGCTTTTTGAAAACAATTTAAATACTGTTAAAGAGAACTTGAATAAATGGAGAAATTGTAAGGATGGCAGTTCTTTCCAAATTAATTTATAGATTCCATACAATGCCAATTAAAAGTAGAGCAAAATTTTAAAAAGAAGCTTAACAAATTTATTTTAAAATTAATATGGAAGAATACAATTTATGAATAAATAATTGAAACATTTGAATGAATAAACAATTGAATAAATAACGGGGGGGGGGAGACTTGCTCCACCAGGTTTTATGAATACTATAAAGAAATCGTGATAAAAAGTGGTAAAGTACTGGTGCAGAGCAGAAATGGAAGGCACAGACCAGATCTAGGTATGTATAGGAATTTGTCACAACCCATTACAAAAAGAATATTCTGTTTAATAGATGATGGTAAGGGGGAAATGGTTCACTTTAAAAGAGGTAAAATTAGGTCCTTCCTCACATCATATGCACACGTGTGTGTGTGTGTGTGTGTGTGTGTGTGTGTGTATTCTTGAAGGCTATGCTATTTAATGTCATACAATGTTTCTGTAAATTTAGGGCAGGAAAAATTTTCTTTCAAAAAGACCTCTAAAGCATAAAATTAAAAATAGTAAATTTGACTACGTGAAAATTAAGGATTTTGGTTGGATGAAGGATTTCATGGTCAAAATTAACAAGTGATAGATTGGGAGTAGATATTTGCAATGTTAAGAAAAAAGATAGTCCTAACCGGTTTGGCTCTGTCGCTAGAGCACTGATATGCAGACTGAAGGGTCCCAGGTTTGATTCTGGTCAAGGGTACATACCTCCTTTGCAGACTGGATCCCTGGCCCTGGATCCCTGGCCTGTGCAGGAGACAACCAATCTCTCTCTCTCTCTCTCTCTCTCTCTCTCTCTCTCTCTCTCTCTCTCTCTCTCCTCCCCCCCCCCTTCACTCTTTGTAAAAACCAATGGAAAAATATCCTTAGATGAGGATTTTAAAAAGAGAGAAAAATAAAAATAAAAAACCACAGATAAAATGTCTCCCAAATCACAAAGGAAAACACGAGAAGCCCAATTTTAAAAACAGCAATGCAGGTGAACAATCGACAGAATGGAAAACTTCACAGCTAGCCCATAGATGCAAAGGTGCAAGCAGAAAATACAAACTGAAAAATGTAACAGTGTGATCCAACCTTAAACACACAAGATGGGCAAAAACTAGAGAATTGGATCATGCCAGATTTGGGGGGGAATGATGAAAGGAAATGAAAGTCTGGGCCCCTGTCCAACCCCCCCCCCCCCCACCACCACTACCTCCCCTGTGCTACCGCCCTTCGCTGTGTGCTTCTTTCCCGCCCCTCCCTTGAGCTGCCTCCCCACTGTGCGCTCCCCATCCCACCCCCACTGCTCCGCCCCCCTGCTCCACCCCCACTGTGCCGGAACTCCGCGTTTTGTGCACGCTCCCTTCGCCCACGCATGAGACTCTCCAGCTCCAGCGCCCGTGGTCGCAGCCTGCCCTGTGGATGCCAAGGGAAAAATAACCCCAATTGAAGCGTTGCTGCCTTGGAAGTCACCTTGGGCTCATCTGGAACATGACTGGACGTGCACGTGTTAGGGCGCGAGGCATCACCCGCAGCCCCAGTGCCACGGAAGTGGGGTACCGCCAGGCCTCCCCGACGGTGTGTACAAGGCTTAACTGGCGTTGTCTTCCTCTCTGACCTGTCTCCTTCATGGACATGGTCTTCTTCTTTCTTAGGAAGTCGTGGGTTATCTTCTCTCTCAACTTTGAGTCTTTACAGGGCTTCTCAAATATTTTTCTTTGGGGTCTTATTTCAGTAACATGTTAACGTAGATGTTATGGCCAGTGATGAGGATTAAAAATTGGAGGTAAGCATGGCGTCCTTGTCCATTTTCTGAATTTTAATTCCTTGATTTGGGAGTAAGTCTTTTGGCAAAAATGGCTGTGCCTTCATTAGATGGCATACAATCTAATATGATTCCTCTTGTTAATTCATATATAAAAATAAGAAATCTCACCCTCAGATGTGGTTTTGATTTAACCATTGTTTCTTGAGCAGCCTCTGTGGGTAGGGGTCCTTGCTAGACTTATGCAACTAGAATGAACTGACCAGTAAGTCAGCAAGTTCTGAGTGATGTTCCTGTATGATCTCCGGATTTGGAGCAAGCTCTTAGAACCTAAGGCTTAGATTGTACTCAAATGTATTCAAGTGAGTAGTCTGGTCATTATGCCTTTACTCTCGTGAAAAGGTCTTCTCTTGCCTTCATGTATGTTTTAGCAGGCCGAGATATATTTCTTCTCGAGCAAAGAGAAGTTGTTACTGTGAAAAAAGAGAGTATGTTTAAATATATTTTATTGATTTTTTACAGAGAGGAAGGGAGAGGAATAGAGAGTTAGAAACATCAAAGAGAGAAACATCAATCAGCTGCCTCCTGCACACCTCCTACCAGGGATGTGCCCACAACCAAGGTACATGCGCTTGACCTTGAATCAAACCTGGGACCTTTCAGTCTGCAGGCTGACGCTCTATCCACTGAGCCAAACCGGTTTGAGCAAAAGAGAGTATTTTTAAAGAGAGAAAATATTAATGGTTCCCTTCACCCATTTTATGAACTAATTTGGAAAAGTTAATTCAGGACAGTGATCACCTGAGCTGGTGACCGAGATGCTCTGGCTCAATTTATTTATTTTCTTTCTTTCTTTCTTTCTTTCTTTCTTTCTTTCTTTCTTTCTTTCTTTCTTTCTTTCTTTCTTTCTTTCTTTTTTTATAATATATTTTATTGATTTTTTACAGAGAGGAAGGGAGAGGGATAGAAAGTCAGAAACTTTGATGAGAGAGAAACATCAACCAGCTGCCTCCTGCACACTCCCCACTGGGGATGGGCCTGCAACCAAGGTACATGCCCTTGACTGGAATCGAACCTGGGACCTTTCAGTCCGCAGGCCGATGCTCTATCCACTGAGCCAAACCGATTTCAGCCCAATTTATTTTCTTGCTACAAACATGTTCACACTGGAGACCCGTGTCTGTGTGCAGTGGAAGTGCCAGGTGGTGCTCATTGCTACCACCTTCCCCTTGATGAGCTTCCTGACTCGGGTCTCTTCTCTTGCCTCTTTACAGGCTGCATCTGGTTCATAGTTGGTACTAAATGTTGATGAATGGGGAGTACTATAGCTTGTCCTTATCCTTCCTTCTAGAAGGGGCAATTTCCAGAATTTCGACGGTTGTCATTAGTTCATGCTGACTAACAACCTAGGACATACAGAGTTCTTATTTTTGTAATAACTTTTTGGTTTATGACATTAATATCTCAAATATGACCAAACTTTTTTTTTTTTTTTTGGCCCATGTTAGCCCATATCTGCTGATCCTAGTGACAGTGAAGCATCGTCCAACAAGGGCTTCGAGGAAACAAGTAGGATTTCCCAGCAATGTAAGTGCAGTATTCTGTTCCATTCCGTTCCGTTCCATGTGACGGGAAGAGGAGTGGGCCTACTGTGCCTCCCAACAGCAGAGCCCCTTCATGAGCATTCACCTTTTCTTGAAGGATCCCCTGTGGTTGTTGTGTTTCTTCGGGAGTCCTAAACAGAGTTGGCCGCTGAATTTGTGGACAGTGCTTGGCAGTTGGATATCCACAGACATCAGGATGCTAGTTTTCAGATTCTGTCTGTCCACTGAATAATTTTTAACAAAACATTTAAAAATTCTTTACGGAGAACCAAGATGGTGGCATAGGTAAACACCTATCTTGCTGCCATACACAGCAATTCCAAAACTACAACTTAACGAAAAAAACAAACATCATCCAGAATCAACGGAAAGCTAGCTGAGTGAAAATTCCACAAATAAAAGGGAAGATAGGACACTGTGACTCAGAGTAGCGGCAGCGGACAGCGTGGAAGATAAGCGCGGAGAGAGGTTTGGAGTAGTGCGTGCGCCAGTGGATAGGGCAGGTGGCTGAAACCCAGCCAGTTTTCTCAAACGGGGGAGACAAAGAAATCCCACTGCACTGACTCCCCAGCTCTGGGTGAAGTCCAGGGAACCCACAATCATATGGGGTAAATACTGGATGGAGGGCACGCCGAAGCTCGGGTGCTACAGGGGTCTGCAGGCTTGTGGAGAGGGCGAGGTTGTGTGGAGTGCGCATGAACTTGGGAACAGCACAGGTGCGTGACCATGCAGAGAGCACTCATGACTTGCTCTCTCCTTTGGGAAACCGTCAGACTGCATTGTTTTGCAACCCTGGGTGAGACTCATTTGGGGAGAGGCTAAATTCTCTGGCAGCTGGTGGAGCTCTGCAGCGGCTCTCTCTCAGAAATGCTGGCAGCCGTTGCTACCCGGCACAGAGACCCTGGGGCCGCATAGGGCGGAGCTGACACTGCCTGCTTGGCCCGGAGACTCTGCCCATCCAACCTGAGCACAGCTGAATGTCACAGACAATTGGCCTGGAGGTCAACCCCTCCAAGTGCTAACAATGATTTATCTAGGCTTAAATTCAACAAGACTGTGCAACCCATATCCACCTCAGGTAAATGGGGAGGCTGAGCCACTGCCCCTTAGAGGACATCTACCACACAAAGCTAATCGACCAACTCAGGAAAACAGCCTCCAGGCAGAGACATGGAAAGAAATCAGATGTGAAAGAAATGGAGGGGAAAAAACAACTGGACATAGAATTCAAAACCACGGTTATAAGGCTTTTCAAGTGGCTCCTAGAAAAGGCTGTGACCTACAAGGAAATAAACAAGACCTATAAGTAAATGAACAAGACCTACAAGGAAATGAATGAGACCTACAAGGAAATGAACAAGACCTACGAGGATATGAATGAGACCCTCAAGGATATGAAAAAGAACCAATCAGAAATTAAGCATACACTGACTGAAAAAAAAATTAAACAAAGACCTAAAAGTACTCTAGAGGAGCGCAAGAACCAAGTTAAAGATTTGAAATACAAAGAGGTAAAATCCACTCAGTTGGAAAAGCAAGAAACCAAAAGAACCGAAAAAATTGAAGATAGTGTAAGGGGCCTCTGGGACAACCTCAAGCATACCATTATCGAATTATAGGGGTGCCAGAAAAAGAGAGAGAGAGCAAGACAATGAAAACTTCCCATACGTGGTGAAAGAAATTGACTTAGGAGTCCAAGAAGTGCACCAAACCCCAATTTATAGGAACCCTAAGAGGACCACACCAAGGCACGTCATAATTAAAATGCCAAGAGCAAAAGATAAAGAATATTAAAAGCTGCAAGAGAAAAACAGTTAGTTACCTATAAGGGAGCACCTTACGACTGTCAGCAGATTTCTCAACAGAAACTATGCAGGCCAGACGGGAGTGGCAAGAAAAATTCAAAGTGATGAATAGCAAGAATCTACAACCAACATTACTCTATCCAGCAAAGCTATCATTCAGATAAAGTGCTTCGCAGATAAGAAAAAGCTAAAAGAGTTCATCAACACCAAACCAATATTTATATGAAATGCTGAAAGATATTCTTTAAGAAGAGGAAGAAGAAAAAGATAAAAATATAAATTATGAACAACAAATACACATCTATCAACAAATGAATCTAAAAATCAAGTGAATTAATAATCTGATGAACAGGATAGACTGGTGAATATAACAGAATCATGGACATAGAGAGGGAATGGACTGACAATTCTTGGGGAGAAAAGGGGTGTGGAAAGTGCAGCAAGAGACTGGACAAAAATCATGTAGCTATAGGAGAGGACAGTGGGGGGGAGGTGAGGGCAGAGGGTGGGATGGGTACTAGGTGGAGGGGAGCTATAGGGGGAAGATAGGGGGGAGCAATGTAATTAATAAACTGAACAATAAAGATTAAAAAAATTCTTTATGACATGTATATGTCAGTTTGCAAGGATAGTGGAAATCTGGAGTGCCTGCTGCCACTGCTCTTCTTTCTTCTCCACCCAAGGAAGATGTCACCATTTGCTGGTGGCTCTCTTCCCTGCAAATTCAAATTTGGCCTCAGGATACTTGTCAATATGCTATTCTGGGTAACTGCTATCACACTGTGTGAGTTGGCACACTTCAGGTTTCCATGACAAAGTACCACAAACTGGGTGGGTTAAACAATAGAAATGTACTATCTCATAATTCTGGAGGCTGGAAGTCCAAAATCAAGGTTTTTGCAGGGTTGCTTTCCTTTGGGGCCTCTCTCCTTGGCTTAGATGGCTGGGCAGTCTTCTCCCTGTGTTTTCACATAACCTTCCCTCTGCCTTTGTGTGTGTTCTTATCCCTTCTTCTAAGGACACCAGTCAGACTGAATTAGGGTCCATCCTAATGAGCTCATTTTAACTTAACTTCCTCTTAAAAGACCCTGTCTCGAAATACAGTTATAGTATGAAATACTGGGATACACAATTCAGCTCACTGCTGAAATCTATTAGCCATCTCCCTTGCTCTGGCCATGAAGTTAAGCGGTTACTTGCTAATAACCGTGTACGTTTTAAGCACTGAGATTGTTCTAGACCAGTGGTTCTCAACCTTTTTAATGTCGTGACCCTTTTAGGACCATCGGCCATTCTGTTCATGTTGTGCCCAGTTCTCTCATTCTCTGCTGGGTTTTCTAGCCCTGTTCAAGCACCCTTTGTGATCTGGACCCACAGAAGTGGACGTGGTCCCTCGGAAGACCTCCTCTCAGGCAGTGCTGCTGCCACCATTCCAACCTGCCCCAACTTCTCCTTCGGGCTTCCTCTCCATGCCTGCTGAACATTCTTGTGACTACCAAGAGGTGGAAACCCTTCATCTGTCGAGGGCAGATTGCATTCTTATTTATTTGTTTATTTAAATGGTGGTAAAATATACATAATGCAAAATTAAGCATTTTGATGATTTTTAATTGTTCGGTCCAGTGGCAACCATTGCCACCATCCATCTCTAGGATGTTCTTCATCTTACAAAACTGTAACTCTGTACTCATGAATTCACCATTCCCCCTTCCCTCACTCCTGGCAATTGATAGTCTATGGTAGATTGAATTTTTAGAAACCACCCAATATCTTTTGAAACCATGATCAGTGAATGCTATAGATAATCTAGTGGAGACAATCTTTTTTTTCATATTTTTTTGCAGTATAACTTAGATTTAATAGTAGTACATATGTTTTCCTTCCCCCCCCCCAATAACCTCCCCCCAGCAGTGGGGATAATCTTTTAAAATTAAATAAATTTTGATATTTTTCTGGATTGACTCATAGTCCACTGAGAAAAGAATGTACTACACTTTGGAGCAGGTGATGGTGCTATTTGGGACATTGCATTTAATTGTTCTATCAAAGAATGTGGTCACATCAGAGACTTATCACACTAAGAATCATAGCACTTTGCGATAATAATCCTTATTTTTATATTTTCATGCTATCTTCAGAAAGTCCAAGTAATATCTAAAAATCAGCACCTCTTTCTACTCATTTTAACAAAAATAAACAGTGGATTTTAATTTTATTGTTTGTAGAACCTAACTGTGAGGAATATGCCCAAAGGTGAATGAAATGTTGGCTTGCGTTCTCCAGGAAATGATCTAGCATAAGAACTGATGGCAGTGTTCTGGGCATTTCTCTTCTTGTGACTGGGAATGATGAGAGCTTCTGCCCCAATCTGTGCAGAAGCTGGTGTGGACAGTCTTGGTCTTTGGGTGTTACACAAATGCTAAAGGAGGGAAAGCGTACGTGAGTATGGATTGGGACATTGAGAGATAGAGCTTAGCCAAGAGGGGAATCAGAGCAGACCAAAATATTATGAGGTAGGACTATCTCAGGGTCTGTTACTTATAACAAAAATGCCATGTGTCCCCAATTTTTAATTTTTTATGCTGAAGACTTGTGTATAGTCATAATGGTTTTTGGCAATTTGGGCCAGTTTTATTAAAAACCACAAAAATCTGACTTTTAGTTGTAGATGCATATTTTTACATAGTAGCTGTAAACAATATTGCTTTACAAAAGTATGAGTTTTTATGGCATTCTTTTCATGTTTTAGGTAAAGATGCCGTATCTTCTGGTCATGCTGAAGGTACTCTCATGAAAAGAGGAGGGAAAATCTTCCCGGATGTCATGGATTTGGGGGTCTGTACCAGAGAGAAATTCGCCCATGTGAGAGACTGCAAAACAGGTACCCAGTCTTCATGTGACTTATTTTTTTAATGTCACCAAATCTTACATAAGGAATTTTAATTTTTAGATCTAAAATAAATAAGTTCATGTTAACTTAAAAGATATTTATTGAACACTTTATATTCAAGGTATTATTTAGATACCAGTTGTGTTAGTCTCCATTCTCTTTTTTATTAATAGAAATAGTAGTATTTTCCCCAAAGTGACATTTCACTTGTGGAAAAGATTTTCTCCTTACAACTGGGATAGGAGTTAAAAAGATGTTTTGTCTCTTTCCCAACCCTTTTCCTCTGAGGGACTTGAGCTGAAAAAGAAAAGTGTTGCCTATTTCTGGAATTCTTAAACGCAGAAATTGCACCGATTGTGGGCATATGGATTTTCAGGAAAATAGGTCTGTTGTTTTCATTAGATTTTCCAAAGGCTTTTCGACCCTTTCCCGAAAGTTAAGACTCCTTGATGCAGATCAGCCTTTTTTTCGGACTTTAAAATATATATATATATTTTTATTGATTTTAGAGAGGAGGGAGAGAGAGATAGAAACATCAACAATGAGAATCATTGGTTGGCTGCCTCCTGCACACCCGCTACTGGGGATCCAGCCTGAGACCCAGGCATGTCCCTTGGTCAGAATCAAACCCAGGACCTTTAGTCTGCAGGCCGACTCTCTATCCACTGAATCAAACCAGCTAGGGCCTTTATCAGATTTTTAAAAAACATGCAGTTAAGAAATGTATATATTGGCAGAAACGGGTTTGGCTCAGTGAATAGAGCGTTGGTCTGTAAACTGGAAGGTCCCAAGTTCCATTTTAGTCAAGGGACATGAACCTTGGTTGCGGGCACATCCCTAGCAGGGGGTGTGCAGGAGGCAGCTGATCAATGTTTTTCTCTCATTGATGTTTCTAACTTTCTGTACCTCTCCTTTTCTCTCTGTAAAAAATCAATAAAATATATTAAAAAAAGAAATGTATATATTGTTATCCAGTGCTGCACACATATAATTGAAACAAAGTTGTGTGTGAGGCACTCTAATCCGCTTCTGTTGTGTTCTTGTCTTTTCAGGAGATACGGTGGTTTGCCTCACTGTAGCACTAACAGGTCACCATTAGTTTGCAAACAGTGGTATAGATGATCTTGAAGCATCTTGCCTAGCTTTAACATTTTAGGATGATGTCTCTTTGTCCATTGGTGAGCAGCAAAAATATGTTGTCATTTCCTCAGGATCTGGAAGAACAAAAGAAAGCTTTTGTTTAATTAAAATAACACAATAATCTCTTGCTTCTAACAGATTTATGCCACAGGCAGAAGCTGAGGAAATACTGAGACACACATGTTACTTTTTCTTTCTTACCACTGTGGGGGCTCATGTTTCCACTTCCTCTATAAGAAAAACAAAATAGTGCCTATTTGATGCAGTGCTTCCTTCCTTCAGTCTCCGAAGGCCTTCTCTGAGATCTGCAGTCTAGCCACTGATGGAAATGTCTCAGAACTTCCAGAAGTATAGTTAACTTGATTACCTGGATTTCCAAAAGGCTGGGGGTTGTATTCGTGGTAAGAACTGGGCAGTGTCTTCATCGTTTGAGAGCAGCATAATTCCAGAAGCAGCACCCTGAAATATCAGTTGACCTGATTGGAACTGCGCAGAGTCAGGACTTTGGAAGGAGTTCTAGGGTAGCTGAATTTCAGATGCTTCTTTTCTCCCAGGGGCAGGAATGTCAGGTCTGCTTGAATGTTCTTATGAATCCCTTTTTAATTCCCAAACATATGTTTATAGGACTCTATAAATGCTCTCAGGCTGCAAGTTAATTAGCTTGTCTTGTGTCACCGAGCAAGAATCCTGACTTTACAGAAACAACTATGCATATGCAAATAAACTTTTTAATGATGTGATTAATATTAACATGGTGGTATTTTTTCTTTTCTTTTGTTATATAACTTTGTTTGTTTTTCCTCAGGCTCCAGTGGAATACCTGTGAAACTGGTCACCAATCTTTTTAGCTTAGATTTGCCCCAGGACTGGAAGCTGTACCAATATCATGTGACATATATGCCAGATTTGGATTCTAGAAGCTTGAGAATTGCTTTGCTTTATAGTCAGAAGGAACTTTCCAACAAAGCAAAGGCATTCGATGGAGTCATCCTTTTTCTCTCAGAAAAGCTAGAAGAAAGGGTACAGTATTGTTACTTTGTAATACACACACACACACACACACACACACACACACACACACACAAGCGCGCGCGCGCACGCGTGCGCGTGCATATACTAATGCTCATCCATATATATTTATGAGGTCAGCTGATTTTCCTGACAGTTGGAATGGCTTTTTCACTCCTTTTTTTCCTATTCCCAAGGCCGAGAGCAAAAAGACTTCCTAATTGAGACCTCATCAGTATTTATTTCCTAATTAGGAAGTTGATGGTCTGGCATTTTGAAAATAAGACTGTAATACACCACTTTCTCAACTACATTTTTTTTTAAAGGTGGCTTTTCCTTGAAATAGGCATTTTTGTTCATCCTCACTTAAGGATATTTTTTCCCAATAGTTTTTTTTGTTTGTTTTTGGGGTTTTTTGGGGGGGAGAGAGGAAGAGAGAGGGAAAGACAGAGAGAAATATTGATGTGAGAGAAACACATCAATTGGTTGCCTCCAGCATGTGCCCTGATCAGTGTCTGGGCTGGGGACGAGCCTGCAACCAAGGTTCCTGCTCTTGACTGGAACTGAACCCAGGACCCTTTGGTCTACAAACTGAAGCTCTATCCACTGAGCCAAACCAGCTAGGGTGAAACAGGCATCTTTTAAAAAATATATTTTTATTGATTTCAGAGAGAAGAAGGGAAAGAGAGAGAGATAGAAACATCAGTGATGAGAGAGAATCATTGATCAGCTGCCTCCTTCACATCTCCTACTGGGGATCCAGTCTGCAACCCGGGCATGTGCCCTGACCAGGAGTACCTGGTGACCTAGTGCGTGGGACAACACTCAACCAACTGACCCACATCGGCCAGGTGAAATAGACATCCTCCTAAAGCCTTTCCCCAAATAGGCAAGGCTTTAAGAAACACCATTTGGCCTGTGGCTTCAGTGCTTTAAATTTACTATCTTTTTTTGCTCCTGCACAGTTGTCTCGTGTATCCTAATAACGTTACATCAATCTCTGATTCTAGGCTGTTGTTTATTTCATGATTTGTCCCAGCATATGAAATGTGAGTCATAGATATCAATCTTAAAGGCATGCTTTAATTGGGGACCATCTGCTGCCCCTCCATCCTAACCATGCACCCAGGTCCCCATCCTTGTTGTCTTCATTCTTAGTCCTGAAGCTTGTGGCA
Organism: Antrozous pallidus; assembly: GCA_027563665.1. Classification (NCBI taxonomy): domain Eukaryota; kingdom Metazoa; phylum Chordata; class Mammalia; order Chiroptera; family Vespertilionidae; genus Antrozous; species Antrozous pallidus. The sequence goes on from CM050520.1 coordinate 63,661,586, forward strand.
GCTTCTAGCTCTGCTAGACTTCTCCCACAGGTTGGAGAATTCTTTCTGTAGCTCCCCGCCTCTGCTTTCTCTGCAATTTTATCTGAAGCAAGCAGTCATCTCAATGAACAGTTCAGCTCCTGGGAAAGAACCTGCTTCTCTTTGTTTCCATGCAATGATCCATGCCTACCCTACTTTCCTGGTTCAACCTAACGTTAAAACTATAGAAAATTAGGGCAGAATATGTAAGTGCTTGCTAATGAGCTGACATCTTCTAATTGTTTACCCTTCTGAAAAATCCTTGATCATTGATTTGTATCGACTCTTTATTCTGTGGAGTGTGTGTGTGTGTGTGTGTGTGTGTGTGTGTGTGTGTGTGTCTTCATTCCTAAAATCTGTACGGAGCTCTGTCTAGTTTCAGAGATTTTTACTTTAGTTGGGCAGCTGGTATAGAAACCTATTTATTCATTCATTTTAATGTTAGAACATTGTTCCAGATTATTAGAGCCCTAGGAATTTCTCTAGACCTTTCAAAATCAACAAAATCAGATTTCTAGTCTATTTAAACTTCCACCACTTTCTCCTCTTTCCCCACATTTACTTCCCCTCTTGTCTCTCCTGTCTTTTGCTTTCTTCTTCTCTTCTTTTATATAAATAAACTTTTGAGAGGCAGTACCCTGAAAATGGGTACATTATGTACATCACTGCAGTATCTACGTGTGTGGCACTTTCTTGGGAGAATGTTTGTGATTTTTATTAGACTCTTAAAGTACTTTGTGACCTAATCATTCCCTCACCCCCATCTACACCCCCGCCCCCAAAAAGTCAAGAGCCACTGCCCTGAATTCACTTTGGATAAAATCTTTGAATCCTGAGTCTCCATTAAGAAGCTACAGAGTAGTGAGATGTGTTGGGTTTCTAGAATTATCAAGATACAGAGACAGTAACTCCTTCAGACATAAAGTGCTGATGACATTATTACTCCCAAGGTAACCCCCCTGCAGCTATGTTTCTGTTCACCCGTATTAAGTTGCGGCGGCTTCACCACAGCTGCATTGCACACTTGGGGGTCATCTGTGGAGTGCATATTAAGTACTTCTCTTCTCAGGTCACAGAATTGTCAAGTGAAACTCGAAGAGGCGAGACCGTAAAGATGACTATCACTCTGACCGGGGAGCTGCCGGCAAGTTCCCCCGTGTGCATCCAGGTCTTCAGCATCATCTTCAAAAAGTAAATGTTGCCTTAAATGGGAATTTCATTCAGGCTGATGATGCCTTTCAGCACAGAGCCTGGCTATTAAGGTTATCAAGCATTTGTAGGCACTATGCCAGCCCCAACGCCATCCTTAGAGCAATTTTCCATGTACCTTCCTGTATTCGTGTCTCTAGCGAATTGGCATTACTCGCTATTGTCCAGTGTTACCTCAGAATTTAGACAGAACTCCAGGGTTGCGATGTCCCGTGGTAGCAGTGAAGGTGCCTTTCCCCTTCTCTTTCTTTTCTGGACCCTCTAACTCCTCCTCCTAAAAGTTATGTATGTCTGGGTTAGTACCAAAGGATTGTTTTTCTCCTGGTTGATTTTTTTTTTTTTTAGTGCAAATGGCCATTGCCATCTGCTCTCTGCTGTCACTCGAGCAGAAGGAAGGCAGTGGCGAAGCTGCTCAGTTCTTCAAACTGATGTGGATCATTAACTTCAGAGTCATTTGGGGGTTGAGTGGGGCTTGGTGAAGCGCAGAGTCCCTGCCTCTCAGTGGATGCAGAGAACAGAATTTTGTGAGTGGGAACTGAAAATGCACAATTTTAGCAAGCTTGCCAGGTGGCACGTGGGTACACACAGCAGGCGAACCACTGTTTCCCATGGTGCTGGTGTGGACAGCCAGGCGACCTGTTAGTCGAAGATTCGAGCTCTTTGCTCAACACTGAACTCTAGACAGGATGGATGGCTGTGGCAGTTTGGGGTTTTGCCGAGTAGGGCACATGCACGGACACATTGTTTTCTCATTCTCGTCAGGCTTCTCATCTTTAGACGTTACCTGGGCTTCAGTTCAGTGCCGTGTAACGCCCTTTAGAAGCCAGTCTTGCGTGTGCCCTCCTGAGGGGACTGTGTGAAGTCTGCTGACACTTTAAAGGTGCTTTCTAGATAGACAGCTCTTTCGCTTGTAGTTGATCTTACTTGATCTTCACTCAAGTGCCCTGAAGCAGATACTATGAAAACCCCCATCTCACAGATGAGAAGGCTTGAGGCTCAATGACATCTACAACCAGAATCATGCAGTTGGAATCCCTGTTTTCTGACTTCCAACCCTTACATTTCCCGTATGAACTGGACAGCCTCAGAGCGGTGATGTGGCAGATCTGAGGGGACCAGGATTAGTTGCTGAAGAGGTGCCCGTGTTATTTGGCAGCAGCTGGACAGCTGGAACAGCCTCCTTAGAAACAGCCTTTTCATTTCAAATATGGTGGAGCACCGAAGAGCCTCAAAGATGGCCTGTCTCCCCCCATCCTTGCTAACCAGAAGGTTAGAACCACCATCGAAACTGTTTCAGTGGCCTCATACTTACCATTGCAGTTAAACCAGACAGATACTAATTTGTATGTCAGTCTCAAATACGAATTTTCATTCTTATATATGCACTCATATGTACTTTAACCTCTGAATGTCCCAGGGCTATGAGAGATCTTTACTTTTTACCTATTTTTACCATTATGTTCAGGAAGGGTTCAAACTTCGAATTACTGATGTTATTCACTGATGTTTACCAAAGAGTAAAAATATATATATATTTACTTGCAGGATCTTAAAAAAATTGTCCATGTACCAAATTGGACGGAACTTCTATAAGCCTTCAGAGCCAGTGGAAATTCCCCAGCACAAGTACGTTTATTTATAGTCTCTGGTACTCTGAAATTGTTATAATGTGAGCACCATAATTTACGATGCAATATGATACTGTTATGCCTCCTATGAGAAACTCCATGGTATGATAAGTAATGTTTTTTTTTAAGTTTCAAGTTTTTTATAGAATGGGGGAGTGGCCACTCATAATTAGTGTGCTAGCTCACGATCATACATCCTAGAAAGAATTCAGAAACTGAGTGCTCTGTGTGTGACAAGTAATAATGAAAGGGGAATAAGCTGTGTTATGCTTTACCACGTGGTTAATGTTCTGTTTTCTTGCTGTCAGGAAGTTAGCATGGCTGGGAGGTTGGCATGAAATCATTGGGTAAGCAGAGGACAAACAAACAAGTCAACTAAACTACCCCAGTGAAGGATAGAACCTTTAGGGACGCCTGCAGAATGTTCACTCTAACCTGGGAGTAGACGCTGCAGAGAAAGTGCTCAGCTGTGTCTTGAACTGGGTGTTTCGCTCTCCAAGCTATGTGGCCAAGCTGACGACAGAGGCAGCCTGCAGCCCAGGACAGATATGTAAATAAAGGGGGAAGCGAGTAAAGATTGGAATTCGGGCAGGGTGTCTGCCAGACCCAGGTGGGGAAAAGTTGGGTCTTCCCTTATGGTAATTCAGAGTGGCAGCGTGGTCTATATAAGGCCTGCTGTTCATCCCCAGCGCCTATCTTTCCACCTGGTTTAGAAATCCTCCCAGGTCCACTGTGTACTGGGCTGGAGTGGGTGAAGGCTGGCTTAGTGTCCCAGTGGCTGAAGTACACAAAATATAAACAGAAATGATTTTTTTAAAAATAGGTGTTTATTCTCATGCCGTTTTGTCATTTTTTTATATTTGACTTCAGTCTATAATGTTCAGACATCTGGGAAGGAGCTGTAAGCCTCTGCTACAGTGTCTTATATGTCTGTACATGGTATCACTTCTGTCACTCCCTAATCTTGGTTATTAAGTCTCTCCCTGTCTTCACCACTGAGTCACTGTGCTCTTCAGAGCACAGTTGTTTTCACGCTGTGGTTCTCAGCCAGGTGCAGGTCTGCCCCCTGGGAGACATGTGACAATGTTTTCAGACATTTTGGGCTGTTGCAGCTGAATGTGCAGGGGGCCACCCAGAGGGCAGAGGCCAGGATATGCTAAACATCGCGCGATGCGCAGAATGGCCCTTAACTAAAATCTACCCAGGCCACAGCAGCACTAGTGTCAAGATCGAGAAGCCCTGCTGTACAAGAATATGTTTTACCTTAAATACCTGTTTAAAGGCATTCCAGCTAGAAATACCTGAGGTTTTTAGTCAGCAAATGGAAGAAATTAGACTAAAGAAAAAAATATTTCATAAAAACCTAGAGTATTGGAATGTCAAACCACCATTAAAAAAATTTTTTTTTTATATCACAATTTTTTTTAAAGGTTGTCCCTTTGGCCAGGATTCTCCATTTCTGTGTCATACTTTGAAAGTAAGCTCCTGTTCAGTGCTAACGTGAGTTACAAAGTCCTGCGGAACGAGACTGTTCTGGAGTTCATGACTGCTCTCTGCTCCCAAACTGGCATGTCCAGCTTCACCCAGATGTGCGAAAAACAGCTGGTTGGGCTCATTGTCCTTACAAGGTGAAAGCCTGCTTTTAAATAAACTTTTCCCCAAGGAACGAATTACTGATGGTATTTGGGAACAGGAATAGCATCAAGGAGTCGCAGGACAGGGACCTGGCTGGCCTGTCATGTGCGGGTTCTTGCCTGGTGCAGGAAGGATTTCCCAGCACAAGCCCAGGTGATTTTTGAGAGTGTATTTATTAAAGCTGGGACAGTGAGACAAGGGCGGGCTTGGGATGGAAGAAGCAAGAGGAGAGAGAACAGGTGGGGAAATGAGCCTAGATAGGGCAGCTTTGGCTCACGGAGAAGTTAGAGAAAAGGGGGTCTTGGAGACAGGGTCAGGGATTAGCTCGGGACTAGCTGCCACAGCCCATTGCTCCCCTCGTTGCAAGGGTCATGGGGTCCCTTAGAGTTTGGAAGATGAAAGTCTGAGAGGGAAGAAGAGGGGAAGGGAAAGGCTTGGGCATGCTTCTGGGAGGGAGAGTGCACCCTGGGTCATTTGTGAGCAGTCTTAAAGGCTGAGAGTTTAGGGGAAGTCCTAGGGAGGATCTCAATAGAATATTCACCAGCTTTATGCTGATGCACCAAACTGAGATTTATTCCCTTAACTTCATGTGTCTTTGGGTGTGGTTGTCACAGATGGCATTGTTGGGTTTCTGCTATCTGTCTCTCTGAGTAGGGTGATTTAAGCTATTTGCCCTCTGGTTGGGAAGGAAAGTGTAAACCATTTACTGTTAAGTGTCCTTTGTTAGGGAAAATAGGATTTTGAGATTCACTACATGGTTGTAAATTGCTCTCTCAGTTTCCCTATTCCACTTATCCTGGCTTCCTGGCATGCCACAGAGCTGATCATTTCACCGTTTGTTTAGAAGACCTGGCTGTTGCCAGCTGTCTAGAGTTCAGACGTTCTTAGTGGCGTTCTAGACTGTCCACAGTCGGATATGGGCACGAATTATCTCTTGCTGCACTCCGCTTGGATTCCTTACCCCTAATTCTGCCTCTTATTTATTTAATGGTTTTAAATATATTTTAATTGATTTCAGAGAGAAAGGGAGAGGGAGAGAGAGATAGAAACATCACTGATGAGAGAGAATCATTGATCAGCTGCCTCTTGCACGCCCCACCCTGGGGATCGAGCCCGAAATCTGGGCGCGTGTCCTGATTGGGGATTGAACCATGATACTCAACCACTGAGCCAAGCCAGCCAGGCTAATCCTGCCTTTTAAATGGACTTCCACAAAGCCCGGCTCAAACGTCACTGCTCTTGAGCGGCCAAAACCTGTCCACCCAGTTGGAATTACTCAGTGCTGCTCCCATAGCACGTTGCTTACAGCCATCTCTTCAATGTCATGTATTTCATTTAATGACAGTAGAGGATATAGAACATTAGGCCCATGTCCTCTTCTCTAGAAGAGTATGAGGTCTTTAAGGCTGAGACCTTTCAAGCCTCCAGGTTTGCCTGTACATAATTTGCCTTCTGTACACCTTGAGCTGAATCACACCCGGGCAGATGAGGTAGCTTTCTGAGCACCAAAAAGTTGTCCGCATATTGTTGCTCATCCACAACACTTCCTGTGGAGGACCTGCAGGCCTTCTCCTAGTCTGGCTCAGCAGTACCCCCAGAAAGTTGTTTTTCTGGTTTCTAGAGCACAGAGGCAGGGCTGGTTAGATTCCACACTACCTAGGGTGAGAAGTCCTCCTTCTCCTATCTTGAGCTTCCTGATTGGTTTGTCTCACTGATTTAAAGTCACCTGGCCAGGTAAGGAGGAGATACTCCAGCCACACACCCTGAAGGGGACAAAAGCTTAGCGTGATCTTAGCTGACCTGCTCTGCATTTTTGCTGAGGACCAGCCCTGAATGGAAGATAGAGCAGCATCCCAGAATCCAGCAGTTGATCAACCTTATCTTGTGTGTGTGTGTGTTTAATCAGAAAATCTGTCTGGGGCCCGGCTAGTGTGGCTCAGTTGGTTGAGCGTTGTCCCATGCACCAAGAGTTTGCAGGTTTGATTCCAGGTCACAGGACATGCCTGGGTGGCAGGCTCGATCCCCAATATGGGGCATGCAGTAGGCAGCCCATTATTGTTTCTTTCTCATGGATGTTTCTGTCTCTCTCCCTCTCCCTTCCTTTTCCTCTAAAATCAATTTTAAAAAATTAAAAAAGAAAAGTTATCTAGGGCTCAAAAAAAGTTATCTAGGGCTGTGTGACACTGGAAGCTGATGGGGAAGTTTTGAACAATGGTTGGCCTTCCAACATTTATGAATTATTTACCGGAAGTCAGAGTGTCTATCAGTGAGAAGAACAGTTTGAGTTCTAATAAGTTTTCTGCCAGCTTTGTTGTATTACAGAGGTCCACCCCCTGTCCCCCCCCCCCCATAGAGTGAAGAATTAATTACTACTATTTGCAGATAAGAACTGATCACTTGCTTTAAAGTGACTATTTTTGTGTTACTCTCATATTTCTGAAATTCTGAAGTCCAATACTTTGAACTAAAAGTGTAGTGAGCTGAAACCGGTTTGGTGCCTGCAGACTGAAAGGTCCCAGGGTCAATTCTGGTCAAGGGCAGGTACCTTAGCTGTGGGCACATCCCCAGTAGGGGGTGTGCAGGAGGTAGCTGATCGATGTTTCTCTCTCATCGATGTTTCTGACTTTCTATCCCTCTCCCTTTCTCTGTGAAAAATCAATAAAATATATTTAAATAAATAAATAAAAGTGTAGTGAAACTGCTGCTTATCTTATCTGACTTGAAAAAATTTTAAGATTTCTTGCATTGACCAGATATAATAACCGGACCTACCGTGTTGATGACATTGACTGGTCGGTGAAGCCCACACACTCCTTCCAGAAGCGGGATGGCAGGGAGATCACCTATGTGGATTACTACAAGCAGGTCAGACTCTGTTCCCTTCATCCTCATCTCCCTCCCTCGTAGCTCAGAGGCTCTCCCTATGTCATTCCAAGTGCAACAGGTTCCTCAGATTGTCAGGCTGAGTCTGCCTACAGAGTAATTCTCTGACTTGTCCTTCTCCTCCATCCCCGTCACCCTTGGCTTGGCTCAGACCCTCATCCTGTCTCCTATTGTCCTTCTTCCTGTAGACTGAGTAATTGCTCTTAAAAGCATATCTGATAATGTCACTTCCCTGCTTAAAATATTTTTATGGCTCTCCATTGCCTTAGGGGTTCCTGAGTAGAATTCCCAAGACCCTTTATAATAAAACCTTTCCCTGCCTCTTGAGCTTCTTCCCTTACCCCTCCTGTTCCCTTCATATGGTCTGTGGTAACTTCTCTGTGCATTTTTACACACGTTGCTTCCTCTTCCTGGGCACCTCTTCACAGCCAGCCAACCACTAAACACCCTTAAATGCTCAGTTCAGCTGTCAAGTCCTAGGGGAGCCCCCAGAAGCTTACCCCACAACACCCCTCCCTGCATTTAGCTGCAGCAGATAATTATGGGTCTGAATAGTTCAACTCCCCTTCTGGACTTTGAGCTCTGTATTTCTAAATACCCACAGTGCCTTGCACATAGTAGATACTCAAACATTTCCTGATGGAATCTTCTGCCTCTGGAAGCGTGATTCACAAGGATCACAAACACTCCTGCCCCCATCTCCACCTATAGTTCTCTTCAGAGGCTCCTTCTCTTTAAAGGACAATTATATTCCAGAGAGTCTGAAGAATCTCACAGGTGTTTAAAAAAAAAAAAACGAAACAAACAAAAAATACAATACAAAATCCTTTCCTTGACATCTCCGCACCTCCCAGAAAAGCTGTCTCCTTTTCCTCCTTAGCTAATTTCTTTAGAAAGTCAGATGCATTAGCTCCAAGCACCTCTTCAGTTCTTCCTTCCCAGTGCCTTCCCAGGCTGGTGACTGGGACCAGGCCTGGGTGGGTTTGCCTTGGGCCGTCCTGTAGTGTGTGGGTTCCTGACCTCGTGCAGGAAAGATTTCACAGCACGAGGCCAGGTGATTTGAGAGTACATTTATTACAGCTGGGGACAGTGGAATGAAGGAAGGGCAGGGATGGAAAAAGCAACGGGAGAGAGCCTAGATGGAGCTACTTTGGCTTCTTAGAAATATTATAGGAAAGAAATGATCCCAGGTGGGCCGCTTTTGTTGGCGATGGTGAGAATGGCACCAGGTGTTAGACCGAGGGGTCAGATGGAGACCTGGGTTTGGCAACGTCAGGACTTGAGTTCTGCCCACTGCTCCCCAGGTTGCTAGTCTTGTGGGAACCCCAGAGTTTAGGAGAAAGAGAGCAGAGATCCAAGGCATGGGCGGGCTCTACCAAGAACTCACTGTGACTCCTTTGTCTTGTGGCTTTTCTATCTTTTTTGACAGTGGAAATCCTAGGGGAGGTTTGGGTCAGGAGTAGGGGTGTCTCAACAGAATTCTCATTAGCTTTCCAGATGGGTCCTTCAGTATGTTGATTCATCAAAATGTACTTACGGAGGAGGCATCAGGATTATTTTCTGATTAGTTTTATTTTCAAGTAATGCCATCAAAGAGGGACTGGGACCAAGGCCCGCCTGCCCGGGGATGGTCTGACCTGTGTAAACCACTTGATCCTAAGTGTCCCTGGTGAGGGAAGATGAAACTTTGTGATTCAGTTTGAGCTGTAAATTGCTCAAATTGTTCACCTTGATGAACAAGTCACCTAAATTGGTCCCAGTTTCTCTTATTCCACTTGTGAAGGAGTCTCCCTCGCCTCTCACTATTCTGACTCAGAAATAGCTCTTTAAAGGCCAAATTCACTTACTGTTCTCATCCTAATCGTCCTTTGGTGGCCTGTGTCACTAGTGGCCACGCCCACCTGGCTGGCCTGCCAGCCTTGACTCTGTGGCACATCCCTCGTGGTTCTCCATGAGAGTTCAGATCTGCTTTTCTCAGCCTCTTTTGACAGTTCCCCCACCCGCCCCCCAACCTTAAATGCTACTATTCTTCATGGTCCCCTCGTACAGGATTTGTTCTTCATATTATGAGGCCTCTCAAATATACTATTTTTGCCTTGCCCTCATTTCTCAATTACATGCTCATTCTATTTTCAGACCATATTTGCATTAGTATCCTGCAGGCATCTCAAACTAACATAACTTGTGCTGAGTTTATTGTCTATCTCACTTCCGCTCCTCCTGGGATTTCTGTGTCTCAGGAAACCATCAGCTTCCTGGTTCTGCTTCACCCTCACCTCCTCTGGTTGTCACCAAGATGAGTACTACACTGTCTCCTTTATCCTTGAACTCTTCTTGGAGCCCGTGCCCTCCCCACCCCGGTTCACTTCTCAGTGCAGAACCTCTCACGGATTCCCATTCCACCCGGGAATTCTGGATTCCCACCCTTACGGACCCGTCATCCTCACTGCCACCAGAGAGCTTTCTGAAACACTGCCCAGAACTATGGGTAAGAGCTTAGCCCTGGAATAAGGTGGCCCTGGCACAGCTGTGTAACCTCAGGCAAGTCACTGAATGTCAAGTGTCACCTGTAAGGGGAGTCATCTGCCTCCCGTCATGGTGTGGCGTGAACACCGAAAGAGAATAGTGCACACAGAGCATTTAGCACATTGTGCCTGCACATTGGGGGCACTGGGTAAACAGTGGAGACCCTGCTTCCTTTTCTCAGCCTCACCCTCTCAGCTCTAGCATCACGCAGTCTGTCCCAGCTCAGCTTTAGCCTCATGTCCCGAGGCATTCCCTCCACGCACCTCATGCTGCTGTCGCCCAGTCCTCTTGCTGCCACTCAGCTTTTGCTTAGGTTCAGGAAAGAAATCTGCCTAAAGGTAAAATCCTAGCTTCAAGGTCATTGTCCTCTCATTTGTGAAGTCCTCTCTGACTCTGCTTTCTGCCACAGTCACAGAATAGCTGGCTGTCCTCAGAGCTCTTGTACCACATATCCCACTGCTTCCAAAACATTCTTCCTTCTAGAACAGGGCCTGTGCCGCCTGGCTAACCCCTGATGCCTCGTGCCTTACGGGTATCTTGTGCATAAAATGGGCTCCAGAGTGTGTGCTTGTTGAACACAAAGTGTGTGCAACATTTGGGTTTCTTTTCTGTGTGGTTAAGTTGGTTCTTCCTTGAGCAGATGAATGTCAGGACCTCTGACATGCTGAAGAGGGAGGCATTGTAAAAGTCCACTCACTTTCTTTAAAATGAATTTTGCTCACTATATTTATCTTGTAATTAGGGAGGAAAAGAAACAGGTTGTGTCTTTTTCTAGAACGTCCTCCTCCCTGTCCAGGAAAGGAACACTAAATTACGATGTAGTCCACTTTCAAAGTGAAGGACGTGTTGTTAATTGGCTTTTATATTTCTCTCTTTTATTTTTTCATAAAAGATATTTTTATCGGCTAAGAAAATTGGGGCAAGGAAGAGGGTAAAGTTCACCTTATGACAGCATAGTGGGGAGAATTCTGGCTTGCTCCACGTAAATAGAATATTCCCTCCCTTCCCCACAATGAGAAGGTAAACAAAACCAAACCAAACCAAAAAAGAAAGCAAACAGAACAACACGCACACACACACAACACTCTTTACCTGGAACATGTCCCAGCTTTGTTCAGCTTGTTACCCAGGAGTCCTTACACATTTTCTTCAAGGTGCCCTCTGGACTCTGCTTCCTTCCTAAAGCCTTCTCTCATTTAAAAGCCATAAATTGCCTCACCATTTCTCCCCCAACTCCTGTCCCCATCCCCAGAACCCAGTACTAAATGGTGTAACAAACGGAGGTTCCCAAGTCTTAAGGGATACATCGTGGCTGTGCTAATGTCCAGTTGTGGGGCCTTGGGAAAGTTAATTTCTCATAATCTTTCTTCATCTATGAAGGGGATGATGATAATATGTCTTATAAGTTTGTTAAGGTTAAATGAGGAAAAATATAAATACCTAGTATATCATTATTTGTGCTTCTCATCTACCTTGCTTTATAGGTAACTTATCCACTGCAGTTCCCAGAATGTGTACTGAATTAATGAAGTCATGTATAAACACTCTTTCTTCTACAAAGACTCTCCAAGCTTTGTAGCATTAACACTTTAAATTGCAATTTTATACACTGTATTTTTTATTTTAATGACTAAAAGTCCTTACTGAAGTGGAGACACTCACTTCTTTCTTAATTATGAGTATTGATGTCAGCATCACAGTGTCCAGGCATTTTGTAATTCATAGTTCCAGTTTTTCAGTCTTTAGTGTTGAGCAAATTCTACTGGAAATGAATGTTAATTGGAACCTTTGCCTTTGGAAGAGAAATGAACTTTTGGCAAGGTGAAAATACTGAAATTCTGAAAATACTGAAATGGGAGAAGCACGGGGATGAGGTAGGAGCTCATTAAAAAACCAGACACATTGCTAGTGGTTTCACTTCTGTTCTCATTTCATAGATGAGGAAAGGTAGGTAATTTCTCCAGTGTACTCATTCAATTAACTGGAAGAGTCGGAGTCAGATTCACATTTGCCGGATTTAACAGCTGCTTCCCTATAACATCTGACAATCCTGGAAGTTACGCTTTTTTTGGGGGGAAGCTGAGTTTGACTTAAAATAACCCTTGTCTCCAACTTATGTATAGATATTTTCAAAATGAATGTGGGATCTTGGAGCCCATTAATTATGTATGCATGGGCAGCACGCCTGAGTCATCAGGAGTGGAGATGCTGGCCTTGGGGCAGCTACAGGAGGGTCGGGCACTGTGGAGGGAGCCAGCTGGAGGCTCCTCTGACTGTGGGTGAAACCCAGAAGAGAGCATGGAAATGATTAAAAACAAGACAGAATAATGTTGTCCTATCTCTATATATAAAAGCCTAAGCAAGTGGACCAGCTGACTGTCTGGTAGCTGGGATGCAAAATGACCACCAGGGGCAGATGCTCAATGCAGGAGCAGAAACCACAGGCATGGGAGCATGGAACAGAATGAGAATCTCAGACGGAAGGAGGGACAGGGGAGGTGGGAGGGCAGGCAGAGATTAACTAAAGATTTTATATGTATACTAGAGGCCCGGTGCACAGATTCATGCACAGGTGGGGCCCCTCTGCCTGGCCAGTGGGGATCAAGCTGAAACTGGCTCTCTGACACCCCCTGAGGGTCCCAGATTGTAAGAGGGCACAGGCCAGGCTGAGGGATCCCACTGATGCACGAATCTATGAACCAAGCCTCTAGTAAAAGATAATTAAAGACTGGCCCTCCAATATAAAAGATAGAACCCAAGGAGAAGGAAGTAGAAATGACTAGGTAACCATGGGATATTTTTTCTTCATTGAAATATTTGCTTGTCTGTTCATTTTGTGATTACCTTGTTGCTTATAAGCAGAGATGCTCATTTTACAGTTTCCATATTAACTTTTCCCTCATTAATCTTGCATTCTATAGCAATATGATATTACTTTATCTGACCTACATCAGCCAATGCTTGTTAGTCTGTTGAAAAGCAAGAGAAATGATGGTGAGACTCGGATGGTTCACCTGATACCCGAGCTCTGCTTCCTAACAGGTAATGTTTATGTTTTATGCTCCAGCAGGTTCCTGATGGGATGCAGGCTTCTGATGCTTAGCAGTGGGAAGGACTTCCTTCAGTTAGCTGAGCACCTGAGCATGAACTCAGCCCATGGAGGAGGGACCCTTAAGGACTTTACTTTGTAGTAGAGAAAATGGGGAGGGTGGAATGCCCTTTGGAAATTGCTTGGCACAGTATTTCCTTTATTTTGTGAATTCCATTTATTATTTTGATATAAAATAAATAGGTCACAGATGTTTTCCTAAACCCAAATTGCTGCCCTTAATCATTTTTTGAAACTCACTAGTTTAGGAAGTGATTGGACTGTTTCTCCCTTGTTTTCTGCCAAAAGGACCCCTATTTTCCTTTTGCTTGTGCTTCCAGAAGCAAATCTTCACTGTAGAGGGCAATCTGCATAACTGTCTCGAGTACTTTTCATCATGTTCATTTGATTGTCAGGGTGGGACTAAGAAGGGAGGACTTGCACTTTTTATGTTTTTGTATTGCTCGAACCAGTGAGGGTGTATAGATGTTTACTTTGGGATTGGAAATACTCGTAAGGATATATTCTGTGCAGGAAGGGATGCTTAGTGTAGTGGTGTTCTGATATTTCAGATCAGCACAGTCCCATAGGGTAGCCAGAAAGCACATGCATTCACTGAGCACTTGAAATGTAACGAACGTGGTGAAGGGATGTGCCATGAGTGCAAAATGCAGACTAGATTTCTAAGACTTAGTATAAAAAAATGGGAAAATAACTCAATAATTTTTTACATTGGTTTCATGTTAATAGTGTTTTGGATATATTGAGTTAAATAATACTACTATTTAAAGTAACTTCATCCCTCCCTCCCTCCCTCCTTCCCTCCCTCCCTCCCTCCCTCCTTCCCTCCCTCTCTTCCCTCCCTCCTTTCCCTTCCTCCCTTCCCTTCCTCCCTTCCTCCCTAACGTGGCTACTGGGAAAGCTAAAATGACACGTGGCATCATTTCTATTGGCGAGTGCTATCCAGACCCTAACTCTGAAAAGCTTACCCTGTGCCTGAGGTGGGTTGGGATTACATTGTAGACTATTCACTTTTTCATTTTATTTTTGCTTACATTTCATAGGACTGACTAGCCAGGCAACCTCGGATTTCCAACTGATGAAGGCTGTAGCAGAAGAAACACGGCTCAGTCCACAGGGAAGGCAGCAGCGCCTGGCCAGGCTTGCTGATGACATCCAGAGGTACGGGGGCGCCTCCCCAGAACCAGAGTGTACCCGCTGAAGGCCTCGGTAGAGAACTGGCTGATCTGAGGAATGTTTCATTCCCTGGTGGGGGTGTCTCATTCCTATTGTCTCAGAGCGAGGCCCTTGTGAATTGTGTTGTCCTGGGTCACGCTGGCAGAAGTACCACCCACTTCAACTAGATGGCTCTGCTTTCATCCATTTAATACAGCGAGGCTCTGGATAAAAGTTTGAATAAAGAAAAGAGCTGTAATTGAAAAAACAAAATCTGCCTTGCTGGCGTGGCTCCCAGTGGTTGAGTGTTGACCTGTGAACCGGAAGATCACATTTCGATTCTTGGTCAGGGCACATACCCAGGTTGTGGACTCCATCCCCAATGGGGGGCATGCAGGAGGCAGCCCATCAATGACTCTCTCTCTCATCGTTGATGTTTCTATCTCTCCCCCGCTCTTCTTTCCTCTCTGAGATCAATAAAAATATATTTTAAAAAAACAAAATCCTTCCTAACTGCCACTCCAGGCCCCCAATATTCAGGGTCAGGAATGTTCAGATCCTAATAGCGTGGCCACAGCACACTGATCATTAGGAAAACTCCTGTGTGTACTTTTGAAACTTAGGTATACCTTTGTGCCCTTGGGTTCAGCACACCTGATTCTCAGATGGCATTCCTGCACTCATTTGTGACAATGAGCTGTAACCTGTGATGGGAAAATTGAGCTTCTCCCTGGTTCTCCCTGCTGACCTCCTAAAATGTCACTGTCTAGTACTGTAGCCTCACATAACTATTGGGCACTTAAAATGTGGTTTATGCCATATCTTGGAATGGTTGCATTTTGGCTACATTGGGTTAAAATATACCTGTGTATAAATAATTTTACCTTTTAATTTTTACATTTTTAGTGAAGCTACTGGAAAATTTAAATGAAATACGTGGCTTGCTTTATATTTCTACTGGGCAACATTGTTGTAGAGTGATCTTTCAAAAATACATATTTTTATTGATTTCAGAGAGGAAGGGAGAGGGAGAGAGAGAGAGAGATAGAAACATCAATGATGAAAGAGAGTCATTGATCAGCTGCCTCCTTCATGCCCCGCACTGGGGATGGAGCCCACAACTCAGGCATGTGCCCTGACCAGGAATCAAACCGTGACCTCCTAACCAAAGGAGCGTTCATAGGTGGATGCTTAACCACCATGCTATACCAGCTGGGCTGATCTCCCTTCTTCTCTTTCTAAAAATAAAAAAATACATAAAATCTTTAAAGAAGTTTTGGGAGTTTGCTCAAGATCACATATCATTAAATGTTAGCAGTAGGAGTTTAGCCCGTCTGTCTGACTCACAGGTCCATTTTGCTAACCAATGTGCTGCACTGGAAGCCATTTCCATCCCGGCCAGTCCCAGATGGGCACAGTTGTCCCACAATTCTTCTGGGCAGGAGAAAAACCATTAGAGATTAGAAATAAGTTGGGAATCCTAAAACAAACAAGCAAAAAATCAGTCTCTGAATAATTCAGGAAGTTATAGTTCTGTCTCTAATTATTAAGTTCTTTAGAGAATAAGCACTTGAATGACTTAAGACTCAACTCTATCAACAGAAACAAGGATGCTCGTTTTGAGCTGGAGACCTGGGGGCTGCATTTTGGATGCCAAATGTCACTGACTGGCCGGGTTGTGCCTTGTGAAAAAATATTAATGCAAGACCACATAGTAAGTGCAGTGATTTTATATTTATTTAACAGTATTTGCCTAAATGGGTGTAAGTGCCATCATACGCCAGAGTGACCAAGTGGGCTTGCCATATTCATTAGGTTTCTCTGTGCCCATGTTCATATACTCCCTTTGTCCTAAATCTCGGGGTCCCCTCTGTTTTCCTTTTCAGTTTCAGGGTACTTGCTCGGCTTAGGCACCCAGAGGAAATGATTGAGGACAGTCAGTGTGATGTGATGTCACATTTAAAGGTGCATTTTAAAAATGGTATTTTAAGTCATTGCAATTAAAACATGCCCACCTATTATGGATGCTGTTAGTACTTCTATGTCAGTAAAAAAAAAAAAAATCATAGTACATTGGAAAATTCTACTTACTGGTGAAGGTTAATTTTAATAATTTTTTTCCTAATATCAGAGTTGTTTATATTGCAAAGTAAAATTCTGCTCAATTGGCATAAACATGAAGAAAATCACACAGAGCACATCCCCATCCATAGCAGTTAGGGAGGAAGGCATTCTGAAACTTCGAGAGACTAATCATTGCTTCTTTAGGGATTTAGGCTTTAGTTGAAGAAATGAATCTATTTTATGCAAAATTGTGCATTATCTTTCTACTTTTTCCATGTTCCTCCCCACTTCAAAATCCAGTCATATTTTATTTTATTGTAAAGGCTCTCTTCTCGCCTTATTTGATAAAAACTGACATGTAACTGAGCATCGAATAGCTTGTGTTGGCAGAATGCACATTTTTTTTCCCATCATTTCTTTTTGTTAATCTATTCCAAATTACCAATACCTTACTGGAGAAGCCGAGGGAAAACTACTTTTACAAACAAAACATAATTTTTGTAAAGTACTAATATGTAGGCTCCTGTTAGGACTTTGGTTAGGAGCCAATAAAGAGAAGCTCAATTTTAGTTCCACATAGAAAGCAGGATTTAAATATTTAAAATGATTTGTCTCATCATCTCTGTAAGTAGAGTCCCATTTGTCAGAGCTTTTCTTGCATTTTTTGGCCTGGAAACAGATCTCCATAGACAGAGCACTAAAACAAAGAGGCTGCCCCCTGGAGGTGGTGGCGGATGGCTACACGTGGCTGGGCCATTGACTTCTTGATGAATTCTGGTTTCCTGAATTGGGTTCCAGGAAATGAGTAAACTAAAGGTTCATGGACCCCAGGTGGGCCTTGGGCATTGGTCCTTGGTCTCCTTCCAGCCGTTACAGGTGGGAGTGTTGGTAAGAGGGCCATGGCTCTCCTCATACCAGCTCTAATGGAAGGTATAAACCTTGGCTCCAGACAGAACCATTCATGGGAGGGCTAACCCTCCCCCCTCATTCTCAGGACTCTTGGAGCTGAGTCCCTGCATCGCCACCTAATGTCAAGGCAGCATCGTGAGGATAGCTGGTGGCTGAAAGTCAGAGTGCTTGGTGGAAAATGCCCTGGCTGAAATGTCAAGACCAGCATTCTGAACTGTCACTGCCACCAACTGCTCCATAACCTGTCTCAGCCACAGCTTCGTAAAACAAGGGGATGATAATGCTTCCTAAACATTAACGTGCAAATGAATCATCTGGCAACTTAGTAAAATGCAGATCCTGATTCAGTGGGTCTGGGGCAGGGCCCAGAAAGAGGTGTTTCCAACAAGCAGCCAGGCTGCTTGCTGCAAGACAACACTTTAAGGAGCAAGGGAGTAGATTGCAGTGTGGTTCTTCCAAATTCTAACAGTGGCTCTTCCCAGCTCACCATACCAAGGACACTTCTGTTCCAGTTCAGCTTATGGATATAAGCAGAAGATTACTGACCAGTCTCACATCTCCCCTCTTCAGTGCAGGGAGCTTCTTTCCCTGGTCACCTGGGGTACCTCCTGAGTGAGCAAGAAGCTTTCGTCCTGGCCTCATCTTTGCTCCTAGATGTAGCTACTCCTTGAATACATGTATTCTTTTTTTTTAAAAAAAATATATATTTTATTGATTTTTTTACAGAGAGGAAGGGAGAGGGATAGAAAGTCAGAAACGTCGATGTGAGAGAAACATCGATCAGCTTTCTCTTGCACACCTCCTACTGGGGATGTGCCAACAACCAAGGTACATGCCCTTGACCGGAATCAAACCCGGGACCTTTCAGTCCGCAGGCTGATGCTCTATCCACTGAGCCAAACCGGTTTTGGCATACATATATTCTTAACTGTCCTGTAGGGTTTGTTGGGACCGAGTAACAGTGATCAGCATTTTTTGTTTGACCTACTTAAATACCTAGAGTAAGGAGACCAAATTGGACAGTCTGCTCACCTGAGTCATTCATAGTCAGGGTCAGAGATCCTTACAGCTGTAAGCGAACTTAGAGATCTTTGAACCAGACCCCCATTTTGCACACAGTGGAGGCCTGTGAAGTAAAGGGACTTGTCTAAGGCTCCGCAGCCACGAGTGGCTGACCTGGGGTGATGCTCAGATGCCTCCACTCCCAGGAAGCACCTTGGGTTTTGTTTACACCTGCAGAGCTTGCATCAGTCTTTCGAGTCTGAATAGCGAACTGTACTAAATAGTTCTCTTAGGACAACGTGGACTGTCTTCACGCTCTTTATTTGATTGTTTTCTGAATAAAATATTCAACCCTATCATGATCATCATTTTTCCCAGTGTCAACCTGTGTCTGCTGCTGATTGGTCCAAGGATATTCGAAGTTGCAAGATTTTAAGTGCACAGTCTCTGAGTAAATGGCTGATTATATGTAGCAGCAGAGCTGAAAGCATGATCGAGCACTTTCTGAGCTGCCTGAGAAGAGTTGGAAGTTCCATGGGGTTTAATGTGGACTATCCCAAAATGTGAGCATGCCCTGTCAGTCACCCCAACCTTTCTTATATGTATTTAATTGGGTTAGAATCTAGGAAATAAGAGCTGATTTAGCTATGAAAGCTTCTTTATCTCAGCGAAGTTTCCTAATAGAAAATGCCAAGAAGATAGTTCTAAGTAAATGGACTTCTGCAATGATTAAATTTTCATACAGTTTAAATATACTTCATGTTGGTCTTTGTAAAACTTATCTTTTCAGGTTTTTTTTTTAAGGCAATAGTCTCATTACCTCAAAGTCTTTCAGTAGTAATTTGGTTATAAATCCATATATTGCCTTCTCAACTTTTTTCTTTAATTCTTTCATATTAGTTATTTATAAAACCTAACAGCAAATGGGATAGTATGAAAATGAAAGTTGCATTTCCTGACTTATTTGGTAAATTTGATGCTTTACAATTGGATGTAAAAATAGATCTGAAATATTTTTATAATGCTGTTACTTTAGTATAAAATGAGTCATTTACGTAGTTTTCTGATAAAACCAAGGCCATTCATTTAGTTTTTCAGTATTTATTGATTGTCTACTCTATGTTAGATAATGCCCGTTTGGGGGGAATGAGAAAGATAAATTAGTTGCTTTCAGTTTGTAAGGGATCCAGACATACCCAAGCACACTGCAAACTGAACATTGTTTTGCTTTTTAAAAGTCATAAAATTGGTCATGTCTCATTTTATTGAGCTTGATATGCTTAGCAAGGAGCCTTTTCTATCCTTAGTCAGGATACTTCTTCCTTTGTGATGGTGGAGATGCAGATATCCTCATTGGGATGAGAAGTTATTCTTTAAACACATAGTTGCTAATTAATTACATCAGCATTGTTGAAAACCACAGATCTTCCCAAAGTCTCATTTTACACCGCAGTTTAGAATTCTCCTCTGACCAAATCTGTTAACAGATTGCCTGGTTTGAGTTTCACCTGCTCTAATTTCTCTTAAACCATGAGCTAATTAATAAGACAGAGAAAGACTAATGGAAGAAGCCACAGTCAGCAGACCTTGGACTGGCACCTGTCTTACACCAGTTCCATGAGCAAGCCCCTGCTCATGTTCTATCCCTGGACTGTTTTATTTGAAAGCCTGTATTTTGTGCCATCTCTCCCCCGCCCCCCACCCCCAGTGAAGTATCCATTTACTCATGAGCTTATGCGCATAGTGTCTCCCACCTGAAACATTTGCCAGATGACTTTGAAGGAATGGACAGTAAGACAGCGGTATTTGCATTCGAGAGACTGAACTGGAAAAGTTAGAAGCCTTTAATGATTTTCACAGATCTACAAACCTTCTGACAGCTCATTGGAATCAGCTAGCAGAAGGCAGTGGTGCTGCCCCCTGCTGGGCAAGTTTTAAAGGTCACAGGGCATTGGGGCAGTCCAGTCATATACACTCCAAAGAGGCTGATTGTACATAAAGAAAGTGGATTTGGAAATTCCTCATGTGGGAATTATTTCTGTAACCTCTGGCCCCTCAGCACAGAACAGATCATTGTAAGTACTTGCTGACTGATTAAGGCTTCAAACAAGCTGTCATGGAGTGGGGAACATCTTTTAGTCTGAATCATACAGTTTCAAGGTTAGCTGAATATTTTGGTATCATTAACCTGACGATTTTGAAACATTCATTGTAAAATTTTTACGGCGATTTGGTATTAGAGAAATCTTACTCCTAGTTTAACTTGAATCCTGTTTCAGATACTTGCTATTGAGACTTGTGATTTCCAAAGTTCGTTTTCAATCTCATTTTGAGCAACAGAATTTTAATTGTAGGGATACCTGATGGTTCAGAAAATTTAATTCCCCCCCCAAACTACTTTTAAGCTAGTAAAAATGGTTATTAGATAATTCTGGCATATCTTGGCATGTGAGAAACGATTTTAGTTAGACTCAAAGGGTTGTCACTTTTCTCTAATGATTTTTTCCTCACATTGCCAGTCTGTTATAAAAATCCACTTGTATTATTTTAACTTCATATGATTATGTGCTACTACGAAGGGGATTTTATATCTTCAAAATTAATCTTTATACACAGCATAAAAGTACAGGAAAGTCCGGCTGCGTTTTTTGGCGCTCTACAGAAACACATTGATCCTGATGTTCAGTTGGTGAGTACAGGATACTTTTTGTGTTTTCCCGTATAATTTTTATTTTTTATTGGAGATAATAGTCTTGGCGGAAAGAATATGAACATGATCTCCAGTGAGATGTTTACAAATTGCTGTGCATTTCCCCAAGCATCCAATAAAGTATTAATCTTAGCATTTTAATAAAAAATTAAGTTTATTTAATCAAAAATGTAGTTTATTTTTTTCCTATATCTAATATTAATTTGAAAATACTTATTGTTACCCCTATATCAGCCTCTTGGGTGTCTACATATTTTTCTAGTTCTTGGGGGGGGTCATCTTTCACTTGAGATTTAAGATAAATGTATTCTCATGTTAACCCATGAATGTTGGGGCACCTGTATTCTTCCCAGTGTTTTAGGGATTCTTGGAGGGTGAGGGTTTTCCATGTCACCTTTGGCCCCATGTTCCTGCTTCCCCCCAATTCTTGCTTTCCTGTGTGTGTGTTCATCTTTTGTGAGTGCCATTTCCTCCTGCATCGCATCAGCGTGTGGGATTTCCACTATTGCCTCATTTCCCAAAGTAGTTGTGTGTGTGTTTGTGTGTGTGTGTGTGTATGTGTGTGTATGTGTGTGTATGTGTGTGTCTCTCTGTGTGTGTATGTGTGTGTGTCTCTGTGTGTGTGTGTGTGTATGCGTGTGTGTGTTTGTGTGTGTGTGTGTGTGTGTATATGTGTCTGTGTCTGTGTGTGTGTGTGTGTGTATGTGTGTGTCTCTGTGTGTGTGTGTGTGTGTCTCTCTGTGTGTATGTATGTGTGTATGTTTGTGTGTGTGTGTATGTGTGTGTATGTGTGTGTCTCTCTGTGTGTGTATGTGTGTGTGTCTCTGTGTGTGTATGTGTGTGTATGCGTGTGTGTGTGTGTGTGTGTGTGTGTGTGTGTGTGTGTGGTGTGAGATTGATCTTGCACAGGGTTTGAGGCCAAGGTTTGATGACATTTAACTCCAAGTTAAAATTGACAGCCTTGTTCTTACAAAACTCAACCATCCCTGTTTCTTGGAAGTGTGTGCTCTTCTCTGAGGCAGAGGCCCCACACTACACTGCAGTGCCTTTCCTGTCCCATCCCCTCCTCTTGCCTCCTGGTTCATTCATCCCAGCTCCCTACATTCTTGTTTACATCTCATGCAGAGAAGTTCAGCTCTTTTAGTCAGACACAGGATAAATGTTCCGAAAGGATGCTGTATTAAACAAAGGGAATTCTCACCCTCAGGGCAAGTACTTTTTTTTTTTACCCTGGCTGATATGGCTCAGGGTGGTGGGTTCCTCCATTCCAGGTTAAGGCACGTACCCAGGTTGTGGGTTTAAACCCTGATCAGGGTTCATATGGAAGGCAACTGATCAATATTTCTCTCTCTCTCTCTCTCTCTCTCTCTCTCTCTCTCTCTCTCTTTCTCTCTCTCCCTCTTCCTCTCTAAAATCAATAAAAAATAAAATATAACTTATAGAAAAGTTGCTAGTACAAAACACTCCCATATACTATTCACCCATATTCCCCAGTTATTGACATTTTATATTTGCTTTATCATTATTGATCTATCTACCATCTACCTATTGTCTTATCGATCTCTTCTTTTCCAAAAACCATTTGAGGAAGTTACAGACATGATATTCTATTAGCCTTGGATACTTTAGTGCATATTCCCCACAGACAAGGGCGCTCTTCTGCAGGACCATAGGACAACCATCAGAATGTAGAAGCAGCGTGACCAGCTAGTCCACAGACTCCATGAACATTTTCCCATCTGTATGCCCTGTCTTGTAAAAGGATCTAATGTGTTGCACTTGGTTGTGCTCCCTCTGTAGTTTCGTGTGCAATCTGGGACAGTTCCATGGTTTTTTCCCTTGCCTTTGATGGCCTTCTAATTTTGAAAAGTATAGGCCAGTATTTTGTATAATGCTCCTCAATTTGGGTATGCCTAATATTTCCTTATGATTAAATTCAGGTTATGCACTTTAAGTGAAAGTAGGAATCTGTGTTCTCACTGCTTCCCATAGGGTACCCCATTGATTAAGGTGGTACCTGTCAAGTTATTCTTTTTCTCTTTATAATTAGGTGTTTTTTTTTTTCTTTTTGATAGGGAGATCCTTTGAGACTCTGTAAATATCTATTCCTCATGCAACGTTTACCCACTAGTTTTAGAATCCATTAGTAATTCTTGCTTAAATCCATTATTCCTATGATGGTTGCCAAATGGTGGCTTTCTAATTCTATGCTTCCTTCTATATTTATTAGGTGCCATTATATTATACAGAAAAGCTTCCTTTTTCTCTCCAATTACTTGTTCATCTATTTATATCAATATGGGTCCCTATTTTACTTACTACCTTACAGTCCAGTACTGCTATTTATTTTTGTGCCCAAATTGTCCCTGGTTTTTCCAGTGAGAGCTCCATTCAAGGTGGCTTCTGTGTCTTGTTGACATGTCCCATCGTTCTTGGAACACATCCTTACTGTCTGGCACAATGAGATATGCCGGCACAGTTTGAAGTTCTGCTGCCTAGCTCTGGAATCAGAAATTTCTCTAATGAGCCATGATTCCTCTGGATAGATAACAGTATTTGGAAACCAAGATCTGGGCATTGGATGTGGCCATTTGCTACTGGAGTGTCTCTGTCCCAGGCTCTCTCAATGGGCAAAGCTGTGGCAAATATATGTGTGCCTGTGCCTACATGTACATACATATATATTATGCATAACTACAGCTATTTTATTACTACACTAGAGGCCCGATACATGAAATTTGTGCTGGGGGAGTGTCCCTCAGCCTGACCTGCACCCTCTCCAGTCTGGGAGCCCTCAGGGCATATGCTACTGATGGCTTAGCCCTGCTCCCTGTGGTTCTCTGCTCTCTGCTCTCTGCTCTCTGCGGGGCTTGCCTGCTCCACATCATGGAAACTGCCAAGCAGGCCATGCTGGGTGCTGCCTGTGGCCGAGTTTGCTGACTCCCTGGTTGCTGCGGCGAAGGCTAAGCAGCCATGCTGGGAACTGCCACCTCACTGCTGACAGTCTCCATGGAGGCAATGAGGTTAATTTGCATACTCACTCCTGATTAGCTAGTGGGTATTGCAAAGTGATAGTCAATTTGCATATTTCTCTTTATTAGTGTAGACTAGAGGCCTGGTGCACCAAATTCATGCATGGGGGGTGGGAGGGGGGGAGACAAGGGACGTCCCTCAGCCCAGCCTGCACCCTCTCCAATCTGGGACCCGCAAGGGAAGTTGGACATCCTTCTCACAATCCAGGACTGCTGGCTCCAAACTGCTTACCTGCCTGCCTCCCTGGTTGCCCCTAACCACTTCTGCTTGCCAGCATGATCACCCCCTAACCACTACCCTGCCAGCCTAATTGATGTCTTATTGCTCCCCTGACAGCCTATTTGCCCCAACTTCCCTCCTCTGCCAGCCTGGTCACCCCTAACTGCCTTTCCATGCAGGCTTGACTGCCCTCAACTGCCTTCCCTTGCAGGCCTGGTCCCTCCCAACTGCCCTCCCCAGCTGACCTGATGGCCCACAACTGAACCTCCCAATGGCCTTACCCTGCTGGCCATCTTGTGGTGGCCATCTTGTGTCCACATGGGGGCAGGATCCTTGGCTACAAGGAGGCAGCCCTCTTGTGTGTTGGGGTGATGGTCAATATGCAAATTACTCTTTTATTAGATAGGATAGAGGCCTGGTGCATGGGTGGCGGCCAGCTGGTTTGCCCTGAAGAGTGTCCCAGATCAGGGTGGGGGTTCCCTTGGGGTGTGGGGTGGCCTGGGCGAGGGGCCTGTTGTAGTTGCAGGCCAGCCACGCCCCCCAGCAACCCAAGCGGAGGCCCTGGGATCTGGGATTAATTTATGTTCTACAATTGAAACTTTCTAGCCTGGAGCAGAGCCAAGCCTTCTGCTCTCTCTGTGGTGACAGCCATTTCTTTCTGAGTTTATTTAAATTCTGTAATTGAAACTTTGTAGCCTAGGGTGGAGGCCCAGGCACTAGGGCTGCAGAAGCTTGGCTTCCTCCCTCCCCCAGACAACTCTAGCCTCTGCTCTCTCCAGCTTCGTGGCTGCCGCCATTTCTGTTGGATTTATGTATCTTCTATAATTGAAACTCTGTAGCATTGAGTGGAGAACTAGGCTGGCAAGGGCAGGTGGAAAGCTTGGCTTCCTCCATTGTCGGGGAAACCCAAGCCTCTCTCCTGCTCTCAATGGCCACAGCCATTTTGGTTGGGTTTTATTTGCTCCAGATTGGCAGGTAGGTGTGGCTTGTGGGCGTGGCTTGATCAGAGGTATGGTCAATTTGCATATTACTCCTTTATTAGATAGGATGTACCTATGTATATATTAAAAACTTGTTCACATCTCCAGTTTTGATTCAGTATCACCAGAAAGCATTCTCCCTTTCCAAATTTGTACCCCTCTTCCTCTGTGGCTGCTATTATTTTCTAAATGTATGCTTGCTTCTCCATCCCTGGAGTGTAACCAGTCTCACTTGGCTCCCACTTTCTTTGGCTCTGGTCCTATTAGGCCACTACCTTCCTTCTACTACCTACTTTACTTGGCCCCAAACTCATTGAATGGAAGGAAGGAAGGTTCTTTAGATAATTTTGCTGACAATTTAAGAATACCTTTTCCTACTTTCTATAATCAAGTGTAAATAACTTTAGCACTGGGCATTATGATTTTTGAACAGATCTATAGGTGAAAAAGTAACTTTATTTGTTTCCTTTGCTTATCATGACAGTACCTCTCTTTTCTATAGTTTAGGGGGGATTTGAAAGTAGAGAATAGAAGTAGAAAGGAGATGGAGGTAGTCCAGGGGTCATCCTTCTCTAAGGGAAATACCTGATAAGTAGGACAGGGACAGAGCTGGGTGGACTTAAAATATATCAGGGGACCCGGAGTTTCTTTCTCCTTATTTTCTCTCTTCCCATATCCCTACTTTCAAGAACCAGGAAACAAAATATGTATTGCTTTTGTTTCCTTTATTTTGGTTGTTCAGTACCCAATGGGAAAAAGACCACAGTGTAAGCCAATCTTCTGTGGGTAAAGTTGAGAGGTAGAGGGGATGAGACAGGGGAGCCGTAGAGGGTCATGCAGAGAGGGGGCAGGTGGCTAGAGGAAGAGTTCAGTTAGAAGGGAACTCAAGGATGCAACAGAGTGAAATCAGTAGAGAAGTGAAAGGGATGGGAAGGGCTGGTCGGGGAAGATGGTAAGACAGAGTTGGGCTCGGTGGAGTGGATGGCTGATGAGAAGGCATTTCAAATGGCCTTGATTAATTGTCAAAGTTTAAAGACCTGTAGTCATGTTCACATTTGCCTCTTGAAAACTTAAGGGCAAAAGATGTTTGAAGAATCCATGTATTCATTTTTCTTTAAAAAGCAATTTCTAAGTGTAAGTAAATTGACTCTTTTTTTTTTTTTGCTTTGCTTTTAGGTCATGTGTATTCTGCCTTCCACTCAGCAAAACTATTATGAATCCATTAAAAAATATCTGAGCTCCGACTGCCCAGTTCCAAGCCAGTGTGTGCTTGTTCGGACCTTGAGTAAACAGGGGATGATGATGAGTATTGCCACCAAGATTGCCATGCAGATGACCTGTAAACTCGGAGGCGAGCTGTGGGCCGTTGAGATCCCTGTGAGGAATCTGTCACTCTTGTCCTTTTAGTAATTAGTCAATTGATCAATTCATTTTTTAAAAAATATTTTTTAAATTGTTTAAGAGAGGAAGGGAGACGGAGAGAGAGAGAGAAAAAAAAATACAATGATGAGAGAGAATCATGGATTGGCTGCTTCTTGCACACACTGCACTGGGGATCAAGCCTGCAATCTGGGCATGTAACCTGACCGGGATTTGAATTGTGACTTCCTGGTTCATAGGGCGACACTCAACCACTGAGCCACGCCGGCCGGGCTGATTAATTCATTTAAAAGTGAAATCAAAGTAGGAGATATTTTTATAGGATCCCACAGGTATTTGTTTTGCTTGTTGAGCTCTGCTCTGGATTCGACTTACACAAGCCACTGTGAAGGTGTGCACAGGTGAGGCGTAGTCCCCATTCTCAAGGAGCTTCAGTTAAGCCGTTAACAGAATAGTTCATGGGAGAGAATCTAGTTTGGCGTAGACTTAGAAGGACTTGCTTTAGAGCCTCTGGCAGCTATTTAAAATCTGTGTTCCATGGCCTTTGCCTTTATCTGCTTCCACCAGATGCTAACTCTCAGAGTAGTCTTGCATCCTGGTTGGGTCTCCCCAAACCTTGGAGAGTTGGCAGAGCCTATCATCTGAATCTCCAAATTGTGTGGGGAACTGAGAAAATCCTCTTCTCTTTTCTGAACTGTGGCCACCGTGGGAGGAAGAATGGGAATGAGAAGTGAGGGAATGTAGCCCATTCTCTATGCTTCCATAAGCAAGGTGACCCTAGCTGCATAGCCAGGTGAGGAGTCCTTAGAGATATGAAGAAAGGGGGCTGGAATTCCTCTTCAGATTTCTTCAGCCTGGAGGCCAGGGATAAATGGACTGAGCACTTTCTCAGAATCCTTTGAACCACTGATGACTAATGGCCATCCTTGATTAATGGCCATCTCCACAAAGGATGGTTGCTATTTTGGACTCTAGTGAGTCTCTTAAAGCAAAGTATGTACCATATTCTTCCCTTCCTCTTGAAGTCTCTTTGGTTTCTGGTTTAATAATCACCTAGACCCTGATCTTCCTGGCACATAGCTTAACTTGAATAATTAAATAATGGGGGGGGGGGTAATTTTGGAAACTTTCATATTAAGTCACTGTTTGAGGAAATAATACCTCATCCCATTAAAATAATGAAAAATTTAATTTTACAGTTAAAGTCCCTGATGGTAGTTGGTATCGATGTCTGTAAAGATGCATTTAACAAAGGAATGGTGGTGGTTGGATTTGTGGCCAGTGTTAACCTCAGAATCACCAGGTACTTTTACAATGACTCTGACATATTTTTCCACTGTCTAGACTATTAATAGTGGTTTAACTAAAGACTATACAGCAAGAAATAGTTTATATTCTTTATTTACTAATATTTTTAAAATGTGAATACTTAAGGTCATAAATTATACTGACATATATAAAGGATTGATAATATTGGGGCAATACATTGCCACATTAAATAACTATTTTTACACATACATTAGGACAATTGCTCACATGCTAGTCATATTCCCAAAAGGATGGCCATGTAAAAATTCTTGAGCATTTATTTTCTGAACATCTGCACTGTATTAGGCATTGTACTAGGAACTTTACATACATTATGTCAAGCAGTTGAGAGTCAGATTGTCTGGATTCATGCTTGTATTATATTATTAATAATGCTCACAGACGCTTGATATGGTGGCTGTTCGCACAACTATTAAAAACAAAAGCCAGGGGGAAAACATAGGCAGGATTAGGGATAACACATTAAACATGAACTCATAGTTCTTATTAAATTGTAGTTCTTAAAATTGTTTCCATGTTTTAACTAAACATTGCTTTGAAGCAGTAGGAGCTGTTGGCAAATTCCTTCTTCCTAGACTTGAGCTGTTTGAATTATTCCATTAAGTTTGTGGTTGGGTATCTATTTGGGATTGTGGAAAATAGGAAAAATAGCAGCATACCTCCAACTTCATCCCAGGCTGAAAGAGATCCTGGTTCACATATATCACTTCCCTAATCCAGCAGATAAAGGATGTCCAGTCAGTTAGTAGCATCCTAATTGCATCATTTTTGTGGCCTATATTTAGAGAAATATAATAGTGCTGACAGCATACTTAGTATTATCATAACCTTCATTTCTTAAATGCTTCAAATTAACTGATGACTTTACAAGAAAGCTTGCTGAAATATAAATAAGTTAATCATGTTAAGTTTTTTTAAGTCCAAAAGGCTCACCATTAGAAGTCGAAGCTTATGCTTGAGAAATCTTTGAATATTTTGAAAGTAGAAATCTACTGCTAAACTAATAAATTCCTTTATAATAATAACCTAGAGGCCTCTATTAGTGCTTTCTAGTGGCCAGGGCTAAGCACTTTATGTGTATTATCTAATTTAATTTTTACTGTAACACCGTAAGGTAGTAACTATCATACCAGCTTGTAAATGTCCTTGTTACAGATGAGGAAACTGAAGCTTAGGTTTGCATAGCAGAGTCATGTAGTTGATGAATATACAGCCAGGATTTGAACCCAGATCTGTCTGATGTCAGCACAATGCTTTAGCTTCTCCTTTCAATAAATTTCATTTTGGGGGGAGGGTGAGATTTTAATATAATTGTGATCATATAGCACATACAAAATTATGAACAACATTGATTTTTACTTGTAATGTTTATTTCTTAATTTAACCCTAATGGATGTGTATCGTAGCAATTTTTGGACTTTACTTTTATTCTTTGCTTACTTTAGGTGGTTTTCCCGCTGTATCCTTCAGAGAACAACCACTGAGGTTGCAGACTGCTTAAAAGTTTTCATGATCGGTACTGAAACCATAACAGGGCGGGTGGGCTCCAAGACCCAAGGTCCATGTGCTGATGGTAGAGCAGACAGGAGGAAGCAAACTCTCCAAGCATACCTGAGTCAATGGGCAGCCAGTTGGAGATCCTCAGAGCTGTGTCCTGACTCTTAACAGTCAGACTATGGAATTCACATTGTGTGATAAACAGAGAGCCAGGAGAAGGAGAGTTTGTAGCTGCTGGTGGCTTTGGCAAGTAGCTTGAAGGCCAAAAGAAACCTACCCCAGAGGAACGAGGATTACGACAGAGTAGTGTTAGGTATAGAAACAGGAGAGAAGCTTTGGAGATGTTAGCAGGCCGTGTGGCATAGAGGAGAAGATGGGGAAGACAGCAGGTGCTGAAGGGTGCCCTCTTCATAGTGTGACTTGGTGAAAAGAAGGACCTGGAGTTCCCACCCTCCATCAGCCCAGGCCTGGATCTGGCGTTGCCATTCCTGAATGGTGTGCTTGTGTACACCTCACTCTCTTCCTGAGCTTTGTTTCCCCAACTGTAAACTTTGGGGGGTTTTAAAGAGGGTTTTTTTTTCTACTAAGAAAGTGAATTTCATGACAGGTGTTGGTAATGAACTTACATGAATGATCATCTTCTATCAACTTAAAATGAATTTCCTGGATGATAAACTTGTACAATTGTATATACAATATACACACAAAAAGAATAATTGCATCTTTATTGTATTAACAGAGGCCTGGTGCACAAAATTCATGCATGGGGGCCAGGGGATGTCCCTTAGCCCAGCCTGCACCCTCTCCAATAGGGGACCCCTCGAGGTATGTCCGACTGCCCGTCTAGGCCCGATCCTGGTTGCCCGTCTAGGGCCGATCCTGGTAGGATCAGGCCTAAATGGGCAGTCGGACATCCTTCTCACAATCCAGGTTTGCTGGCTCCAAACTGCTCACCTGCCTGCCTCCCTGATTGCCCCTAACTGCTTCTGCCTGCCAGCCTGATCATCCTCTGACCACTACCTTGCCAGCCTAATTGATGTTTAACTGCTCCCCTGCCAGCCTATTTGCCCCCAACTTCCCACCTCTGCTGGCCTGGTCACCCCTAACTGCCCTCCCCTGCAGGCCTGGTCCCTCCCAACTGCCCTCCCCAGCTGACCTGATCGGCCACAACTGCCCTCCCTTGCAGGACCTGGAACCTCCCAACGGCCCTCCCCTGCTGGCCATCTTGTGGTGGCCATCTTGTGTCCACATGGGGGCAGGATCTTTGACCACATGGGGGCAGCCCTCTTGTGTGTTGGAGTGATGGTCAATCTGCAAATTACTCTTTTATTAGATAGGATAGAGGCCTGGTGCATGGGTGGGGACAGGCTGGTTTGCCCTGAAGAGTGTCCCAGATCAGGATGGGGGTTCTCTTGGGGTGAGGGGCGGCCTGGGCGAGGGGCCTGTGGAGGTTTGCAGGCCAGCCATGCCCCCCAGTGATCCAAGCAGAGGCCCTAGTATCTGGTATTAATCTATGTCTATAATTGAAACTTTGTAGCCTGGAACAGAGCCAAGCCTTCTGCTCCCTCCTGGGTGGCAGCCATTTCTGTTTGAAACATTGTAGCCTAGAGTGGAGGCCTAGGCCAGCAATGGCAGACTGAAAGCTTGGCTTCCTCAGGGGAACCCAAGCTTCTGTTCTCTCTAGCTCAGTGGCTGCCGCCATTTCTGTATCTTTTATAATTGAGACTTTGTAACATTGAGTGGAGGCCTTGGCAGGCAGAAAGCTTGGCTTCTGTTGCCAGGGAAACCCAAGCCTTCCTCCTGCTCTCAGTGGCAGCAGCCATCTTGGCTGGGGTTTATTTGCATAATCTGCTCCTGATTGGCTGGTGGGCACGGCTGTTCGCATGACTTGTGGGGGTAGCAAAGGTATGGTCAAATTTGCATATTACTCTTTTATTAGATAGGATTACCTTCTTCTTACTTCAAAACTTGGTCTTTTTTTTAGTGGTTAAGAACAGTTTCTATTGGGTGGGAATTACTGTCTGGTCTCTGCCTTAGGTGATTTCTAGTTAGAGTGGGTGGAAATGTTTATAAAATTTATATTGTCAGTGAGACGTGGAATCTAATTGGGTGAGTCCCTGTGGAGATGCTTCTTTCCTTATATTTTCATATTCATGCTCATTAAAGAGGAAAATGAACTAAACTTATCCAGGCTGTATTTATTGAGAGGATTTAAAGATTTAAAAAAACTAAATTAGTTTTCCCTCCTTAACTGCATAAACAGGTTCATGTAAATATAATTTGTATGTCTACTGCATGAATTAAGTTTTAATTTATTGCTTAAATATTAAAATTTTACTGCTGCCATATGTTAAACTTAAGAATCTATTTTGCCATAGAAATCATTATTATTCCTCAAATAATAGTGAGGGAAAGAATGTTTCTCTCAGCAAAGAGGGAAGAATGTTTCCCTAAAGTTATTTGTTTTTATGTTATTACAAATACAATCCAAGTTAGGTATTACCCTATTTCACAGTGGTCTGAAACAGCAAACTTATTTAAACATTGAAAGAAAACTTTAAGTATTTTTTAAATTGATTTCAGAGAGGAAGGGAGAGGGGAGAGAGATAGATACATCAGTGATGAGAGAGAATCATTGATCGGCTCCCTCCAGCACAACTCCCACGGGGGATCAACCCGAAATCTAGGCATGTGCCCTTGATCGGAATCAAACCCTGGACCATTCAGTCTACAGGCCGATGCCCTATTCACTGAGCCAAACCAGCTAGGGCTAACCATTGAAAATGAATGGGAATTGTATTCTTTGTTGGCATTGCACGAGTCATTGTTTTCTTACACCAAATTCTGCAGGAGCACTCAACAAATGGTACGAGTACAATCACGGTTTGCCCGCACGGATTATTGTGTACCGTGATGGTGTCGGAAATGGTCATCTCCAAACACTTCTTGAATATGAAGTTCCACAGCTGCTGAGCAGTGTGACAGAAGCACATGCAAATGCCAGGTATTCCGTTAACTGTTCTTTCTCCAACTCCTGAGTATAGCACATTTGTTGTAACTGTTAGAATTACTGTATGCCAGCAAATCCTGTTTATGCAGTTAAGTTTTGCTCTGTTTCGGCATCTGGATGGATTGATTTCCCCTAGATGGGAGGTAATTGGGATGGTCTTACATAAATAGCCTGGGATGCATGAGCTTTGGGCAGCTGGGGGACTTCCTCCAGAGCCTGACACTGAGATGCAGCAGAAAGCCTGCGGGGCTGCTGGCCAGTGGAGATGCTCAGACATGCTAACGTGCCATGGGGAGAAACAAGCTATGGCTTCAAGCTCAAGGCCCAAAGCCACACACAGGGCTCACCCTCTAAAGTGCAGGCACTGGTGTGTGGCTAAGGTCTACGGCAGAGAGAGGAGTGAGTGCTGTGAAAGTCGAGCTGCATGTGGAAACGAGCCATCTTAAACACCAGACACTTCGCTCCACTGCACATGGAAATCAGACCGTCTTAAACACCAGGCACCTCGCTCCACTGCCACGTGTCTAGCTTCCATGTTCCAGTTCAACATTCACTATGTCAAGTACAAGAAAAATATTAGAACTGGAAAGTGGGGGAGGATGATAATCTGAAAATATTCAGAAAGCATCTTCCAAGCAGTGCAGTGGGCATCTGTAGGGTTATGACATCACCATCACCGCCATCAACCAAGGGTTGCAGCCCAGAGCCACAATGAGCTGTCTTAACCTCATCAGTGACTATTAGGAGGAAAAGCATAATGGTTTGAGGGCAAGATCATCTTCAGCTGCATCCCAATTGTCAGCCAAAATCTCTCCCTCTTCACCGATGGCAGGTGAATATGTCTATTCAGAATCACAAGTGTGCAATTTGGGGTTTGCTGAGAGTGCTAAGGAGTTTTCCAGCACTAGGACATCAACGTTTAAGTCTCAAAATTGGAAACAATAATATGTACTTTAAATCATTAAAATGCTTAAGGTGAAATTTCATGGTGACCTTTGCATCCCAGAGGTCCCTTCCATGAGGGCCGATACTTGGATTTGACCTTGGCTTTCCCAAAGCTGCCTTTAACACTTGTTCATGCAGCATTGTCCCAGATGTGTATTTGATTCACCCACCCATCCTTTCAGGAGTGTGTTTTGCATTGTTCAAAAGTGATGATTTGAAGAGTAAGAGGGACTTGTGGTTCTTCCTTCCCTATTCAGAAATGGAGAGGCAGACTGAAGGCAAAAATAGAGGGACTGTTGCTAATGGAAAAGAATCTTGTCTCCACAGATAATTCTGGAAAATCATTTTTAGAAGTGCTAATTTAAGCTCCTTGTCCTATTAATCATTCCCTCCTTAAATGATATAAACTAGCTAAATGATTGGACCTCCCACACTTCTTGCAGCAATGAGTACGGTACCTAATTTAAAAAATTGTATATGTCTCTGGGGGAGGAGAGATTGGGGGTGATTTTTATTTTCTTTGTTATTGTGGTGCTTTTCTAATGAATTTATTAATTTATTTATTCCATCAAAACTTAGAATTATATATGTCAGCTTATCTTTCTTTGAAAATCAGAAAATAGAAAGCGGCATGGCTTGGTTTTCAGTTCTCTGTCTTACTTTCTTGTCTCTCTCTGGCTCCAAGCTCCAAGCTGTCGGTGATTGTGGTCAGGAAGCGGTGCATGCCACGGTTCTTCATGGAGCAGAACCGCACCTTACAGAACCCACCGCTGGGCACTGTGGTGGATTCAGAGGCCACGCGTCCTGAGTGGTAAGTGCTGTTAGGAAACCGATGTTCAATGAAACATTACTGCATGTTGTTCAGGTTTGGCCTTATTTTGTTTGCCTTCGTTCTCACATTCATTCCATTTCCCTCTCAGGTATGACTTCTACTTGGTCAGCCAAGCCGCCTGTCGGGGAACTGTTAACCCCACCTATTATAACGTCATCTACGATGACAACGGCTTGAAGCCCGACCACATGCAGAGACTCACATTCAAACTGTGCCACCTCTACTACAACTGGCCGGTGAGTGACAGCCATTTACTGACACTCGAGTACCGATATTCAAGGTTACCACCCAGGAATTCTTCCCCAGTTTACCTTTGTATCTCTACACCTCACATAATGTCTGACTTTTCACAAAGGAGAAATGAATGAATGAATGAATGACTCCTTGAGTCCACAGTGGAAGAAACCCAGTCTGTCATAGAAATGAAATGGCAATCATTATTAATACCTTAATATTTATAATTCCCAGAGGACTTTATTGTATGCACTTATCATCTTATACAAGCCTGGGAGGAAGTGAGGATATTGTTATTTCTGTGTTACAGTAGACGTTGAAGCCACCTCAGAGGTCTAGTGGGAAAGTAACAGGCCTGGCTCTGTGCTGTGACCTGTGCATGAGGCTGAGATCTGCTTTCATAGTCCAAGGTCAAGATTCATCCTGACCCCTTGGAACATTACATTGAAGGAAACATGGATTAGCCCTGAGTGTGGTGGCGCCCAGCATCATGAAGCCAGACCGGCCTTCGGCCCGTTCTGCCTGACAAGCATAAGGTCCAGCGAGCCGGTGCCCTTTGTTGGTTGGCTCTAATTCCCGGTCACACACAAACGTACCCTGTTGTGTATGTATCTACCCTGTTTCCCCGAAAATAAGACAGTGTCTTATATTAATTTTTGCTCCCAAAGATGTGCTAGGTCTTATTTTCAGGGGATGTCTTATTTTTTTTATGACGAATATGGTACACATTTATTGTTGAATAACAAGAAAGGAAATTTATTACCTGTATATGGTTCGGAAGTAGTTGTCATCGCAAATCAGCATAACCAGACAAGCTGTGAATCCTACGGTATTAAGAATTTCTTGTTACCATCATTATTTCCATGTACAACAATCTATGGTACATTTACTGATACTGATATTCGCTGGTATGAACACCAAGTAAGATTTATTAAATGACAGTCATGTCATCATCTTCTCATCATAACAAGCCAAACCTTGAATTTCCTGGTGAATTTCTTGTGACTCCATTTCTTTCAGAATCAGTGGACCAAATCTCTCATGTTTAGCAATAGCACTGTCCTTAAATGAGTATTTCTTGTCAAGGTAGCCTGCTCATAGTGCATTTGCAATGCAACTGTCAGTGATTTTCTCCCATGAATTCTTCACCCAAGTCACAACCTCTTGCAGTTTAGGTTTCACAAAGTTTCCATGCTGATTTCTCTCCATTCTATTTTCAATGTAGTCATTAATTTCCATGAGAAAATTGTCCTTGAATGGCTTGTTTATTGCAATATCAAGAGTCTGGATATTCCTGACTCATTTCTGCGGGAATCATTATTTGATCTATTTTTCTTTGGTGATGCAATTTCTTCATATCTTTAGCGTGGTGAGTGCTGGCTACATCCCAGACTAGCAGACCTCTTTGGCTCCCTCGCATAACAAGCAGCAGCATTAAATCGACCCACTTCCTTATAACTGCTTGAGTGGACCAGGCTTTTTCAGTTTCAAGAATAAAAATATTATCGAGGAGGTCTTTCTTTTTCCTTTTTTTTCTTTATTTACAATATAATTTATATTTAATAGTAGTACATATGTTTTTCTTCTCCCCCCCAATATCCTCCCCCAGCCTCCCTTACCCCCCAGCACATGTCCCCACCTGCCCCCCTCCCCACCCCAGTGTCTTTCATTCATTGGTTATGCTCATATGCATGCATACAAGTCCTTTGGTTGATCTCCCTCCGCATCCGCCTCCCATCCACCCCAGCCTTCCCCCTGTAGCTTGACAGCCTGTTCAAGGCCACCCTGCCTCTGTATCAGTCACTCCCCCCTGTTTCTTTTCTTCAAAAATATCTTGCCTCTGCATACTAGAAACAAACGTATAAGAACAAAAAAAGTTTGAGTGTCAGTTTCAATGTCTAACTGTTCTGAGTCCCAGTTTCAAAGTCAAATAGTTCTTCATGTGTACATGTCAGCAATGGTATCCAGATGGTGGACACATCGTGGCAATGCAAGATCCATCCTCTCTGGTTTGGTCCTGGGCCACCTGCAGCCACGCACAGCTGCCGACTGCTAGCATGGCAAGGTGTCGTCAGCACCCCCATCTCTGGACCGTCCTCGTGGCTGGAACAGACCCGTCAGTTCCTCACTGTCGCAGGAACCCACATGATCTTGGAGTTGTTCTCTTTCTGTGGCAGAGCACAGGGTTTCTCGGAATCCGCTTCTGCGCCAACTAGGAACCAATGTTGTGTGTGTGGGGGGTCTCAGCCGCCCAGTGGGTACTGCAACTGTAAAATTTTCAGGCTCTTCTCCTTCAAGATTACGCGGTCCGCCTCTGAGCCAGTGGCTCCACGAGAAAACCCAGCTGCACTCGGGGAGGTCTTATTTTGGGGGGAATACCTTATATTACAGCGAGAGGCAAAACTGTAAGTAGGTCTTAATTTCGGGGGATGTCTTACTTTCAGGGAAACAGGGTAGTAGATGAAGAATCTCAGGGAAAAATCGCTTTGAAGAACAAGTTATCCTCTTAATTACCACCCATACTCTCTCTTCTCAGGGCTTGATCAGTGTCCCAGCACCGTGCCAGTACGCACACAAGCTGACCTTCCTCGTGGCACAGAGCATCCACAAAGAACCAAGTCTGGAGCTGGCCAATTCTCTCTTCTACCTGTGATGACACAAGCCATTGGCATTGCTGGATGAAGAATCCCAGGAGTAGTCAGTGTACGTTTTACAAATCTGCCATGAGCTCAAAGCTGTGATTAGGGAAAGGAGATTGAGCCAGCTTTAACTTCTGGGGAAAACAAAAAGTTTAATCTGAAATGGTTCAAAAGGAATGTATGTTGTTTTATTTGAAAGCTATATACTTGGGGTAGATTCTCATTGTGCTATATGGTATTAAAATCTACCATCATCTGTTAGGAAGTCCACAAAGCTGAATATCCTCTAAGAAAATAAAGTGTTTGCATGATGTTTTGATGGGTAGGTGAATGGGGTCTAATTTCCACTGTAAATGTTTTGGAAGTTTTCTTAATGTTATAGAGCATCTTGTAGAGTGGTGTAAGTAGTTATTAGAAAATAAAGGCAATTTAGAGCATCATAGATTGTAGTTATCATTATTTGAATTTCAGTTGAAGGTATATGTGAACCTCGTTATTTGCTTATTTTCAGCAAAGACCCTTACTCACTAGACCGCATCACCATCACCCTTTGAGTCCTATTTCTAAAACTGAGCATATCACTTGCTCTCTTTATGATACTTTATTTTACTTCATACAACTACTCACATTGAAGACCTTGCTTCCTACTCACTGAGAAAACCTACATCCGAGATGCTTGCACAGGCTTCCGTTCCATCCATCCAAGGGTTTCTGTGTGCTAGACCCTCCCTCGTTATCATAAGTAAACATGTCTTTGCTCTCACCTGTGTGCTCCCACTCCCTCTGGCTGAGAAGGATGCTGCTCTAGTACTTCTTCCCTCTTTCTGCAGCATCATCAGTCTTCCCCTCACACTGGTCATTCCTAATAGCATGGTAAATGTGCTGTTATTTCTTCCATCTTTTAAAAAGGACATTTTTTATTTATATCAGGACGGGAGGAGTGAGAGAGAGAGAAACATCAATGATGAGAGAATCATTGATCGGCTGCCTCCTGCATGCCCCCCACTGGGGGTCAAGCCCAAAACCTAAACATGTGCCCTGACTGGGAATAGAACCATAACCTTCTGGTTCATAGGCCAATGCTCAACCACTGAGCCACACTAGCTAGGCTATTTCTTCTATCTTAATAAAGAAACTATTTCCCCCTCCACTTACCATCCCAGTTCTTTGCTTCTCTTTTTAAAAAAACTTCTCAAAAAAAAAAGTCTATCCTTAATGTATTAAATTCTTCACTCCAATCAGAATTTCACAATCACCACATCAAAATTGCTTTTGTCAGCCTGGCTGGGTGGGTCATATGCAGCATTGTGTCATGCACCAAAGAGTTTTGAGTTCAATTCCCCATACGAAAGGCAGCCAATCAGTGTTTCTCTTTATCTCAAAGAATCAGGAAAAAAATATCCTTGGGTGAGGATTTAAAATTTTACTTTTGCCAAGGTCACGAATGACCTCCACTTTGTGAGATTTGATCGTCATTTCTAGGTCCTGGTCTTGCCTAACCTGTTAGAGCATTTGGCCCAACTGATGGTTTTGTCTTGAGACACTGTGTGGACTTGAGGCTAACGCACTCTCCTGGTTTCTCTCCCACTAGATGAGTCACACATTTCCGTCTTCTTTGCTGCTTTCTCCTCATCTTCTCATCTCATCCTTCACAGTAGATTACCCAGGAATGAGAATATGACCACATGCAAAATCTATTTTTATGAAGGAAAAATCAGAGTTCTTGATTCTTACAGAGAGATTAGGTGAAGGGGGTGTGGAGAGCCAAAGGCTCTCTCTGAAGGGCAGGGAGAGCAGGCTCCTATGCAGAGAGACACGATGGCACGGACAGCATTCTTTTCCCCTTTGAGGGTGTTTTTCAGGCCTCGTAACACGGTCTGTTTCAGTAACAGAAAGAGTAATGATAACCAGGATGGGTGTTTGGGGTCCCAGGCACAGCGCCAAACCAAGCTCTTCACATTCACATTTAACCTTCACAACTGTGTGAATTAGGCACTTTAACGACCATTTTAGAGATGATAAAACTGAGGAGTAAAGACGCTATGTGGCTCACCAACTGTAAAATTAATAAATTGTGGAGTCAGAATTTGTCCCTGGTGTGTTTGACTCCAAAACCTGTGAGATGAACCGTAAGACGGGAATAAAAGGTACAATAAGATTTTAAAATTTTCTCCCTGAATTTCTTAGGTGAGGGAGTGCCTTATATTTAAAGTTGGCAAGTGAAGGCCAGGTACTAAACCAATCCAGAATGGTTGGGTTTTTGTGTCGATAATGTTGTTTTCTC
The DNA here is from genome assembly GCA_027563665.1 of Antrozous pallidus. NCBI lineage: Eukaryota > Metazoa > Chordata > Mammalia > Chiroptera > Vespertilionidae > Antrozous > Antrozous pallidus. The sequence goes on from CM050520.1 coordinate 63,700,816, forward strand.
CTTCCAAGTCCAAGGATGCTGTAAAGCACCATCACCAGCAGCCGGCTTTAGGATTAATCCACACAGGACTCTGTAGAGCTTTTTAACTAAGTTTTGCTCAAGGTAGGACTCCTTGTCATTTTAGCCCACCAGGGGGCAGACAAGGACTGTGTGGGAGCAAGAGCCCTTCCCCTTTCCTTTGCAAGTGTGTAGCAGATCATCGCCAGAAGCCAACGGGATTAGGAAACTTCATTTGAGCTCTGGTTCCAACAGTGTTAGCTGAGGGATCCCCTCACCGAGACTCAGTTTCCCAATTTGTACTATGAGAAAGGGGGTTGGAATAGACATTTAAAATATTTAAAAAATATAGATGCTGGGCCCACTTTCAGGAATAGGTATTGATGAATGAGAATTAGCTGTTGAAATGCTTAGATTGGAACAGATGCGCTGTATAAGTGTTACCTACTTCTAATATGGTAGTAAAATAAGAGCTTGCTCATTAGTCAAAATGTCCAGCCTAAGAAGGAAACAGCCAGAAATATTTACAGCTGAGTTTTACCCTGGTCGAGGGACAGATCGTTCCTGCCTTATACAAACTGTTCCAAAGAGGAGACAAATAGACAGAGACATTCAATTTATTTTATGAGACAATATAATTTGATTTCCAAACCAGTCGAAGACAATAATAAAATAAAACTATATGCCAACCTCTCTTATAAATATAGATGTAAAAAAAATCCAAATAAAATATTAAAAACCCAGTTCAGCAGAATAGAAGAATACATTTTAAAAAGAAGACCAAGCCACAGTTGGTATGGCTCAGTGAATAGACTTTGGCCTGCAGGCAGAAGGGTCCTGGGTTTGGTTCTGGTCAAGGGCACGTTACCTCAGTTGCAGGCTCCTCCTCGGCCTGGGCTCTGGTGCAGGCTTCTGTGGGAGGCAACCAATTGATGTATTTCTCTCACATCAACATTTCTCTCTGTCTTTCTTTCCCTCTTTCTTCCACCCTCTCTGAAAATCAATAGAAAAATATCTTTGGATGAGGCTAATAAATAAATAAATATAAAAAGAAGACTAAGCATGTTTATCTCAGGAATGCACAAAATTTTTACTTAAGAAAATCTATAAATGTAATCAGCAGATTTAAAGGCACAACCCACATGGTCACTGCAATAGCTGCAGACCAAGCTTTCAAGAAAATTTAATATTTATGTGTCATTTTAAAAGATAATTCCTATCAAAATATAAACAGAGGGAAACTCGAACATCCTTGGCTTGAAAAAAAAGGGTTCTAATAAAAAAATCTATAACTTATTATAATAAATTTTATCACATATCATGTGCTTAAAAGTTTTCCCATTAAAGTCAAGAACAAGACAAAGATATCCACTACCACATTAACAATGCTATCTACATTATAAAGACCAGGGGCCATCACATCCTAAACGACCAGATGGACAACAGGGAAGTGGGGGCAGTGGAGGGGGGCGGATGCTGGAGACAGAGGTAAGGCCTAATCAACAGCCACCACTGAGGTTGCTGGTGAAATCTGTGGGGAGAGAGTGAGCCAGGGCCTGATCAATTGCTGCCTTGGTTGCTGGCAAGGCCTGGAGAGAGAGAGAGAGAGAGAGAGAGAGAGAGAGAGAGAGAGAGAGAGAGAGAGAGAGGTAAGGGCTGACCAGCAGTTGCCACAGAAGCTGCGGATCAGGCCCAGAGAGAGGCCAGGAGTCAGAGGAAGGCAGAGGGGTTAGGGGCAATCAGGCAGGCGGCAGGCAGAGGCAGTTAGGAGTGATCAGGCAGGCAGGCAGGTGAGCAGTTAGGAGCCACAGTTCCAGATTGCGAGAAAGATGCCTGACTGCTGACAGTCAGACATCCCCTAAGGGATCTCCAATTGGAGAGGGTGCAGGCTGGGCTGAGGGGGCCCTCCCCAGCCCCCATGCACAAATATCATGCACCGGGCCTCTAGTATTATAATAATAGTTATATTATTATATGTCTCTATATATGATATATACTTTGTATCATAAGACCAGAGGCCTGGTGCATGAATTCATGCACCAATGGGGTCCCTCAGCCTGGCCTGCAGGATTGGGCTGAAACTGGCTCTGCAACATAACCTGAGCAGTCCCAGGTTGTGAGAGGGTGCAGGCCAGGCCAAGGGACCCCACTGGTGCACAATTGGGGAGGGACATGGAAGGTTGGTCAGCCAGGAAGAGACCTCAGGAGGGCTCCAGCGTGTGTCCAGCCCATCTTTCAATTGGCTGGACGCCAGCAGCAAGCTAACCTACCTGTTGGAGAGTCTGCCCCATGGTGGTCAGTGCATGGTATAGCAAGTGGTTGAGTGGCCTTAGCATATTATTAGCATATTACACCTTGATTGGTTAAATGAATGACTGGACACTTAGCATATTAAGATTTATTATATAGGATGTTATATATTATCCTATCTAATAAAAAAGTAATATACAAATTGACTGTACCTCTGATCAAGCCATGCCCACAGTCATGCTCATCAGCCAATCAGGAGCAAAATATGCAAATAAGCCCCAACCAACATGGCTGCAGCTACTCAGAGCAAGAGGGAAGATTGGGTTTCCCTGGCAATGGAGGAAGCCAAGCTTTCCACCTGCCCTTGCCAACCTCAGCCTCCACTCAATGCTACAAAGTTTCAATTATAGAAAACACATAAATCCCAACAGAAATGGTGGCAGCCACAAAGCTAGAGAGAGCAGAGGCTAGGTTTGCCCAGGTGATGGAGGAAGCCAAGCTTCTACAGCTCTGGTGGGCCTAGGGCTCCACTCTAGGCTACAATGTTTCAGTTATAGAAGGTAAATGTCCCAACAGAAATAGCTGCCACCACGGAGCAAGCAGAAGGCTTGGCTCCACTCTAGGCTACAAAGTTTCAATTGTAGAACATAAATTAATCCCAAATTCCAGGGCCTCTGCTTGGGTCGCTAGGGGGCATGGTCGGCCTGCAAACAACAATAGGCCCCTCCCCCAGGCTGTCCCATGCCCCAAGGGAACCCCAACCCTAATCCAGGACACTCTTCAGGGCAAACCAGCTGGCCCCCACCCATATACCAGGCCTCTATCCTAACTAATAAAAGAGTAATTTGCAGATTGACCATCACTCCAACACACAAGAGGGCTGCCCCCATGTGGTCAAAGATCCTGCCCTCATGTGGACACAAGATGGCCACCACAAGATGCTCAAAAGAGGAGGACCGTGGGAGGTTCCAGGCCTGCAAGGGAGGGCAGTTGTGGGTGATTAGGCCAGCAGGGGAGGACAGTTGGGAGGGACCAGGCATGCAAGGGAGGGCAGTTGGGGGTGATCAAGCCTGCAGATGAAGGCAGTTAGTGGTGATCAGGCCAGCAGAGGAAGAAAGATGGGGGCAAACAGGCTGTCAGGAGAGTAGTTAGACATCAATTAGGCTGGCAGGGTAGTGATTAGAGGGTGATCAGGCTGACAGGCAGAAGCAGTTAGGGGCAATCAGGGAGGCAGGCAGGGGAGCAGTTTGGAGCCAGCAGTCCTGGATTGTGAGAAAGATATCCTGGTACGATCAGGCCTAAATGGGCAGTCAGTCATCACTTGAAGAGTCCCAGATTGGAGAGGGTGCAGGCTGGGCAGAGGGACATTCCCGCCCCTCGTGCACAAATTTTGTGCACCAGGCCTCTAGTATTTAATAATAATAGAGCTATTATTAATACTGTATCCAAGCTTCTAGTCAATAAAATAATGGAGATACATAGATCAAAAAAAAAAAAGACAAAATTATTATGATTTATTCAGGTATTATTATCTATTTAGAATGTCCAGGAAGTCCTACAGAATTAATAAAATAATTTAGTAAGATAGAACATATAAGACTATCTTCAAAAACAAATTTCTATGAGTTAGTATTATACAAATAAATTGAAAAAAATCTAACTTGACAATAAAAATAATTTGATGCTTACGAGTAAATAAAGCAAACACTGTGGAATTTGTTGCTTGGAAAATTTCAAAACTGCATTGAAAAACATATGAGAAATTACTTACAAAAAGCTGAACTGTGCTCACCAATAGAAAGCTTTAATATTGTAGCTTTATATTCCCCCAAATAAATCTAAAACTGCAATGTAATTTCAATGAAAACCCCGTCATGGTTTTCCATAAAACTTATCCATATATATAAAAGCCTAATATGAAAATTGTCCCCTTGGGTGTTCGGATCCTCTCTATGACACATGCTAACCGCCAGGGAGCAGCATGGAATGAAGGAAGGCCTTGATTGGCCCTGATTGCTGGCCAGGTCTAAGAACCCTACCCGTGTATGAATTTTGTGCATCAGGCCTCTAGTAAAGTTATTATAAAATTCATGTGATAGAATAAAAGTTCGAAAATATCCTTTGCAATTCTGAATAAGATTAATAAATCAGAAAGGCTTATTCTATCAGGTATCAGAGTTTATTATAAAGCTAAAGAAGTAAAGATCAATTGAACAGATAGAAATTCTAAAGACATGTGGCCACTTATCTAACAGAACTGGTATTACTGATCAGAGAGGAGAGAATTAATTACTCAATAAAAGGTAGTTGGGCTTTCTACAGAAAGAAAATTAGATCTCCATCTTAAGTAAAAAACAAAAATAAATTTCATGATTATTAAAAACAAAAATTGTAATAACCAGAAGAAAATATAAGGAATATTTTAAAGATATTCTGGTAAGGAAAACCTTTTAAAGCGATATACTAAAAAGCATAAATTATAGAGGAAACGACTGATCACTTTGAATATGTCAAAATGTAAGCTTCTGAATGGCAAGTGAGATAACAATGTTAAACAACAAACAGCGGACTAGGACAATATATATGTGTAACATATAACAGGAAAAGTATTCTTATCCAAAAGATGTTTTTAAAAGATGAAAGAAAAAAACAAAATCACCCAATAGAAAAGAGGGCCAAAATGATCAATTCATAGTAAAGGGAACTAATGCTCAAGTTCACCAGTAATTAGAGAAACTAAAAATAAAATGTCAATGAGACTTAATTTCACTCTCATAAGTTTGGAAAAAAATTAAAAAGTCTTCTAATACTGAGAACGTGGGGAAATCAATTTAACCACTGCTGCTGGGGTATGAACTGGTGCAATCATATTAAAAGTTCCCGCCCCCACAAACCAGCAAGTCTACCTTGAGGCATATACTTTGGAGAACCTCTTGTACACTGGTACAGGAAGGGAATGGATAAACTACACAGAAGACGGGGTAGACGAACTGGGTGATTCTGAGAAGTCCACCAGCATCATCTTGAAGCCCTGGTGTCCCTGGTTGCTTTACAATGTGTGGGTTTAGGCTCTTTATCACCTCTGTAGAGTGGAGCATCAAACAAGCCACAGGCTCTAGTCTACAGGGCTGTCAAGGCAGGATATTGTGGCCTCACTCATTCATAGAGTAGCCAGGAGTCAGAGGCAACTCAATGGCACCTAACACACACACAGAGAAGCATAGTAATATTCATTTTTTCTTTACTTCATTGCTTTAGGTTTGGATAGTGGTCAGAGAAACTAGAAGTATAAATATGTTTCTGCATATCTAGGAAACTATTCAAATCCTTCCTTGCATTTGGTGTATGGTTTTCATAGGGAGGCAAGCTATTTAGTGCCTAGAATCATGTTATCCAATGTGGCAGCCTTTGAAATGTAAAGTAATTAAGAGTAAACGAAATAAAAAATTGAGTTCCTTGGTCACACATGTCCAAGTACTCAAAGGCCACATGTGGTAATGGCTAATGTGTTGCAAATTGCGTGCATAAAGCATTTTTCATCATCACAGAAAATGTCATGGGAGAGCCTACTTTAGATTATTCCTCTTTATCATTCAAAATCCAAATCAGATAACTTCCCTAATACAAGGCCTTTTCACATCTCAAAGCAAAGTTCTGTTTGGATCATAGAGCCAGGTATATCGTGGACCTGGGAAGTCAGAGATGGAGAAATGGCAGTTCCTGCCCTTGTTAAAGGGGGGGAAAATACCCACAGACCCAAAATGGCACCATCATGCTAGAAAGCCCATGAAACCAAACCTATATTTAATATCTGATCAGATTGTAGTTTCAACTTCTCCCAGAAATACAATAGTAACCAACAAGTATGGAATTTTCTGGTCAAGCGCTAGTAAGGTAATCTGTGTCATGGGCCCATTCCAACCCCCAAAGAAAGAAGAAGCAATTTGTATAATTAAAAACCCTTACTGGAAACACTGCAATAATTTCATCTCATGATGCTGTGCATCTGGAGCCAGGAGAGAGGGAACAGCAGTCCTGTGAAGAAGGTAAGCCCTGATTTAATGTGGAGGTTCCCTTTGAATTTTATACATTTACCTGTTACCCTCCAATACTTTGGAAAAACATACTATCTTGTCCTTGGTTGGCCTTTTCCTTTGAGGATGCTGTACCTGTTAGGTTCTTAATTCAGATATTTCTAAAACCTCATTCTGAGCTATTTAGAAAAGTCTGAGGTTACAAATCACATTCTATGCAAAAATTTAACATCTAGTATATACATAAAGGCTTACAAATCATAAAGGAAAAGAGAAACAATTCAATAAAACATAGACAAAGGATATAGACTAGCGGTCAGGAAAATGGCAGCAACAGGATGCTGTGTCACACCCTTATATTGGCAAAAACTGAAATCTGAAATACGAGAGTAAGTGAGGAGCTCTCATATGTTGCTGGTAAGAATATAAATGAGCACAACCATCTGAAGAGTAATTTATCAATTTCTAGTAAAGTTGATGATGTTCAGGCCCTATGAGCTAGGGTGCAAGGTTGCTCACTGAACAGTGAATATTAGAAACCATGCTAACATCCATCAGCAGGAGACTATATTAATATAGTAGAATATTATTCAGCAGTTAAGATGAGTGAAATATAGTGATATATGCTAACATGCAACTACTCCAAAAGACACTGTTGGATGAAAAAAGCAAGTCCCAAAATTATAGGAATAGCATGACAACTTTTATATAAAAATCTTTAAAAGCCAAAACAATGCTACCCATTGCCCCCCCCTCTTTCTACGCTCTCTAAAAATCAATAGAAAATAAATCCTTAGGTGAGAATTAACAATAACAAAACAAACCTATACATTACTTACACATATGGAATAGAAGGAAGAACAAAACATGGAAAACAGGGCACACATCAAATTCATGTTATGAGTTCTCTCTGATGAGGGAGGGGGATGGAATGGTGAGGCAATAAAAGACACTTCTAATTCTATGTGTAAAATTCTATTTATTTTTAAAAGGGAAGCAAAAATATCAAGATGTTCCCATTTGTTAATTCCAGATGAAGGTTATGTGGGTTATTCTCTGTCGTCCTCCAGATCCACTGTTTGCCCTTCTCTACCCTGCTGTGCCCCAGGAGGCTGGCCTCTGCCCAGCTGCCCAGCCCGCCAGCTTCCACTGGACTCATCCAGCTGGGACAGAGCAGAGTGGGAGGGAGGGAGAGAGGAACCCACAGGTTGAGACCTGCTAGCAGGATCGCCTAAGACCATCGGAAAACACAGATATTTATATTATGATTCATAACAGGAGCAAAATCACAGTTATGAAGTAGCAACGAAAATAATTTTATGATTGGGGGTCACCACAACATGAGGAACCCTATTAAAGGGTCTTGGCATTAGAAAGGTTGAGAACCACTGAATTAGAGTGTCTTGGGTTAGATTCCCAAAGGCACGTTCTTGGTTGCTGGTTCGATCCCTAGTAAGGCAACACACGCCCGCCTCTCTCTCTCTCTCTCTCTCTCTCTCTCTCTCTCTCTCTCTCTCCTTCTACTCTCTCTAAAAATCAATGGAAAATATATCCTTAGGTTAGGATTAACAATAATAAAACAAACAAAATAAAAATAGAAAGAAAACAAAAACACTATACCAAAAGAAAAATTAGAGAAGTAAGAAGTTGAGCAAAGAAGCTAAAAAGTATGATTATTGGTGTGGTGTAAGATGAGTCAGAATCTAAAACAGAAATTGGCTTTAGCCTTGGAGCACAGAGTCAAACTCAGTGGAGGCTTCCACCCAGAAATGAAGACCAGGCTGAGATTTACAAGGAGAGTTTCGTTGTTATTAGTTTAAAAAACAGTACTTGAACACAATGTTATGTGATCCTGATTCCGGTTCTGTGAGGGATACTGACGAAGTTTCTATCTCTGAGAGCCATCTTGTCCCACAACACTTTCTGTGATCATGGAAAAGTTCTGTTCAGTACCATTAGCCACTTGTGCATTATGCATTAAAATGTGGCTTCTGTATGAAGAAACAGAATTTTAGCTTTTATTCCATTTCACTTATTTTAAATTTAAGAAGCTCTGGGGCTAATGGCAACCATATTGGACAGCACAATTCTAGAGATGTCACTATCTACTAGGACAGATGACAGATTATAATTATAGTGATTATATGATATGGAACTTATAAGTAACTGTGATTTTTTTCATTCATTGAACATTTTTTGCAGACCTAATATGTGCTGACACTACACAGATGAGCAGGCCTTGGGCCCTGCCGCTAAGACGCCCCCAATCTAGTGGGGCTCTACTACCAGCCATGTCAAATGCCTCTTTGAGAATGTTTTCGTAACATGTGGAACACCCAGATGGGAATCAGCTCACGGCAGCCAAGGTCTTTAAGGAAATGGGGCTGGTTTGGCCTCTTAAGTGTCAGAATCTTGGCTGGGACCATTAGTGGAGACCACCTTGTCCAGGCGTACAATGAACACAAGTTTGCCAGCTCTGGCGATGATTCTTTAACTTTGAACCATATGAAGACCCCCGAGGAATGTGATGGCCCTGCAGCCATGCCCTAGGGTGAGAACCACACCCAGTTTACACATCACTATATACATTTATAGGAGACAATTATCAGATGCAGGAGAGATTCTGACTCCATTGCCTCCCAAGTGGGAACTGGTGAGAGCACCTAAGCGGCATGGCTGAGTTTACTGGCCTTGTCAGGACTCTTTATCTTCTGTGTCTCTCTTTGTTCTTATCAGAACACGAGCAGTACAGTCTGTGCTGGAACAGTCCCTTCCTCCCGTGGGGCTTTTGGTTACCCAGACCTTTCTGCTCTCTGCACTTACTCAGAGCATTCTCTTTCTCAGCCATTTCTAGGAAAGGGACTATAAGACGCTGCATGACTGTGCCTCCACACTGGGCTCTCCATGCCTGTCCCTGCGTGCTCTGTACCAGGGCATTTTTTCTGTGGGAAGACCATTTTTCTGAGTGCTGTGGTCACGAGAGGGAGTGTTAGCCGCATTTGACAGGAGCAGTCATTCCTGCTGGAAATAAGACCCTGGCTTTGACAGCCCCGGGCACCATCTGTGAGACATCATTAAACACACCCATCTGCTCCCTTCACTGTGAACTGGAGGGCCTCACTGCTGAATAATGTACAAATGATGTGGAGGGTGCACATCCTCACCACTGAGGACAGTGCCTTGCACTGGGCAGTGGGCTGGAAACAGCCTCTTCCTCTCTCTGCATGGTCACCATGGCTGGAAGCTCTGCTGCAGCGGTGTCCTTCCCAGTTGGCTAGAGGTGACGGCCCTAGAGATGAGCATCTGGCCCAAGATTCCTCCTCTGAGTGGTTAGAAGGGGAAGTGAGGGGAGAGAGAGACAGAGGGAGAGAGAGAGAGAAAGAGAGAGAGAGAGAGAGAGAGAGAGAGAGAGAGAGAGAGAGAGAGAGAGAGAGAGAGAGAGAGGCTGACCATACCTACGGCAGCATGTGGCTACAACTGTAAAGCATAAATGGACAGCAGATAGAGTTGGTCCACAGGGAGAGACAGTGATAAAAGCAAATGCCCACAGGGACAACTTTTCCTGTGACTGGCCACATCCCAACTCCCGTCCTTCCTCAGACAGCTGCACTGTACCCTGGTCCGCAGACACCTTTATTTCCTCTAAACAAATTTCCCTATGTTTGCTTAGGTGAGTGGGAGCAAGTTTATTTCTGCTTACACACACACACACACACACACACACACACACACACACACACAGTTGGAGCTTAGCAAATACAATAGTGGTCAGCAGAATTTTAAGCTGGCCTCCCAGACTCCTATTTCTGGCATCCATCGTTAGTGTATGATGAAGCGAGTTTGAGGTCCCTTATCAGTTGATTTAAAGTTCATCAAATAAAGTTAATCAAATAAGATATTATCCTGGCCTGGTTCAACCTAATCAGGTGAGCCCTTAAAAAGGGTGTAGAGGTCAGAAGCTCATTCTTTGCTGCTGGCCTTGAAAGCACAATATGTGACAGTTCTGGAGCTTCAAAGAGCCGAATTCTGCAATCACCACGTGAGCTTGGAAGAGGACCCCAATCCTTAGTTAGGCCAGGTCTGGCTGACATGTTGGTTACAGCTTTGTTAGGCCCTGAGCAGACGACTCGGTTACACTAGGCCTGAACGTCCGATATAGCAAAACTTAGATATTTCCAGTTGGTAGGTTTGTGGCAATTTGTTCCACAGCAAAACAGAAAACTAATAGAGAAGGCAAATGAGGCCAAAGATCAACCAAAGGACTTGTATGCATGCATATAAGCATAACCAATGGACACAGACACTAGGGGGGTAAGGGCATGACTGGGGGGGAGGGCAATAAGGGGATACACACACATATGTTATACCTTAATCAATAAAGAAAAATAGCCGAGACCGGTTTGGCTCAGTGGATAGAGCGTCGGACTGCGGACTGAGGGGTCCCGGGTTCAATTCCGGCAAGGGCATGTACCTTGGCTGCGGGCACATCCCCAGTGGGGGGCATGCAAGAGGCAGCTGATCGATGTCTCTCTCATCGATGTTTCTGACTTTCTATCCCTCTCCCTTCTGCTCTGTAAAAAAATCAATAAAATATATTTAAAAAAATAAATAAAATAAAGAAAAATTTAAAAAAGGTAAATGAGTGGCTGTGCTGTTATTTCTCATTCGAGTCCCCCTCTTCCCACCTCTCTCCATTGAACAACAACCAGCACTGATCTATAAAGACACTGATGAATTGTCTAGATGGACCCTCAGCAGTCAGTTAGCTGTATTCCCGATTCAGCCTTTTACCTCAATGAACTCTTATGAAAACCATTGCTCAGTTCTGCTTGCCATGGAATTAGTGGCTGGTCCCAAGGATTAAAACCTGTGGGAATTAGACTGGCCCTGACACACAGTGTCAGCACAAGGGCTTCCTGATGGGGCTATCCTCACCTCCTTGTAGACGCATGCTTTCCTGGGGAAACCACACAGGTCCTCTACTCTGGCAGGAAGAACCCTGGCTCCCTGGCCTACCTCTTTATCCAGCTCTCACTCCCACTGGCCAGAGTCCACGTGTCACAGGCCCAGCAGGCACCTGGCCATTCAGAACTTTTCTGGAAAACATGAGAGCGAAGGGGCTTGAGATTTGGGTATTGGATTGCTGAATCCTCTAGTAACAATCCCTCTTGTAAAAGAATGACAATATATGACACCCACATAACGTGCTACAGTTTCCAAATTGCTTTAAGCTCCATTTATCATTTGATTCTGTCAACAGGCCTGGAAGCAATGCAGTCGTCATCAACCCAGTTTTACAGATGAGGAAAGCGAGGCCCAGAGAAGTTAAATGACCTTCTCAGGGTCACACGGGTAAGTGGCAAAACCAGGCCTGGAAGCCAGATCCTTCCGTAGAGACATGCCCAGGTCATCCAGGCAGCAGGCACTGTGCTGTATTCGGGGGATGTGACAATGACCAGGGCGTGGCCATCAAATGAACAACGATGGAAATCATTAGTTAAAATGTGCTCATGGAGAAGAGGCGCAAGGTTCCCTGAGCGCTTATTTGAGGGATCTCTATCCTAGTTTGGGTTGTTGGAAACACTTCTTCTGAGGGAATAACATTTAAGCTAAGATCTGAAAGCCAAACATTGTTAACCAGAAGATTGGCAGGGGAGGAGAGCATTCCAAGCAGGGGAATAGCATGGAAGAGAAAATTATGTTAATATGGCTGCAGGATAAAAATTAAAAAAAGGAGAAAGAGGTCCAGATGAGGCTGGGGAGGCAGGCAGGGGCTAGACCACATAGCACTTTGAAGTTTTGGTTAAAGATTTTTGCCATGATTCAAGGCAACGGGAGGTCTTGATGGTGTTTAGCCAGGGAAGTCAGATATTCAGATTTGTATTTTTCAAACATCATACTGTCTGCCATCTAGGGAATAAACTAGAGGTCTAGACGGAGAGGTGTGGAAACAGGGAGACAAATGGGGAATTACTGCCAAGGTCCAAGCAAAGAACATGGTGAGTGTAATGGTGATGGGAATGCAGGGAAGAGGGTGGACTCCATGACCCGATATGGTGATGGCCAGGGAGAAATGAGATCAAAGATTTCTTTCTTTCCTCGGTGTTGGTTGTCTCCTCTCCTGGGCTTCTTCTGTTTGCTTTCCATCTTACAGAACAAAGGAAAAAGCAGGCCCCTCCACACAGCAGCTGGACCACAAAGGAAGCCCTGCCCAGCCTCAATTTGGTTCAAAGCTCTTAGAATCAACTCAACTTTATTTTTAATTTTTTTCAGCTACACTTTAAAAGCTCCTCAAATATCCCATTGTTAGGGACATCCACAGTTTCAGGAAAGCAGGCAAAATGTTTCCACTTGAGGCTCACCTGTTTGATCAGGCTCTTTGAGGAAGACATTGAACTTCTCCCCAGGCAGAAAAAAATAAAAAACTTGTTAGGTAACAGAGGAGAAATGTCATGTTACATAAAATGCTCATAATAAGACTATTGAGGTTAACCCCAATAGTCTTTCAAGTTTGTGAAGCCCAAGACCACTTATCTTGAGAATGATGAGAGAATTCTTTAGAATTAAAAAAGAAATTGTTCTTAAGTTTTCTCCTCAAAATTCTAGAAGAGGGAGAGATTGGAGAGGTATAGACAGAGGAAGGAATTGGGTGCCATTCAGTGTATATCTGGTGTCTCGCCTTGTCTTGCAGAGCGATCTATTAGAAAATTCGTGGGCTTTGACTTTGAGATGGTTCAGGTCCTGCTTCTTTCATTCTTTAGCTGCATGATGTTGAGTATGTGAGTTGCCCTTTTTGTATCACAAATGATGAAAACTGACAGAAACCTCTACTTCACGGGTTATTGTCAAAAGTAAGATAATGCATTCAAAACCAACATAACACCGAGTAAACATTCAGTAAATGTTAACAACCATATTGTCAGTGTGCTTACATTAAAAGGAAACACTGTGGGGGTTTTTGTTTGTTTGGTATGTTGTGACTCTTTGGTGCTGAACGAAAAACTCTTCACTCTCTGTAGCAATAATAGAAAAATCAATTTCAATTTGAAATTGAGGGCTCATGAAAGAAGTAGCTTGATTTTCAAAAAATCAAAAAATATTTATTGAGTATCTACTATGCGCTAATCATTTTTGCAAGGTGATGTGAAAGACCTAAAGAAGTATGGGACACCGACGTACAGACTAGTGGGTAGAACATACAGACCCAGAAGGGAAGTCCAGGCAGGTCCATGCTGGCTAAATCGCAAGTGAGCATGGAGAGGGTGGTGCTCTCATAAAGGAGCTTGCCCCATCTGCTGGGGCAATGGCTGGCAGGATCTAAATGATAAGACCCACTCTCCCCAGGTCCACAGGCAATCCCTAACTGCTAGCACTGAGAAAATAAGGAAGAACAATTTTTTTTTTCTGAGCAATTACTAGGGCCCCGGCGTGGATTAACATAAAATATGGCAGCTTCACGATGTGTGAGATCACTGCTTTGCCATTCACCTGTAAAGCCGGAGTCCTTTGTCCTATGTCTACAAGGTACAACTCAATGAGTTTTCAACAATTTTAAAAATCTGCTTTAGAAAGAGCTGCCAGAGACCTCAGCTGGAACAGACCCCGCCGTGAGAGATCTGAGGGCTCAAACCAATTTTCAGTTCAAAGTCATGGGTGTTGTCCAGATGTAACCGGTATGCCAGATGTGTAGGGTACAATGCTCTATTGAAGACCCCATGGGCTAGTGGAGGGGATGGACATGTGAACAAATAAATTATGTGAAGAAATAAATCATGAAACAGCATCCGGAATACAGCAGTGGAGACGTGTTCCAGGTTCAGAGGCCAAGCAGAGCAGGGCTGCTGTCAGAAGAGGGGTGGAGGGTGTCGGGGCTAGTTCGAAGGGAGGACAGAGGATTCAACATACAGGCTAGTGAAGAGCTGGGAGGTATGAAATGCAGTCAGGGAACTGTAAGTAGCTGAGGACTCTAAATGAGCTTCCCCTCAGGGCCGACCCAGTTCACGTGGAGAGAAAGTTGTGGCCAAGCTCTCATGCTTCCTGATTTACAGGACACTGAACTCACTCTGGCCCAGATTCCTGCTCACCATTTTTCAGTGCGTCTACTTTTAGCTTCAAGTTTTGATCCTTGTTCAAAAAGCACACACATTTTAGGTTATTGCTGCTCATTTAACTTGAGCAAGATGACTTCTACATGCTTTATCGAAAGGTTTGTCCTGGCCAGGTATGTCAGTTAATCAGAGCATCATCCCATATGCCAAAGTTGTGGGTTTGATCCCTAGTCAGGGCATATACAAGAATCAACCACTGAATGCATCAATAAGTGGGACAACAAATCACTCTCTCTTTCTCTTTCCCCTTACACTCTCTCTAAAATAAAAAAAATTATAGAAAGATGTTTAAAAAGCAAGAAACCTGAGTTACCAAATAGACATCTTATGTTCCAGCTCCTCCCTCTCTCTCACTCCCATGAGCTTTAGGCCCAGTAAGGCCAGCTACTAACCACTCACCTGTTTGAAAAATGCAAAGCTGCTGGCTTTTAATGATGTAGCTTTGCTGTGTTTGTTGCCCATTTTATTTTTTCTGGGATACATTAGTAAGAATTTCTGGAAATTATCAAGATGAGTCTCCTAGTCTTAACCTTAGCCAGAAGCTGGCCTTCAGCTGCAGCCTAGTCTTTTCAGAAACTGCACACTGAGAAGAAAAAGACTGTTTTCTTTATTCCCCTTTTTAAACATTTTTATTAAACTTAACTGGAAATGTGCAAATTGTGCTTCGATTGTTCCTGTGGCCCAGGCCCAGATTCTCAGAGGAAACTCTGCCTGCCTCTATTGTTTATGTTACTACGTGAGTTCCCAAGCCATTCTTCTTGCTAGGCAAATACATATTTTCGTGACTTGCCAGGTATCATGTGTTATTGTTCTTGGCAAAATACTTCGTTCCATCACTGTCCTGCCCAGAGGCAGAGTGGACAGAGGTCTTGCAGCAGGACCTGGCAATCGGTTACTCCATGTAAGAGCGGAAGGTTTCAGGAATAGGAAAAGCATGCAATCAAGGTAGCATTCCATACAATGTTCAGTGGAAAGCTAGTGTTGAAGTTTGGGGGAGATAGCAGCCCTAAGAAGCCCCAAATCTCAGCAATCTTGACCATGTTGAAGTGGCAATGTTGCCAGCTTTAGATCTCAGAGAAGGGACTACAAGCTGGGTTTAGGTGTCTCAGGAGATGACCACGAATTTGCCTAATTAGAAAAGAGATTTGTTGGGAAGAGGGTGAATGAAGAACTGACCTTCAATGGGAAGTCCAGAGAATCTAAAGCTATTTATTGAGCTAAGGACACTGACCTTTGTTTTCAGCAATGTCGTACTGGAGAAAGGCAGGGGGAGCAGGCTGGGAGAAGGAGTATTGTCTCTCTCTCTGGGACTAAGAGAAGGTATCAGAAGGCACAGGTAGGGAGGCAGGGCCTCTGAGCCATCACATGCTTGACTCCACAGCTGTTGCTCTTTGTGTCCCATAAAACCTCATTCCAGCCGAGACTGGTTTGGCTCAGTAGATAGAGCATCGGACTGCGGACTGAAGGGTCCCAGGTTCGATTCTGGCCAAGGGCATATACCTTGGCTGCGGGCACATCCCCAGTAGGGTGCATGCAAGAGGCAGCTGATCGATGTCTCTCTCTCATCGATGTTTCTGACTTTCTATCTCTCTCCCTTCCGCTCTGTAAAAAATCAATAAAATATATTAAAAAAACACAACCTCATTCCGGGAGGAATTACCTCAAAATGATTATATTCTTCAAACTCCAAGAAGAGTTCTTTGGAGGAGGGTAGGGGGTCTTGATCCTCACCCAGGGATCCCTAGTGACAGGCTCACCATACCTGGCAAATGGGGGTAGAGGTTGGGCAGAAGGCCATTATGTTCTTTGTTACTCCAGGTGGTATCACCAACTTTGGAGAAACTGCTACCATTATTCAGGATTTTAAGGGAAATCACTGGGATACGAGTTAATAAGGTCAAGGAAATCCCTAAGGATAACTTCAGTGCTCTCAGGGGTAACTGGCAAGAACAGGAACAACATATTGAAAGAGAAAAGAGTGATGACATTTGAAACCGAGATGTCTTTCCAAACATGTAATAGAAGAAGGCTTGTGCAATGTCCATGGAGATCGAAAAGGAATGGCATATGTCACACAGAGCGCATTGGAAACGATGTCAGCAGCCTTTGGTCTCCTTGTCCTCTTCTTTCTAGACTATCCAAGTGACAGCCCTAGAATACACATCTAGCCATGCTATTCCTACAGAACAGTATTAAGCAGCTCTATTCCTTTCCATTCAGGAAAGTCCACTCCCTTAGCATAACCGGTGAGCCCTTACTGATGTGGTCCTCACCTTTTCCAACCTCAGCTTTTTGCTCATTACCCAGTGCCCCACCCCCACCCAGATCCTTTAACGCTTTGCTCTGTTCTTACTGAACTACTCACCTACAAAAGCCATGCATTTTAAAGTTACACACACTGTGCCCTTGGCCTGGAATATCTTTTTATTTTCAAGACTAAACACAAGAACCTTCCACAAACATCCACTCAAGAAGAATTAATGACTACACACACCCCTCTCCCTACTGGCTGCTTCTATGCAACCATTCTACCCAGTGCAGATGATGCTTATTAGTAATTGCAGATTTAAATTCCATGGGTTTGATGCAATCCAGCACTTGGAATATCCATGGCATATCAAAATGTGCTAATTTGGCTGGAGAGATGAGGAAGAACCAGCAAAAGAAGTTTGTATTATACGTGCTGGGAGGCAGGTATCTAGAAGGTGGTTAGCTAGCTAGGAGAATCTAGTCAACCACACACCATTTGCCTCTAAAAATGGCTTATTCTCCTTGTTTATGTTTATAGTAGCAGAAATCTCATAGAGGGATGGAAAACTTTGTTTTTAAGCAGCAATATTTCCTATTCAGTGCAAACATTTTATTTAACTCTTACAAAACTCACAAGAGTTTTTATGAAAAATCCCATTTTACAGGTAAGGAAATGGAGGCTTAAGTGAAGTGATTTTCCCCCACATTTACCCAGCTAGCAATGAAGTCAGGAATCAAATCCGGGTTCAAAACCAACAGAGAATGGAACAGAGACCATGCAACTAGGACCAGCGATTTCTGAAGTTGGTGAAAATGGGTAAAGATTGAAGAAATGTAAGAATGTGATTATTCTTGGCTTTAAAAACAGTTTTGAATAAATAAAATTATAGAGAAAATTATGAGAATTAGCAAATTTGAGGAGTCTTAATGGTTTCATGACGAATTTTCTAGACACAGGTCTTAGTCATAGCCCTTACTGTAAACAATCTACTACTCTACCAGGGCCTTCACATTGCTGAATCCACAGCCAATCCATAGACTTCTATAGCATTTGGCAGAGTCAGTCACATTTGCAAAAGAAAAACCATAAGAATTACTCCTTTTAATGTTAACAAAAGAGGATTTTAAATTACTTGCAGTTTCCTAATTTATACATAATTCTTATTGTCAAATTAACCACTGGTTAATTTGCCTTGACCCTTTTCTTGTACTTATTTACTATATTGATTTTTTTCTGATTATAAAAGTAATTCATGCAGTGCTTGGAAATTTGGAAACACTCACAATTACATAGATAGAGTAAAATTTCCCACAGAAATCACCACCTGAAGGCCTGTTGTTGATGTGATTCCTCAAATAATCAAGCATTTATTGAGTACCTACCATATACCACTTGGTTTCAGAACTCCTAGGCCCAAGCCAGGCCTTGACCTCTGTGTCCTCACTTTATTTGTAAAATGTTCCTTCCCACAATTCCATAGAGTATTATTATTCCCACATGAGCCAGCTGAAGCTAAAAAATGCTTCTTAGCTGTAAGTGCCAGGTCCTGAGATTAGCACCTAGATCAGGTTGACTCAAAGTCCAGACTTTTTCCTCTAATAGATGCGAAGTTCTGGCCCTGCCCACTCTCCAGAGTCCTTATCCTCTATTATCTTTTGTTGCTGATTCTCCTGATTCCTGCAAAAGTGCCCATTATGAACTGCTGTTCTGCTCTGCTAGTGTGGAACATAATTCTTCTAGCTCTTCCTCTGACTAGTTCCTATTTAGAAGTTGCCTCTTCCAAGAAACCTGCCCTGATTCTCACAATGAATACCTTTGCTCTGCGTTCTCATAGCTTCCTTTCCCTTCTCTCAGAGCAAACATCAATTGGTTCTTTTCTTAGCTATTTCAGTAATTCTCGCAGTGCCACTTTCAACAAAAATCCCCAAATCAGATCATTCCAGAGCTACTAGTAAAACCCTAGGTCAAGCCATCATCACCTTTGCTTTTGTTCCCCTATAGTCATCCTCTACCTGGCAGTCAGGAAAAACTTTCTAGGTCTAAATGAGAGTATATCATTCTATTGCTTAAAAATTTCTATTGTAGAGACTGGCAAACTATAATCAGTTGGACAACCTGACCTTTCATGAAAGTAATTTTTATAAATAAAGTTTTATTGAAAGACAGCCATGCTCATTTATCTGTGTATTGACAATGACTGCCTTTGCATTGCAGCAGCAGCGTTATGCAGTTGCCACAGAGCCTATTTGATCTGCAAGGCCTACTATATTTACTATCTGGTCCTTAACAGAAAAACTCTGCTGCCCCCTGCTCTGTTGGTGTTCCACCTGGTTGGGTTATTTAGTGTACATATTATTGCCTTGAAGCAATAACAATCATTTATTTTGCTCATGAATCTGCAATTTGGGCATGGCTCATAGGAACAACACCTCTTTCTGCTCCATGTGGGTTCAGCTGGGCCACTTGACTAGAATGAAGGATTTACTTCCTGAATGGCCCACTCACATGGCTGCCATGGAGCTCAACTGGGACTCTTGTTCTAGGTCCTCTGTGGGACTGATGGGATTTCCTCACAGCGTGGGCACAGGAAGTAAAAGCTGCTAGTCTCAGATTCAGGGGAGTAGAAGCAGATCCCTGACTTCTCTATGGAATCATAAATGGAATCAAATCAAGGTTCTCCATCAGCCTCCCACTGCCTCCCCCTATGATATCATCCTCGCACACTCACATTTATTCACTCTTCTCTAGGCACTCTGGCCTTCTTGCTGCTCCTCAAACATGTTGACTAGGCTACATCTTGGCCTTTATCCTGGCTCTTCCTCAAGCCTATTCCCACTGGTGTCCTCCTTGCCTCCTCCTCATCATGTAGCTCTTTCCACCTTCTTATTAACTAGATCCTGACCCCATATCCTCTCTCTCAAACATATTACCTTATTTTTCCTCCCTAGCACTTATTAATACTTGATATTCTCTTGTTTCTCATGTGTCATTTATTTATGTTTGTTTGTTTGTTTGTGTATATGCTTATTGCCAGCTTCCCTCTCCCACAATAGAATGTACAGGCCTTCAAGGAAGAAAGCCTGTCTTCCATTTGGCTCTATCCCCACCACCCAGAACAAGCTGGTACATAGCAAGCACTTGATAACAATGTGTTGCCAGGATGACTGTCTCCTTGACTGTACTGTGACCCCTTAAGGGCAAGGGCTACCTAGTCTCAGAGTCCTGAAACACCATGGGTGCTTATTAAGTGTCAGTTGAATGAATCAGGTTTGAGTGTTTTTGAACCAGAAATGGGAAATCCAGAGGTTCGTATCAATTCCTCCTTACAGATTAAGCTGTCACTTTCAATCTCTCTGCCAGTTGGTCAGACACTGTACCTAACTGCAAGCCTTCTCTTCACCTCTCAGCTCTCCCTTCTTACCTTTCCTCTCTCTTATTTCAGTCACAAGGCCTCTGAGACTTCCCTGAGGATGTGGGTATCACCTAGAGCCTAGTACAAGGCTGCATGGTCCACAGAGTTTGGATAGCCCCACTGCTGGGGTCTCACAGGCTACAGGTACCTCAGCCGGTCCTGAGATCTTCCGGAGCATTTGGATCTGCTCCACGGTGGCCCCAAAATGAGTTTGGGACCTAGATCTCTAAGGACAGAAATGGGGCCCTTCAGGTTTCTAAGGTGAGTTCCAGTGCTTAGCAATGAGTAGCTTAGCCCAATCAACATTTATCGAGTGAATCAATGAATGCTAGGGACACCCTTGGCCCCACCCTAGTCTGATTCTCTATCCTGAGGTTAAACAAAGAAGGCACACACCTGGTATGAGTCCCAGGCCAATGGCTGTTCCTTGCTTGCCTGACCCTTGCAATGACAAAGCCCTGCCCCTCCTGTGTCTGCTCCTCTCCACCGTTAGCCAAAACCCCTCCATCTGTTCTCTATACTGCCTCTTGACCTGGGAAACAGTGAACTCTGCTGCTGGAAATCTTGGAAAAAGAAAGACACCTGTGTACATGTGTACATTCAGGAAAAAGGAAAGAAAGTGGGCCGGAAGATCACCCTATGCTCTTGCCCTAAGAAGAGACCAGTTTATCGCTCCTCAGAAAAATCGACTCACTAAGGCATAAAACAGAAGGACTGCCAATTCTATTTAAGTAAAACCCTTGTCCTCGATGATCATATTTCAAATTGGAATCACATCCTTCCCCCACACCCCCACGCCACCCCGCCCATGGCCCCTGCCCCATTGCACTTTATTCTGTGTGAAGTCCCAGTGGGGAAATGTGAATTCCACTGATGAAACGGCGCCTGTGATGGGCCTGCCACCAGCTAGTTCTGAGAAGAGACATCCAATTAAAATAGACAACGTTTCAAAGACCCCAGTAGCTCATTCCGTCTCCAAAAGTGTTACCCTCAGCAACTCTCCCCCAACCTCCACCCCCAAATATAAAATTTAGGTCAGTAACTGCATAATCCACATAAACAACCCTGGCTGCCTCCTCTCCTGCCTCCCACTTCTGGGAATATATGATTGGATCCAAAGACTCCCCTAGCTGACTTCAGTGTTTTGGGTAAAAGCTGGCGTGGGACTGATGGGTGGCTGGTGGGCTTGCTGAATGCGGGCATGTGATGAGAAAAGCTTAGAAAGCTGGTTGTGTGATTCAGTGACAAAATCAATCCTTGGGGCCCACGTCCCATTGTGACAATAAATCCTACCCACCTACCCTGAACATCAATGGTGTGGCCCCAGGAGACCCTCCAGCCCTCTCTGAGCCCTTCACCCGTAAAAGGAGATGAGCTGGCTGGATGCTACGCTGCCCCTTGTTGCTCTCGGGTTCCACCCAGCCTTTTGGCAGCAGGTGCTCTCGTAGGGAGTACAGGTCCCTCCCTCTCATCAGCCGAGGGTGAATCTGTGTCCACTCCCTCCCCTGGATGCTTCTGTGAGAATGTCCAGATACCTGGGTGACAGAGAAATGGATGTCTGCAAAGAGGAGCCCCCCTCAGCCAAACAAGGTGAGGGGACTGGCTTCTCTCCCCCCCGTCCCACCACGCTCAATGCTCGCTGAGACAAGCATTGCGCTGGCCAGAGAGACAGTGCTGTTTTCTTAACAGGAAAGCCAGTCCTGTGCTTGGAGCAGCAGGAGAGAGAGCAGGCTGGCCGGGGCAGATAGGGGGAAGAGGACCTAGAGAATGTCTTCTCACACTCCTCCTGTCTCCAGCTGGCCTGTCCTGCACGAGACTTCTGGCAGGTGCCAGGTGTGCTTGAGAAACCCTTCTCATTCTACCTTTCTCCATAGGAGAAAAGAGGGGACAGACTTAGGAGCAGCCACCCTGGTTTTACTGACAGACCCTCTGGTCCTGTACTGCAGCCTCAAGAGGGCCCATGAGACCCCAGTGGGGTGGGCTATGGCCACTCATCCTCAGTGGGTCAAACTCAGCTACGGGGACATATTACTGGAAAGACCTTAGGCGTTGTTTAGTCCACTCTCTCCAATCCGCAGAGGAAGAAACTGAGGCCCGGCTTGGGAGGTGACACAGAGTTGCTGGTAGAGCTGGTGGACCAAGGATTCCGGACTGCCAGGCTGAATTAACCTCTGTAACTCCTACCCTTCATCCTCTCCTGGTTTCCTGCTTCCCTGTTTTGAAATGAATTTAACACCATTCAACAAGTATTTATGGAACACCTGCCTTATTCCAGGCACTGTGTTCGGTCCTGGGGGGGGGGGGGGCGGGGAGGTAAAGAGGTGACTAAGCCACAAACTCTGACCTCAAGAAGTTCACTGTGGCCCTGGCCGGTGTGGCTCAGTTGGTTGGGTGACATCCTGTGCACCGAAGGGTTGCTGGTTTGACTCCTGGTCAGAGCACATGCCTGGTCACGTGCAGGAGGCAATGGGCAGATGTTCTCTCTCACCTCAATGTTTCTCTCTCTCCCTTTCTCTCTATTGAAAAATAATTCACTGGGGAAAGGGCTCTGCAGAGAAATAAGTGCAGGTCACTTATAAAACTTGAACTGAGCTCCTGGAGCAATGGTACCTCCCTCAGTGATGACACTGGCTACCATGAATTAATTGTAAGTGACACCCACTCAATGCCTATATATTGGAAGATAGGGGCTGGCTTATTAATTTTGTATCCTCAGGGCCCAAGACAGTGTCTATAATACATGGTAGGAGCTTAGTAAATACATATTTTTAAATCAATGAGTAAATGTTTCACTAAAAGGTAACATTTTAGTGTTACCTTTGGCAACTTATTTAACATTAGAGGCCCGGTGCACAAAATTTGTGCATGGGGAGGGATGCAGGGTATGTCTCTTTAGCCCAGCCTGCACCCTCTCCAATCTGGGACCCCTCAAGGGATGTGTGACTGCCTGTTTAGGCCCGATCAGGATCGGGCCTAAATGGGCAGTCGGACATCCTTCTCACAATCCAGGACTGTTGGTTCCAAACTGCTCACCTGCCTGCCTCCCTGGTTGCCCCTAACCACTTCTGCCTGCCAGCCTGATCACCCGCTAACCACTACCCTGCCAGCCTGATTGATGTCTAACTGCTCCTCTGCCAGCCTGTTTGCCCCCAACTTCCCTCCTCTGCCAGCCTGGTCACTCCTAACTGCCCTTCCCTGCAGGCTAGATCGCCCCCAACTGCCCTCCCTTGCAGGCCTGGTCCCTCCCAAATGCCTTCCCCTGCTGGCTTGATCGCCCACAACTGCCCTTCCTTGCAGGGCCTGAAACCTCCCAACAGCCCTCCCCTGCTGGCCATCTTGTGGTGGCCATCTGTGTCCACATGGGGGCAGGATCTTTGACCACATGGGGGCAGCTCTCTTGTGTGTTGGAGTGATGGTCAATCTGCAAATTACTCTTTTATTAGATAGGATAGAGGCCTGGTATATGGGTGGGGGTCAGCTGGTTTGCCCTTAAAAGTGTCCCAGATCAGGGTGGGGGTTCCCTTGGGGTGAGAGGCTGCCTGAGCGAGGGGCCTGTGGAGGTTTGCAGGCCAGCCACGCCCCCTAGTGTCCCAAGTGGAGGCCCTGGGATCTGGGATTAATTTTATGTCTACAATTGAAACTTTGTAGCCTGGAGCAGAGCCAAGCCTTCTGCTTGCTCCATGGTGGCAGCCATTTCTGTTGAAACTTTGTAGCCTAGAGTGGAGGCCTAGGCCAGTAAAGGCAGGTAAAAAGCTTGGCTTCCTTTGTTGCCAGGAAAACCCAAGTCTCTGTTCTCTCCAGCTCAGTGGCTGCTGCCATTTCTATATCTTTTATAATTAAAACTTTGTAACATTGAGTGGAGGCCTAGGCCTGCAATGGCAGGCAGAAAGCTTGGCTTCCTTTGTTGCTAGGGAAACCTAAGCCTTCCTCTTGCTCTCAGTGGTGGCAGCCATCTTGGTTGGGGTTTATTTGCATAATCTGCTCCTGATCGGCTGGTGGGCATGGCTATGGGTGTGGCTTGTGGGTGTGGTAAAGATACAGTCAAATTTGCATATTACTCTTTTATTAGATTGTATCCCTATGCCTCATTTTCCTCATGCATAAAATAGGGACAAGTATTTTATTTTTCAATTCTGGTGAATTAGCTTGTATTAGAATAACTCTCTTACTAAGAGCAACTATAAAGGCAGAATTATAAAAACAGAAATATGTGTATATATACTAAAAATAAATAAATATATCTATTTGAGAGTATGTGTATGTATATTTACATATTTATAATTCTTTTTAAAATTTATTTTGAGAGAGAGAGAGAGAGAGAGAGAGAGAGAGAGAGAGAGAGAGAGAGAGAGAAACATCCTTGACTGGGGATCAAGCCCACAACCTTGGCATATCAGGATGATACTCAAACTAGTGTGTGTGTGTGTGTGTGTGTGTGTGTGTGTAATCTAACCAGGGCTTATATATAATTCTTAAAAGCCATTGTCAGGAATAAGAAAGGGAAGACTTGAATGGTCAAAATCCCAAAGAAAAGTAAAAAGACAAATTAGCCCAACATGTGTAATCAGTTTGCCCCTTCAGGTATTTGCTTATTTTTAAGTAGAAGCTAAGAGGCCAAGGAGCTGAGCAGCAAATGGTGGTGAAGAAGCTGAGAAGCTTAGCAGAGCTATATAGTCACTCAGGTTTGGGAAGTTAAAAATTGGAAACGGGGCTACCAGGATGGTGTGATCCTGATAAACACATGGGAAGACAACACCTTAGGGGCAAAGATGAATTGGAAACACCAGTCACCACAGGCTGAGGCACACTCCAGATCAGCCCAGTCTCAATCAGTGAACCCGACCTGTTCTCCTAACTGCCTTCAGAATCAGAAGTCCTCTCTGGAGAAAGATAATAACATCATCTAGAATCTTGAAATATACCTACTATTTCCACTCAGAATTACTTGCATTTAATCCATATTATCAGGCATAGATGTATTAAG
The DNA here is from genome assembly GCA_027563665.1 of Antrozous pallidus. Classification (NCBI taxonomy): domain Eukaryota; kingdom Metazoa; phylum Chordata; class Mammalia; order Chiroptera; family Vespertilionidae; genus Antrozous; species Antrozous pallidus. Next base: position 63,725,852 of record CM050520.1, read on the forward strand.
AGCCAAAAGGATTGAAATCAAGGGAAAAATTGGCAATAGAAACAGACTGATAGGAAATCCAGACAGAATTTAACATATAAACTGTGTGTAACAATAGTACCTATTAAAGGAATTGATACAGATTTAAGGCTCGCAATAATGCCTGATGCATAGTAAGGGTGATTTAAGTGCTTGTTAAATATAAAATAAATATTTTGGGCCCTGGCCATTGTTGCTAGATAGTTAGAGTATCAGCCTGTGCATTGAAGGGTCTTGGGTTCAATTCCTGGTCAAGAGCAAGTACCTGGGTTTTGCGTTCACTCCTGCCCTAGGTCGGGACACATGAGGGAGGCAATGCGTCAATGTCTCTCTCTCTCTCATATCACTTTCCCTTCCTCCCTCCCTACCACTCTCTCTGAAAAACAATGGAAAAAATATCCTCAGGTGACAATTAAAAAATAAATAAAAGAAATATCTTGCCATCGTGAGGGTTCTTTTGGGAAGAGATATCCATCATTTTGTGACTCCTGTGAATACAAATAAGGTGAGGACTCTGACTTGAAGATGCTCACAGTTGGACAAAGATAGTGGGGTGGAGAATACACAGGACAGTGTTGTAGAATTGTGCACCTGAAATTTGTGTAATTTCGTTAACCAGTGTCACCCCAATAAATTCACTTAAAAAAAAAAGCAACCTATCAGTGTGGGAGGATCTTTTAAGGATGCTCTAAAGACAAGAGGGAAAGAAAAAATAAAAATGTATTTGGCTAATGGATCTAGTAAACAGGATAGAGAGGTAAATAATATCGCAGGCACTGTGGCCAGGGAGAGGGACAGCTGGAGTCTGATGCCTCTCCAAGGCCTTTGGGCACTGGTTGGGATTGTGTCTTCTTCCCGAGACAGTCGTGACAGTTAATAGCATCCCAGCTTTATAGAGCAGAAAGCAGAGGCCCAGGGAGGTTAAGGGATTTGCCCTGGATCAAAGCAGAGTAGCTACTGGAATAAGGACAACCTCCTGAATGCCATCCTCTCGAAGCTCCATACGGTGCTATTTCAAACTGTGGGACTTCAGGCCAAGGTGAAAGAAGGACAATTGTTTCCCTATTTATTCTCCCTGGTGCTCCAGAATCAACTGCTAACAGGCTGGGGACCCACAGTGCTTCCCAGCAGAGGGTCTGCAGATGGAAGTAGCCCTGCCTGAGCCCCTCTCCCAGCAGGAACCCCTCCAGAATAGGACACGTGACAGTCCTAGGAGGCTGGGTATTAGAGCCATGGCACTTAGCAGGCAATTTGCTCCAGTTTCAAAGAATGTTCCCAGATGAGATGGCTGTGGGAGATCAGACCTGGGCCTAGGACCTTCTCCTCTAGCCTAATGGTTGGAGGGGTGGTCAGACCATAACTGCAGGCTTAAGGTTCCTGAGGCCTGGAGACTCCCTTCTCTTCTGCCCTGACCCGTAGCTGTCTCAACCTGCTCTTGGCTTCTTCATTTGAAACATAAAAGGGGCTGTGCCCCGATTGCTGTGCCCCAAGGACAGGACAGCTGACCACAGTGCCATGCCCACCTGGCCAGGTAACCACAATAGGCCCAGAATGGCATTTGTGGGAAGTTAAGCCTCTCTGCAGCAGAAGCCAGTTGTATCTATGAGATCATCTCCCTGAGAGGTGATGTCAACCCCTTTCAGGTAGTGCAATGTCCAGCAGAGTGGAGCTGGAGGGAGCTCTCCTGAGATGGCGGGTGGGGTGGCTCCTGGAGAGGGGAGAGGCAGAGGAGGGTAAAAGGAAGAGTCATCCTGCTCTATTTATGACCTGACAGTACATGAGACAGGGGAATATGAGAAATGCCGAATGAGGTCACACACTTCATCCATTTATTCTAGACTCTCTCCCTAGCATTTGTCCCTGGGGACCTGCTGGTCATGGAGCCATTCCCTCAGAGTCAGGGGTGTTCCCTCACAGCCTGGGAGGGTGGACAGTGGGGAGAGGACTTCGGATCCAGGTCCAACCTCACTGCTCACTTGCTGTGTGACCTCAACCTTAACCTCTCTGAGTTTCAACTTTCATCTTAAAAACTGATAATTGCTCTGCCAACTTCATCAAAGTTTTCTGAGGGACAAAAACCCCGTGAACTTTGTGAAAGCACTGGGTAAACTGTAAAGCCGTGGTGTGGTCTGTAGACCAGCTGCCTGTCTACAGACCATTTGTTATTAATTCCACAGAGGAGCGTGTGCCAGACATAAACCAATGATCACTAAATCCGGTGTAGTCCAGAGGACAGGTCATTTATAACAAGCCTTCCTCGTTGAAGGAAGCAGTGCTGGGGAGAGTTCCTAATCTGCAGACCCTACACAAGTGGGTCTCTCTCATTTCAAACTTGTCCTCTAGTCCCAGGTACCCTACTGTCCCCTAGTCCCTCTAGTCTACCCTCCTGTAGGGGACCTATTCATTGTTCAAGATACATCTCCCACACACATCCTGCAATAGAGCCAGTCCCTTCCTCCTTGTGCCTCTACTGTGTGGCCATTAGGGTAGAGCAATATCTGTCCTGCAACTAGTCCGGGACATTTTTGAGGTCATATTGATCCCAGTGATCAGACTGGCACAGAGGAGGCACTCAACATAGTACTTGTTGAATAAGAGAGCTAAAAAACATGAGGTGTTGCTCTCTTTCTACCTATTTCTTGGCTGGGAGCCATGAAATCTGTTAGTCTGAATAGCCCCCAGGTATATTGGTTGAGATACAGTCCTGCCTGGAGGCTGGGAAGTAAAGGAGGTAATGACCCTTTGAGGCTGAAAGATTCTATGGAGATTATTCATTCAACACGCAATCATGAGTCACCTACCACGTGCCAGACATGGTGTAAGGCGCTGGGGATACAACTATGAACTACAAGCTAGTAGTTCCTATAGCACATCTACACATGCCAATATTACTGAGGTGGATCCTATAGCACATCTACACATGCCAATATTACTGAGGTGGAGTGAGGTTTGTCTCTGATGTCTGGGTATCCACCATTGGTTGTCTGCCCCTGGATGCTGGGCTAGCTGATTTCTTTGTTGGCTGGGTGTTAATCATATGAAATTGATCCCAAGTCTTGCTTCCTGAAGAATCCCTCGGGGTCTCATCTGGGATGAGAAAGAGAACTGCCATTTAGAAGGCAGAATGGAGACTTAGAAGAACAACAATAAAAATAAAAAAAAGGTGGAAGGAGGGGATGGACAAGAGAAGTCTGAGCCTTTTTCCTCAATTCATAGCACATTTTTCCTTGATCTACCTGGCTATCCCTTGTCCTATCCTGAGATGCAGCCCCTGCACTTGTTGGTCCCTCCGTCTGTGTACATTTTACATCATGATGGCACTTAGCAAACTCATTTGTAATTATTTATTTTTATAGGCTGTGAGCTCCATGAGGCACAGACCAATTTCCCCCTCCTCCTCTTCCTCTTCCCCCTCCTCCTCCTCCTCCTCCTCCTCCTCCTTCATCCTTATCTGAGTATATTTTCCATTGATTTTTTTTTGAGACATGAAAGGGAGGGGAGAGATCCAGACGGGGAGAGACAGAGGGAAACATGGATGTGAGAGAGACACACTGATTGGTTGTCTCCCGCACATATCATGCCTGCAAGGATCGTGCCTGCAACTGAGATGCATGCCCTTGACCAGAATTGAACTCAGAACCCTTCAGTCTTTGAGCTGACTCTATCTACTGATCCAAACCAGTTAGGACCCAATTTCATTTTTTAATCTTTATTTCTTGAATAAATGAATAATTATTTCTTGAATAAATAAATATCTCCATTTGTACAAAAGAAGACCCAGGTTTGGAAATACTGTGTCTTGCCTTATGTCACAGGCAGAGTCAAGACACAAGCCAGACTTTCTGACTCCAGCCTAGGGCTCTTTTTCTGAGGCCCAGTTATTTGCTAATAACTTATTATTTTTGAAATTTTGTTTTAGAAAGAGAGGAAGAGAAAGAGAGAGAGAGAGAGGAATATTAATGTGAGAAAAAAACATTGATCAGTTGCCTCTCATATACAACCCAATCAGGGATGAACACTGCAACCTGGGCATGTGCCCTGACTGAGAATTGAACCATGACCTCCTGGTTCATGGGTCAGTGGTCAACTATTGAGCCATACCGGCTGGGCCTGGAAGTCATTCTTGACATCTCCTTCCCCATCATGAGTCATTCCATATTCAGTTATCATTACATTCAATGGATTCTGCCTCTTTAATCCCTTTCATCTCTATCGCCATTGTCACTGAATTCATTCAGGTACTCAATAGCCTAACGAATCCTACAATTTATCCTCCATACCGCAGTCAGAGTAATCTTTCTTTTTTAAAATATATTTTTGTTGATTTCAGAGAAGAAGGGAGAAAGAAATAGAAACATCAATAATAAGAGAGAATCGATTGGCTGCCTCCTGCACACATCCTACCAGGGATTGAGCCCAAAGCCCGGGCATGTGCCTGACTAGGAATGGAGCCATGACTTCCTGGTTCATAGGTTGATGCCCAACTACTTAGGCACACCAGCCAGGCGCCAGAGTGCAAACCGAATCCCCTTTCTTCACTGAGACCTTCCTGTGGGTGCTAGTCTCCACAAGAATAAATCCAAAGCTTTAACTTAGTGTCCTTTTCAACTGATTCCTCACCTCCTCAGCTCCTTCTCACTATTAAAACCATACGTTCAGTGTGTTTCCCAGGTTGCCTTCTTGAAGCCCAAGTCCAGCCTTTAAAACTCTCTCACTCTGCTCTGGAGTCCCTTATTTTAGTCCTGAGATCTTGAAACTACATCTTTCTCTGAGGAGTACTTTGGATTGATGAACTGGCTGCACATCTGTCTCGCTTTGGTTATGATTTCAGACTCACCCTGGTGACATTAACAATCTATTTGGGTTGATCCAATGAACTCCCACCCCTATCATCATTCCCATCCCACTCTGTGAGCTCTCTGGCCCGAGTTGCCAGTCTGGTTCTGATCATTTCAGCTTCTACCTGTCTGAAAGGGCTATCAGAATGAATGAGTGAGCAAGTGAATTAATGAATGAATGAGTAAATTTCTGCACAGATACCCAGGACCCTCATTCTAGGCTGTGGCTCTTAGCTATGTACTGCTACAACTCCCCTTCCTCCAGGCCCAATCTCCCTGAAGTAGCCTATTCTCCAAAATAATCTCAGCCTTCCTTTCTCTAACCCCAAATCAAAATTTTCCTCCCCTATGAGGTGGCTGAGATGGAGAAAGGGTACAGGCATGGGCCTCACGAGGCATGAGATTTAGTCCCAGCCTTGTTCCCTAACTCCTGGATAGCTTGTCAGCGAAAGGTGTCTTCCTTCCAGAACTGCATGAGGCTTAGTAAAGTCATAAATGTAACAACTAGCCCAGTGTAGGAGCCCAAGGCCCAGAGAAAAGAGATGCATTTCAGAGGAAGGCTTGTTTCTATCTAATGCCCCAGGCCTGCCTATATTACTAAATTGAAGACCACTGCTTCTTCTCTGCTGTTCCCAATTTCCATACCAAAGCTGGGATTGGTAGTGTAGGCTTCCTGATCAGAACTGCTCATAGAGCAAGTCGTATGCTTCCACTAAGGCACTTTGCCTTGTTTTATCTTATGTGATCTTCATAATATCTTTCTGAGTCAGGCAGAGCATGTCCCAAAATCCCCATTCTATCACTAAAGAAACCAAGCTCAAAAACTTGTAAATACTTGTTCGTGATCACAGAACTAAGTGGCAGAACCAGGATTCAATGCTAAAAAATGTATTGCTATCCATTGTAAACAAGGTAAGAAAATTGACCAGGGGCCTTCACTGCTTTCATTGCTTCCCTTTCTTCCTTTCATTTATTGGAATGCTGTGGACACAAAGAGACAGCTCAGGGGCACGGGACTTAATCCAAGGCGATGTGAGCTGTCTTTGATAGAGACACAGACCTCACAAAGAGTTCTGGGAGCCCAGGAAAGGAGCTGGCATGCCCCTGTGCCTGAATACAGAAATGTGGATCTTTCAAACAGACACTTAAGCTTTATCTAAATATAGCACGTGGGGAGGGGAGGGAAGCAATCATCACCTATACAGGAACCTTCAGTCTGTCCATCATGCATTAGACTTGATGTAAAAAGCACCTAGGGGTGAGAAAGATGGGCAGGCACTCACTTCCAGTGTTCTCTCTTGGGGTCCTTTTCAAGAGTGGCTTGTCAGCATTGCATTAGAGGAAGACTGGCATGCCTCTATTAGGCTAACTGGGTGGGTCTAGACCTGTCCCAACAACTGTGGGTGAAGAATCTTGGCCCTCTAACTTGCAGAAGAGACTGTGGTAGATTTGTTGCAGACAGATTCAGGCAGGCCCAGACAGCTCCTAAAATGAGCCCTAGCTACCCAAGGAATGGCTCAGAAGTTCTCCTTTTCCAAGGAATCACCCACAGAGCACCTCTCAGCTCAGCTCCCTCCTACACACTCAACTCCCTGCAGCCCTTGAGGATCCCCCTACCCAGCTGGTTCCCTTGGCTAGGAGTCCCTTAGCCTTTGTGAGCCCATATGCCCCATGTTCTTTTCTTAAAAAAAAAAAAAATATATATATATATATATATATATATAAAATTTATTTTTTATACAGAGGAAGGGAGAGGGATAGAGAGCTAGAAACATCTATGAGAGATAAACATCAATCAGCTGCCTCTTGCACATCCCCCACTGGGGATGTATCCACAACTGAGGTACATGCCCTTGACCGGAATCAAACCCGGGACCTTTCAGTTCGCAGGCCAATGCTCTATCCATTGAGCCAAACCAGCTAGGGCTCTTTTCTTTTTTAAAAAAAATATTTTTATTGGTTGCAGAGAGGAAGGGATAGGGAGATAGAAACATCAATGGTAAGAAAGAATCATTGATCGGCTGCCTCCTGTATGTCCCCTAGGGATTGAGTCTTGGTTGGGGAATATGCTCTATTGCTGGCCTCTCTGAAAATACAGCAATCCCCTTCTCTTTCTAACCCTAAAATGGGAACCAGGGATATTGGATGGGGGATGGAACCGTGTCCTCCTGATTCATAGGTCGACACTCAACCACTGGGCCATACCTGCTGGGCTGCCCCACATTCATTTCTACTTGGTTCTAAAGAGATCTGATGGTGGCACACCAGCCTTGGAAAAGCCATTCACAATCTCCACTTCACGGCTCTCTAGCCTCGGTCCCCACAGCTGTAAACTAAGGGGAGGGGTCAAACCTACCCTGACCGTCGGACAGGCCTGTTGTGAAGATGCAATGAGATCATCTAAGGAAAAGTGTTTTGCAAGTTCTAAGCTATGATTATGCTGATGATTATCGGTATTATGTTCACTGACTAGTTTGTGCCTGGAGACCCAGGAAACAAACCCAGGTGAAGTCTGGAGATAATTTGCAGGAAATGAGGCACCAGGGTCTTGGGGCTGTGCTGATTACACTATCCCTGGTTCCCATTTTAGGGGTAGAAAGAGAAGGGGATTGCTGTATTTTCAGAGAGGCCAGCAATAGAGCATATCCATGTGCTCTTTCTAGAGGGAGAGTGACATAATAGAAACTCTGCTGCCATTAGTTCCCTGCCCACCCTATCTGTTCCTGGGAACAACCCTGCAATCCTGGCTGACACTAATTGGTTCTCATCACAAGTTCAACTGCTCAGCAGAAGCTCTAAATGGCTGGGAAGAGGTTGTATTTCTGAGACTCCCAGAATGGGAGAGGGGAGAGGCTAAGAACCAGCCCCTGTGTCCCTGGAGTTCTATCCCCAGAGCTGGGTCCATATTAACCACTGGAATAGGTTCCATCTATTCAGTAACTAAGGTCCCCAGTGAAAGAGGACCTAGACATATCAACTCATTCCATAGTTTTCAGGGCCAGCTTTATGAGCCACACCAAATTGGGTGGAATTGAAACCCAATTCAAAGCAGCCTTGTGTTCATATCTAAGCATGGTCTCCTGGAATCACTTAATATTAAGAGTTAAGGTTCTAGAGTAAGATATACTTGGATTCCAAGGCATCCAGCCTCCCCCAGAGTGTTAGGCAATCCACCAGCATGTTAAATCATCCATTTGCAATTTGGGACAATCTAAAAAATCTAAAACAGTTTTCTTATTTGCCAAATAGCAAAAAAGAATAGTATTAACCTCTTTGGGTAGTTGTGAGGAATGAATGGGATTTTGAAGTGCCTGACAAGTAATCAATATTCAATAAATTCTGTAGTTCTGAATTCCTTGATCTAAGATGGTTTCACTCTAGATGTTAGATAAAGATCAAGATTATAATTGTTTGTCATAAAATAATTACTTCAGTTGTCCAAGATGGAAACCTAAGCCTCATCCTTGACTCCTCCCTCACTCTCATTCACCAAAGCAAATCAGCCAGGCTTGACTGCCATATATCTTTTATATATGTTCCCTTTTAAGGCCTCTTTATCAATCCAAGCCATTATAATATGCCTTCTATATTGCCCCCTTCATTGATCAGTTTATTCATCAAAGACATGCACACAATTAGACAATTAGAGCTCATCATATGAGATGACCAGTGTTCCCATAAGAAGTAAAATAATGTGGTTCTGGTCAATGTACCATTTAAATCAAGCATGTCAAATGCAAAGTCTAACATGAGCCAAATAAATGAGGCATGGGGCCTAAGGGCTGTGTGTTTGACATGCTTGATTTAGACTATTGAAATTGCTGAACATGACTTGAGGATCCCCTTAACTCCTAGTGGAAGAGGCCCTTCATGATCTGGTTCTTGCTTCTCTCACCAGCTTTCCTTCTTGATTCTCCCCCACATGGTCCTTTGCATGCTCATCAAACAGAATCATTTGTTGTTTGCTAGACAAGCCATGCTCTATGTCTCTCTTTGCACATACTATTCCCTCTGCTTTTATATTTCTTGTATCATTGAGATTTAATTGACATACAATCCTATCTAATAAAAGAATGATATGCAAATTGACTGTACCTCCATTACACCCACAAGCCAGGCCTGCCAGCCAATCAGGAACGAGTATGCAAATTAACCCAACCAAGATGGCTGTGGCCACTGAGCAACCAAGAGGCTTGGGTTTCCCTGGAAATGGAGAAAGCCAAGCTTTTCATACACCCTGGCTTTTCTTGGCCTCCTCTTAAGGCTACAAAGTTTCCATTATAGAAGATAAATAAATCCCAACAAAAATGGCGGCAGCCATGGAGCTGAAGAGAGTAGGAGGTTTGAGTTGCCCCTGGTGATGAAGGAAGCCAAGCTTCTGCAGTCTTGGCCTGCCTTGGCCTCCACTCAAGGCTACAAAGTTTCAATTACAGAAGATAAATAAATCCCAGATACCTACTTCCAGCCTATTCTTGGGTCACTGGGGAGCGTGGCTGGCCTGCATGCCATCACAGGTCCCTCGCCCAAGCTGCCCCACACCCCAAGGGAACCCCCACCCTGATCTGGGACACCCTCCAGGGCAAACCAGCTGGCCCCCACCCGTGCACCTGGCCTCTATCCTATCTAATAAAAGAGTAATATGCGAATTGACCATTCAACACACAAGATGGATGCCCCCATATGGTCAAAGATGGCTGCCCCCATGTGGACACAAGATAGTCGCCACAGAGGAACCAAGATGGCAGCATAGGTAAACAGCTATATGGTAGCCTCGCACAACAGTTTCAAAACTATAACTAAAAGACAAAATGGGCATCATTCAGAACCACTGGAAAGGTAGATGAGTGGGAATTCTACAACTAGAAGAAAAAATAAAAGGACACTGAGACTCAGAAGAGGTGTGGAGGGCAGAGTTGAGGAGATGTGGAGACAGAGGTGCAGAGATGCAGAGATGCATGTGAGCGGGAAGGGTGGGAGGCTGAATACCTGACTTTGGGTATCCAGACTCATTTGGGGAGAAACTGGATTGTTTGGCAGTGGGAAAAACTTGAGGGAAGCTTTCTCTCAGAGGTGTGTGCAGCCATTGCCTCAGGACACAGAGACCCAGGTGTCACTTAAGGTGAGGCTGACAGGAAACCAAGGATGACTGCTCAGCCGTTAGCCTCCGCCCCATCCAAGCTGAGTACAGAGGCTCTCCCAGTGTAGACACAGCTGATCCTCACAGCCAATTGGCCTGGAGTTCAACCCCTCCCATTGACCACCCCATCCAAGCTGAGCACAGAGGCTCTCCCAGTGTAGACACAGCTGATCCTCACAGCCAATTGGCCTGGAGTTCAACCCCTCCCATTGATACCAACAACAATCTAGGCTTAACTATAAGGCTGAGTACACAGCCCATAAAGGGGTGCACCAAGAGTATACACCTCAGGTAACTGGGAAGGCTGAGCCACTGTCTCCTAGAGGACACCTAGCACACAAAGCTACACGACCAACTCAGGGAAGAAGCAAAAATGTGGAGACAAAGAAACACATCACAACTGAAAGAAATGGAGGTGAAAAAACGACTGGATATAGAGTTCAAAACCACAGTTACAAGGTTTTTCAAGAATTTTCTAGAAAAGGCCCATAAATTTAGTGAGACCCTCGAGGATATGAAAAAGAACCAACTAGAAATTAAGCATAAACTGACTGAAATAAAAAATACTATACAGAGACTTAAAAGCAGACTAGAGGACTGCAAGAATCAAATCAAAGATTTGAAATACAAAGAAGCAAAAACCACTCAGCCAGAAAAGCAAAAAGCAAAAAGAATCCAAAAAATTGAAGATAGTGTAAAGAGCCTCTGGGACAACCTCAAGCATACCAACATCTGAATTACGGGAGTGCCAGAAAAAGAGAGAGAGCAAGATACTGACAATCTATTTGAAGAAATAGTGACCAAAAACTTCCCCTACCTGGTGAAAGAAATAGACTTATAAGTCTAGGAAGCGCACAGAACCCTAAACAAAAGAAATCCAAAGAGGACCACATCATACTTAAAATGCCAAGGCAAAAGACTAAGAGAGAATATTAAAAGCAGCAAGAGAAAAACAGTTAGTTACCTACAAGGGAGCACCCATACAATTGTCAGCTTATTTCTCAACAGAAACTATGCAGGCCACACGGGAATGGCAAGAAATATTCAAAGTGATGAATAACAAGTACCTACAACCAAGAGTACTCTACCCAGCAAAGCTATCATTCAGAAATAAAGGTCAGATAAAGTGCTTCACAGATAAGAAAAAGCTAAAGGAGTTCATCATTGCCAAACCAGTATTATATGAAATGCTGAAAGGTATTCTTTAAGAAGAGGAGGAAGAAGAAGAAGGTCAAGATAAAAATTATGAACAACAAATACATGTCTATCAACAGGTGAATCTGAAAATCAAGTGAATTAAAAATCTGATGAACAGAATAGACTGGTGAGCCGAAACCGGTTTGGCTCAGTGGATAGAGCGTCAGCCTGCGGACTGAAAGGTCCCAGGTTCAATTCCGGTCAAGGGCATGTACCTTGGCTGCAGGCATATCCCCAGTAGGAGGTGTGCAAGAGGCAGCTGATCGATGTTTCTCTCTCATCGATGTTTCTGACTTTCTATTCTTCTCCCTCTCTGTAAAAAATCAATAAAATATATATATTTTAAAAAGAATAGACTGGTGAATATAATAGAATCAGGGGCATAAAAAGGGAATGGACTGACAATTCTTGGGGGGAAGCAGGTGTGGGAGGTGCAGGAAGAGACTGGTTAAAAATCATACACCTATGGATAAGGACAGTGGCAGGGAGGTAAGTGCAGAGGGTGGGTTGGGTGGAGAGGAGCTATGGGGGCTAAGGGGGAAGGGGGACATTGTAATAATCTGAATAATAAAATTTATTATATTAAAAAATAAAAATAAAAATAAATAAAATCTCAAAAAAAAAAGAAGGTAGCTGCCACAAGATGGTCAGCAGAGGAGGGCAGTTGGGAGGGACCAGGCTGGCAGAGGAGCAAAGTTGGTGGTGACCAAACCTACAGGGAAGGGCAGCTGGGGACGGGTGGGGCGGGGGGACCCAGGCCTGCAGGGGAAGCAGTTGGGGACAGGGGAACCAGGCCTCCAAGGGTGAGTGCTGCCAGCCATGCTTCAAGATATCACTGACCTTGGGGAAGAGCACATTCAGCTCTAGAATTTCTGCACAGGGCTGCCTTCATGAGCTGCCTTAGAGCCTCTGCTTATTTTAACCAGAGGTCAGTGGACAACAGTGACCACTGTGAGTTTATAGCCTCAAATACTTCTCTAAGGCAGTCAATCAAACTGAACTGATTTGAGGTGTATTTCAGTGTTTGTGATGCTAGGTCTATTTTGAATTACCCTTATTCAGAGGCAAATGGAAGCCTGAGGAGTTTTCCAGGTTCCCTTGTCAGCACAGTGAGATTGGTGAGGTCTGCTTAAGTTCTTAGCCTCTTATCAGTCACTTTCTGCTCAGCTACTCAGCGTGGCTCCATGCTGCTTATGAAGAGACAAATGCTTTGACTCCAGAAGCATCTCAGATAGTCACCTTTGCTTTTTCGTGCTCCCTTTCCCCTTGATCGTTTTATTCCTGGCTCCCTTGTCTCCCAGCCTAAACTGACTGAGTTGGAAATTCCTTTAAAGGGAAGCAACATGGAAAGCCAGGCTTACCTAAAGGAGTTGCTTCTTTTCTCTGAGACCTTGGTCCCTCAAATCCTGGCTTCTTCTAAAGCCTTTAGTCATTTTTAGAATTTAGCTTGGGTGTTGCTTGCTTGTTTGTCAGTGGGAGGTTTGGCCTGTTGCAAATTAATTTGATGTAGCTGACACTGCTGAGAATAAAGTCAGTTGTTTCTCTTTAAAAAAAAATTCCAGTTTCCCTGGACTGGTGGCTGAGTTGGTTGGAACATCATCCCATATACCAAAAGATTATGGGTTTGATTCCTGGGTGAAATGCTCATGAGAGGCAGGCCATTGTTGTTTCTCTTTCTCTCTCTCTCCCCACGCCCTCTCTCTAAAATCAATAAAAACATAGCTTCAGGTAAGGATTTTAAAAAATTCCACTTAAAGGTGTTTTTCATCTACAGAATTATGGGTGAGTTTTCAGGTGATAGAAAATTATCTAAATTATTACATATATATATATATATATATATAAAAGTCTAGTATGCTAAGTGTCCAACCATGCAACCAGTTGCTATGACGTGTACTGACTACCAGGTGGCAGATGCTCAACACATGAGCTGCCAAGTTGCAGTTACTTGGCAGTGGCAGTTCTCGGATGACACACCCCGAAACCAGAGAAGAGGGAGCCCAATTCCTCATGGGGCTGCATGATTCCATCTTTGGTTATGGGTTATTGTCTGTTGGCCCCAAATCTGGTTTACTGCACAGCTGCATTTGCGTTCCACACCCTGTACGACGGCAACTTTGAAGAGTGCCCACTTGTATTCCGGGAGCCCCTAGGGGATGTCAGAGATCCAGTTTTGCCTTGATCCCCACAGGCCAGGCTGAGGGACCCCACCTGCTAGAGGGAACTTGCTCCCTCTGCAGACACTATGTAGGGACCATGGGAGGCTGGCCCCAGGGAGTGTCCAGCTGTCTTGCCCAGTCCCACTCCATAGGCCTTCTCATTTATTTCCTTTCAATGTGCACAGATCTGTGCACCAGGTCACTAGAATAATAATAAAGATTCATTATGAATCAAATTAAACTATATACACTTAGGAGGTAAATAGTATGGGCAACTCTATGTAATAAACCGTCCTACTTACTAATGGTGTGCTCCAGAAGAAATGGGAGATGGGAGACACAAGCCTTACATTCCCTAAGTCAGCTCCAGTGCAAGCTACTTGCCACACTGAATGTGATTCTAGAATAAAAGACAGTATGTCATTTGTCTAAGAGCCAGCTACCTTAGCTGAATAAATGGAGACTTCTTTCTGTACAGGTTGCAATGGTCATATTGAACTTTGAGAAACAGTATCTCAGTCTCCAAAATGATACCTTCATAAGAGATTTTCTATGCTATTTTAAATTCTATGCAATTTTCACCTTGCTTGCTAACTCTCAAGGTCTGTGTCTGTATCAAGTTTAACTCAACCCACGGGGTGCCCATTTTTCTGCTCTAATTAACTCACAGGCCCAGTGCAGAGGAAAATAACCTTCATGGGAAAAGGAGCATCATGCCCTTCGAGAAGTTTGGGAGGTGGGAGCCACCATCAGAAATAAAGAGGACAAAAATCTAGAGACACTTCCTGTTTCCATGCCAACATGGAGTCTGGAACTGAAAAAAATGCCACTGAAAGATACCATAATCTTTCGTTTCCATGTTGATCTATTTGATATCGTCACCATCTTGTCATTGGGTGATTGAACTGGAAAGGGCATCTCATAGCTGCTGGCCTTTGAATAAATGACTCCACAATTTGACTTTTTGAGACATCCTTTGTGGATTCGGGGTATACCACAACAGCACTTTCTTCCAAAACACAAGATACTCACAGGGCAACCCCAAACATCTCTTCTTCCCCACCATAGAAGCCTTTCATTCCACTCTCCTGCAACCAACAGTCATTCTACCCCTCCTCTGGGCCAGGGTGTTCTAGGAGCTTCTCTCAGTTAGGGCTTTCAGTCACAGCATTGCTTCATCTTATTTCCTCTCAGCTTCTTTAAAACACAAATAAATCAATAACCTATTGTATCTTTTATCTTCCTTAGCCTCTTCCCTGCAGGGCCCTGCTTACACTTGCCTGGTCCTGTCCCTGCTGCTAGCTAACAACCCATCCCAGCTGAGAACAAGTATTAGCATATCAAAAATTCAATTTACATTGTTATTATCCCACTCAGCCCAACACCTGAGGCTCAAATCCAAATATATTTGAGGCATATGGTTTCCTGTATGTTTCCATATAAGGTGCCTGGCTTGATACAGAAACACAAACCCTGTGGCAAAATCTCCCCAAACTTTCTCTGTAAATTCCACCCCAGATATGAAGAGACAGATTGGACTTGCCTGGCCTTGCTTTTTCTTAGATGTTAGTTCGGGACAAGTCTAAAATTAGCCCCACCCCCTCCTGGTGCTAAAACTCAGCTGGAGCTGGAGCAACAGGGGGCCAGTTACTTTTAGAAACTGGCCCACTGGGGCTTAGAGCTGAGCAACAGAAACAGGTGATGGAAACTGGGCCCAAAACCTGCATGGCAGGAAAGAAGAGCCAGGTCAAGTTCAGAAGCTGAGATCAAAATGCCAGATCCAGGGTCCAGGGCTGCAAATCCAGACGGTTGTCATGGTCATGGGCAGACCAAGGAGAATAAGCATAAAAGCAAGCTGCGTGTAGCTGACTCTGCACGTAGAGGTAGGGTGGGAGTTGGGGGAGGAGGGCGCGCAGGGAGGGAAGGGGGGAATGGCTGTTAGGTACTCACTATGTGCCAGTTGCTTTATATATGGTGTCTCATTGAGTCTCGTAGGTTTTCTTATTTTGCCTCTTTTACTGTTAGATAGATGGAATGCCAGAGAAGTTCAGTAACTTAGCCAATGTTACATAACCAGTAAATGGCAAAGCAGGGATTCAACCCATAGCCTGTTTATCATAATGCCTGGCACTTTCCTCTATGCTGCCTTTACGACTAGCAGGAAGGGACATTTCAGATCCACCCACAGCCCAGGGGGATGTGCCATCAAGTTGCCTCACTGATTTTTCTCACCCTGGGTCATACTCCAAGTCCCTGGGGCACTCTGACAAAAATAACAACGCTTGAACATCATCATCACCACCACCACCACCACCACCACCACCCTTTCTAAGTTAACTGTTCTGGGGCAGGGCCTAAGAATAGGTATTTTACAATCTCCTGGGAGCTTCTGTTGTGCCACCTGGGTACAAAAACTAGGCTCAGTGCTGTGTTGCTGATCTCCCCTGGGACAAGGTAGAGAGATAGGAGAAATGGGTGGTGGTAGATATTTGTACCCCAGTCACCTGGGTTCCACACCCGCCAGGCAGGGCACCTGACCAGCAATGGCACAAGTTTGCAGCAATTTGTAGCTGAGGCTGGTCTTCTCAAATTCTGAAGTCAGAACTGAAAAACAGCATTAAAACTGAAAGGTCAAGTGTTAGACAGACTCCAGAGCAAGGACCATGGGCCAAATACAGAAACTAAAAAATAAATAGCTGAAACAAAAATTCAGTGGATGTTCTTAAGAAACACAAGGAAGATGAAAGATGGAAAAGTCGATGAATTAGTAGATCAGCAGAAATGATCCAAATGATATTTGCAATAATATTAAAAGGTCTATATATTATAATTAGAGTCCCAGGAGGAGAGGAAAGAAAGAATGGCACAGAAACATATTTGAATAAATAATGACTGAAAATTTTATAAATTTAGTAAAAGAAAGATTTCAGACTCCAAAACCTCAATAAACACCAAGAAAGATTAATATAAAAAAACAAACAAAATAAAAATACTTAGGCATATCATAGTCAAAGTGCTGAAAATCAACAAAACAAAGTTGAGAGAAATTAAAGATGTAAATAAATGGAGAAATTTACCAAGTTAATTGATTGAAAGACTCAGTGTTGTTAAGATGGTAATTACCAAGTTGATTTAAGAATTTAGTACAATCCAAATAATAATTCTATTATTATTATGCTTTTTCACAAAAATTAGCATGCTGGTTCTAAAATTTCTCTAGAAATGCAAAGAACTTAGAATATTCAAGAAGTCTTTAAAAAAGAAGTCAAGGTTGTAGACTTACACTACTTGACTTCAAGGTTTACCCTAAAACTACAGTAATCAAGACAGTGTGGTATCTATATAAATCCGTCCCCACCTCATCCCGACCCCCTGCACAATCAACAAACAGATTGATAGAACAGAGTAAAGAACCTAGAAATAGACCCACATTTACACATTTATTTTCAACGAAGATGTCAAAGCAAACCACTGGAAAAGGCAAGTTTTTTCAACAAGTGGTGTTGAAATAACTACTATACCAAATGTCATCAGAAGGATATAAAACAACTAAAACTTATGCATTGTTTGTCGGAGGGGGAAATGATATGAGGGAAGTGGAAAAAATATTTGTAAGTAAATATTGAACTCTGGTTAATAACATTTGGGAGGAATCAATATCTACAATTTACTTTGGAACACAATAACAAAATTAATTAAATAAGTTACTGGATATTCAGAGGAATGGACAGAGAATCAATATGTGATAAAGAAAACACCATAAAATGTCAATTGAAGGAACTATGTGGTGAGTATGTATATGCATGTTAATTGTAAAATTTTTTCAGCACATCTCTAAGTCTGAAAATTGTATGATAGAATGTTGAGAACAAACATTGGGATAGTTGGCAAATTTCCCATGAGAGTCCTGGCCCTGAGGAAAGATCCTGAAATCTAGCTGATGTATAGGGGAACAGAGTGGACAAAGGAGGCTTCCGGGTCCAGAAGAAATTGGCTTTCTTTGCTCTATTCTAACTTTAGCAATGAACCTGGGGGCTAGGGCAAAACACATGCAAGTTCCTCCTGCATTCCATAAGACCCCCCCAGCTCATGCTCTCTGCACGTGCCTTGTTTACCGGATGGTGACTCAACATATCTGTTCTAGAAATCTGGAACAGGAATGGGGCTGCCTGACATCATTTACTTTCTACCTACTGAGCGCCGACTTTGTGCTGCTCTGTGTACTAGGCTTTGAGGAGACTATGATGAAATGTATAAAAATTACTCCTGTCCTTTTATTCATCTTACCATTGATGAAACTCTGTTTGTCTTATACTTTTCTTTTTATTTACACCCTGGCCAGAAGATTTACAAGTTTCCTTTTATAAGCCATAAATTAAAAAATATTTTAAATTAATTCATTAATTTTTAGAGAAAAAGACAGAAACTTTGATTTATTGTTCTATTTATTCATTGGTGTATTCTTGTATGTGCTCTGACTAGAGATTGAACCCACAATCTTGGCATATTGGGATAATGCTCCAACCAACTGAGCTACCTGGCCAGGTTGCCATGTTCATATTTCTTAAGTCTCTGAGTTCAGCCCTAGCTGGTTTAACTCAGTGGATGGAGCGTCGGCCTGTGGACTAAAGGGTCCCAGGTTCATTTTCAGTCAAGGGCATGTACCTTGGTTGCAGGCACATCCCCAGTGGGAGGTGTGGAGGAGGCAGCTGATCGATGTTTCTCTCTCATTGATGTTTCTAACTCTCTATCGGTTTCTGTAAAAAAATCAATAAAATATATATATTTTAAAAGTCTCTGAATTAAAAAAAAAAAAAGCCTTTTTAATATTGGGCCTAAATATTTCTATCTAAAAAGAAAGAGATGTTTCCTTATTTTACTCTCTCTGGAGTGAAACTTGACCAAGAAGATTCCAAAGCCTCAAAATAGCTTAGCAAGAAATTGAACACATGCCTAGTGAGCCAAAGTCCCCTTACAGTCTCCTGAAGGAGGGGTGAGAGGGAAAGGGCACTGGGTAAAGCAAGCTCGACCCTCTGTCCCACTTCCAATAAAGGTCACACCATTACTATTCCTTGCCTTAGCACCACATTCAGAAGTCCTGTCCAAAGTTTAGCCTAAGCACATGGCATCAAGGAGAGGTGCCTGGCCTACTGGATAGCTTGATGTGACCCTGAATGCCATGTTACAAATTCAATTGTCCAGTCTCACCTTTAACATACAAAAGAGAAAATTCCTCTCTTAAACATCCCCTTTCCCAAGTCTTCTTGGTGATATGTGAGCGTGTTTTGAGCTGATATATTAATGTGACAGTGACCCCACATTTGGTTGAGTGACACCACATTCAATAAAAAGAAAATAGAAATTAGCTGCCTTCATTAGAAATACTATTGCACTTTCCATAAAGTGACTCATCCTTTTGCTTAACTGAATACCTCCCCCTCTGCAAAGTCCAGAATGTCATCTACTTGTCACCTCTGTATGCTTATCAATCCACCAGCTCTGGACACTTTTTAGCAAGGTGACCATTTCCAGCTTCTTTAACAAAAAAAGTTTTTCAAAAATTGATTTCAGAGAGGAAGGGAGAGGAAGAGATAGAGATATCAATGTCGAGAGAGAATCATTGATCGCCTGCTTTCTGCACACCCTACAGTGGGAATCGAGCCCACAACCCAGGCATGTGCCCTGGCAGGGAATGGAGCTGTGGCTTCCTGGTTCATCGATTGATGCTCGACCCTGAGCCACGCTGACTGGGCTATTTCCAGCTTCTTAATGCCCCTCATCCTGACTGAAATATATTTACTTCTTTTCTCTACCCTCCTTCCTGCAAAATTTTTACCCCTCAGGAATTTAAATACCTGTTTTCCTTTCCGAGGAGCTGTTTTACAGACAATGGAATTCTTGGAAGACAATGATATGGTGCAGGGAAAGTGTTTGTTTTTTCTACCCCTGGTGCTGGGTGAGGCGATTGGTGCTTCAGGACTTTCTGAAGCGCTTTGAAAACAGGGCTAGTCAGATTCCAGAGATTTACCTTCTGGAGTGTGAGCATGTCTGGGCAGCAGCTGCATAATTTGGATGGAGTCATCGCCGATGAGGCAGGGTTGGCTCAGCCAGGGAGCACTCATTGCTCTTTTCAACTCCAGGGCACCGGGGATGAAGTCACCTCTCTTCTTTTGAAACCGACGGATTCGTCCTGTGAGTCCCTGTCACTTCTGTGAGGACTTGTTTTTTCTGCTGCTGGCCACCAGGACCTTCTCTCAGGTAAGCAAGCTCCTATTTCGTGGATTTTCACCCAAGAAACCTTTGTTTTTAGGGCATCTCTGGGTAAAGTCAGGGACTCTGGATTGGGTGAGGAGGCCAGTGGGTTCCCAGACATCTGGTATCACCTGGGGGGCCAGCGGGCCCTGGGCTGGGTGAGGAGCGCCCCACACAGCTGGGCGCGAACGTGGCGGGTGCTCACCGTGGGCAGGGTGAGCTTGGTTTCGGTGCCTGTGCTGAGAGTTGTGTAACAGGCACATTGGTGTAGCGCCTACAGGTGGTTTCCTGTGGGTTGGGACTCTTACCCCTTTGCCTTCCTAAGGACTGGCTTTGTGTTTCAGTAGAACTCTTGTAGGATCTCATGACAAAAGCTGATGCGTGGGAAGGCAGCAGCTCCCCCAAAAGCCTTTATTTGCTCATTCGCTGACGAGAATGCTTCCATCTTCCTCAGAGTGGAGGAGACAAAGGGGCCCCGCTTCCTGCCCTGACATGCAGGCACCTGTGTAAACAATGGCTGTCCTGCTGTGGGGGGCAGAAGGGTGCAAACACGTCTTTGCGCCTGTCTTAGCTTCTAAGAAAATGAGCATGAGTGTTTTTGTTTGTGTGTGTGTGTGTGTGTGTGTGTGTGTGTGTGTGTGAGTGTGTGTGTGTGTGTTTATGTGCTGGAGGACCTGTGGCCTGAGGAACCACTAAAATTTCCCCGCAACACTTTCAATGGCTCACATGAGTCACTGTCTCTGAATCAGACATCTCTTACTAGCTTTGGAGGCTCAATAAAGACATCTTGGTTATGACAAAGGCTCCTACAGGGTGATAAATGGCTTTTGGAGAGAGTTGAACCACCGTGAAGTGAAAACATTGAGAATTGCAAAAGCCTTTGATTACCTGACACACAATCCTACTCCATATAGTAATATAGTATTTGATATGTTCCTTTTTAAATATAAGTGTGTACACACACACACACACACACACACACACACACACACACAGAGATTGATTTTAGAGAGGAAGGGAGAGAGAGTTAGAAACATCAATTATGAAAGAGAATCATCAATCAGCTACTTCCCGCATGCCCCCCACTGGAGACTAAGCCCGCACCCGGGGCATGTGGCCTGACCGGGAATTGAACCATGACCTCCTGGTTAGAGGTTGATGCTCACCCACAGAGCCACACTGGCCAGGTGGTATGTTCGTTTTTAACTTCTGAAGGGAGCAAGAATCTCGTTAGATAAGCTATAAATACAATTGCATACTGGCTGCCAGTGCCTGCCGAAACATTCACCTCTCTCTTGGCACATCCAGAGAGAAGTCTGCTCCCCCTTTTGTGTCCCTAGCTCAGTGAAAAGCATCTGGTTGTCCATAACAGATTTCTAGACTTCACCCTTGACCTCTCCTTTGTCCTCACATTCCCACATCCAGTTTGGCAACACATCCAACAGATTCTACCTCCATATTGTCTCTCAAATTCATGCATTCTTTCAGTTCCATGACTATTTCCTTAGTTTAACAAGTCCTTATCATCTTCCAGGATTATGGAAACCTCCCGCACAGGCTTCCTCTCTTTAGCCTTACCATCCTGGTTCAGCCAGATGATTCTATAGTGAGTGCTCAGCACCTGCACAAACCCATCATTCACTAGTCTGGAGATTCTGTCTTCTTAATATCCCTCAAAATTTTCACATCACTCCACTCCACTACCACCACCTTGGTCCAACCCACTAATGCTCTTTGTCTTAGTTATTGCAATAACCTTTTAGCTGACCTCCCTGCTTGCTATCAGGCTCACTTCCTTCCTGACATATTTTAAACTTCTTATCTTACCAAGCTTTTAAAAGGCTTTTTTTTTTTTTAAAAACAAGAGAAGAACCAAATACCTGTTCCCTTTTTGGGATTTAGAAATATCAGCATTTTTATGACTCTTGTAGATCCTTCAAGGAGGGAGGCAGAGAGAGTGGGAGTAGGTGAGGGTGGGTGCATAAAGCTCAGGCCTTGGAGGTAGGGGGGTCTGCATTTGAATCCCAGCTCCTCCACTTCTATGTAGCCTTGACCACTGAACCTTCTTGAGACACGTTTACCTGACCTGTGAGGTGTAAATAATAATGCCTACTTCACTGGGAAAATATAAGGGTTAAATTAGAACATTTAGGGAAGGCTCTGAAACATGCCAATTAAGAATTTTTGCTTCCTTTCCTTTTTTCCTTCCCTTTAAGGCTTATAATCTCTAACTATCATATATCTTATAAACATTCGTATGTATGTACATGTATAATTACCTGTTTTCAGCATGGTAGGAAGGAGGAGTGGCAACACAGAAGAACTCTCTTAAGGAATTTGCTATTTACTTAGGGAAGTAAAGCAAATATAAATAGTATAAAAACATCTATAAAACAAGCATTATGCAATTGTCGTGTGTACAGCACCAGTCGAGTAGATAAGCAGGGAGGGCTTGAATACACAGATCTGTGAATACCTGCAGGCAGAGGGGAAATAGATCTATATCAAGGAAATTTTAGATTTAGGGTTTTTGAGGACTTAAAATTCATTGACCTCTCTGATGTTGAAATAAAACTTCCCAGAAAACTTATACTTAAAAGTCACTTAAGGACATATGGATTAGTGTTAAAGTGACTTTACTCATTCATTCACCAATATTTATTAAGTGCATATTCTGTACCAGGTCCTATGTTACACCATTTCTTTGCTACTCTTCCATGAAACATGGATGATAGCTCTCCTCCTCTTGAAATAGTGCTAGCTTTAGGGACTTGTTTGACCAATGGAATAAGAAGAAAGTGACATTTGAGGATGCCCATGGCTAGGTCCTAGGAAGCTTTGCTGCTTCCTCTTGGGTTTCTTGGCTCACTCATTCTGGGCTGGGAGCCAACCATCATATAAATTCATGTGCTGACAACCTGGCTCTTGAGGGTGGGGAGTGGGAAGAGAAGAGAAAAACCATTTTCATGGTAAAAATACTCCCTTTCACTATGGCCGATTTTCAGCTACCAAAGTGACAGCACTGAATGCATGGTTGGAAAGAAACACACAGAATCAGCACTGACATGTTGGTACCAGCCAGCCCCAGTGCATGACCACTAATTACCTTGAGACCACCACACTGTGAGGAACCCCATGCTAGCTGGGTGGCAAGGCTCCATGCAGAGAAGCCAAGGCTGCCCCAGGCTTTCCAGCCATTCAGATTTAGGCTCCAGGGAGGAACCCTTCCAATGACTCCAGACACAGCCACTGACCCCAACTGTGTGAGAGCCCCTGAGGGAAACCTGCTCAGCTCAGCCCAGGCAGCCCACAGACTGGGAGATAAGAGTGTGTAATGTGTGCTATCGTTTGGAGGTAGTTCATTTCACAACAATAGATAACTGGAAGGAAGTGGTAGTCTTGCCTACTCTGAGGCAAGCCTCGATCAATCCCCCAGGGTGTGCGGAGGAGTAGAGGAATCTGTCCAGAGTCTTTGTCCTTGAATATTCTCAGGCCTTAGACCTAAGGAAGGAAATCTTTTCATTTTAAAAACCTGATAAAAGAGGCTTAGTATTACTTTACTAACTAGCTTTACGGTTACAACTAAATCTGTGGAGGGAGAAAAATACACACACACACACACACACACACACACACACACACACACACACACACACTTTTCACTTTTCTCTCATCATCTGCCTCCATCACTTATCCTAACTATTCACACTAAGCTCTGCAGGAAGATCTCCCTAACTTGCCCTTCCAACACTGCTCTGTCATCCACATGGAATTTGTCGAGGAAAGCATGCAGAGCAAAAAAAAAAAAAATACGAAGCCAAATATCCAGAGCCCTGAGTCAGGTGGAAATCTAGTGAGATCCCCTGTAAAAGAGCAGCAAACAGGAGGATTAAAAACAAGCTTTAGGGAAGATGCATGGAATAGTGGTTAGAATCTGAATTTAGAAATCAGATGACCTGGGTTGCAATCTGGATTCTGACATTTTCTAGTCGGCTGACCTTGAAAAGTATCCAGACACCTCTCTCCTCAATTTCTCCAACTTCAAAATCTGGGTAATAATGCCATCTCACAAAGTTCTCGTGAAGATGAAATGAGATGATATTTGTGAGTGCTTAGCACAGTGTCTGTCACACCATGCTGAATGAATAGCAGTCACCAGTAGTAGTAGTGATGGTGCTGGTGTCACACCAATGGTACTATTTGCCACAAATTCCAAAGCCACAGGCTCCCTGACAAGCCTTTAGCTCCAATCAGTCACACTATGGTGCCCAAGATGTGTTCAATAAATATTCAAATCAAACCAAATATCTATATGTGAATACTTATTCTACTGCCATTTTTTTCTCTTGTCTTCCAAACATATATTCAGGTGCTTAAAAAGCATAATTATGCATTATTTTCCCTATATATTTTTGTAGCTTAATTAATTAATTTTAAATATCTTTATTGTTGAAAGTATTACAGATTTTTTTTCCCCATTGACCCCCTCCACCCTACACCTGCACCCCCATCCAGGCCTTCACTGCACTATTGTCTGTGTCCATGGGTTATGCATAAATGCATATAAATATAAATTCTTTGGTTATTCTCTCCCTGTACCACCACTCCCTCCTCCCCTACCCCACCTCATCTTCCCTCTGAGATTTATCATTCTGTTCCATGCTTCTGGATCTATTTTGTTCATCATTTTATTTTGTTCATTAGATTCCACATATGAGTGAGATCATATGATACTTGTCTTTCTCTGACTGGCTTATTTTGCTTAATTGATACTCTCCTGGTCTCCCCATGCTGTAAATCCCCTATATCTTAAACATTATGAGCTAAGACCATATTTTCCAATTTCTTATAAGTCCTCTTCTTACCTTCTACTGTGTAGCAAAGTAGCTGAGTAGTTTAGTGCTCAAAACATATTAACTATTATAATTATTTTTTAAATTCTATTTAAGGAGAAATTAAAGCTGGGTGACTTTACCCAGGGAGGTCCAGAAATGTCAGGTTCCTCTGTTTACACATGCTATCACTTTGTCAGGGTAGTCCAGGGGAAGGGTAACAGAATTCTTGAGAGAAAAATGTGTTAATTTCTTCTACTTTATTTATATTTTGTCAGTACGAGTTACTGAAACTTCAATCTATGAACTGACATTCGGTACACTTGTCTCATTAAATTTGTGGTTGGTCTAGTCATATGGGTATTTTAAACAAAGAATAATGCAAACTTTCTGACTATTAAAGAAAAACTGATTCGTGTACTCATTTGTGTATATGTGTATAATTGAATGCAATTTTATTATGTTAACTTCATTAAACTATCCCCACAATCAAGATACTAAATGATATGAATACCACAAGGGTCTCTTTACTATCCCTTTGTATCCACCCCCTTCCTTAATCTTTTGAAGTCATAAATCTGTTGTCCATCTATATAGTTTTATTTCACGAATGTTTACAAATGGAGTCATACAGTATTTACATGCATACTTTTTACACAGCCTAATTTTTTGAAATCCATCCAAGTATGTATCAATAGTTGGTTCTTTTTTATTGCTGAATAGTATTCCACAGGTATGGATGTATCACAGTTTGTTTAATCATTTGCCCATTTACTCACTGGAGAAGGGGGCTATTACAAATAAAACTGCTTGAGCATGTATCTGTATGCAAATATTTCAGGAACATAAATTGTCATTTCTCTGGGATAAATGTCCAAGAGTTTTAAAAGGAAGTGCCAAACGGTTTTCCAGAGTGGCCATTACCTTTTGCAATACATTACATCTGCATCTCCTTGTCACAGTTTGATGTCATCACTATTTTTTTTTTATTTAGCCATTCTGATAGCTGGGTGATGGTTTCTTGTGATTTTTAATTTACATGTCCCTAATGGTTTCTGGTATTGGTCATCTTTTCATATATTTATTCACTCTCTATATATCTTTTTTAGTGAAATGTTTGTTAATTTATTTTGCCCATTTTCTAATTGGATAGTCTGTTTTTTATGGTTGAGTTTTGCTAGTTCTTTATATATTCTAGATACACATCCTTTTTCAGATGTGTAGTTTACAAATATTTTCTCCCACTCTGTAAATTTTTACTTCATCCTCTCATAGGATCTTTCACAGAGCAAAAGTTTCAAATTTTGATAAAGTCCATTTTATCA
Organism: Antrozous pallidus; assembly: GCA_027563665.1. Lineage (NCBI taxonomy): Eukaryota > Metazoa > Chordata > Mammalia > Chiroptera > Vespertilionidae > Antrozous > Antrozous pallidus. The sequence goes on from CM050520.1 coordinate 63,751,610, forward strand.
GTTTTCCCTTTTATGGATTGTCCTTATATTTTTTTCTTAAGAACTCTATGGTTTTATATTTAAAGCTGTAATCCATTTTGAGATCATTTTTATATGAGGTATCAGGTTTAGGTTGAAGTTCATTTTCTTGCCTTTGCATGTACAGTTGCTGTAGCACTGGTTGATAAAGAGGCTAGCTCTTCTTCATTGAACTGGTTTTGAAGCTCTGTCAAAAATAAATTGAGTATATTTATATGGCTCTGCCTCTGGGTTTTTCGTTCTATTCCATTAACCCATGTGCCTATCCTCCTGACAATACCACACCATCTAGATTACTCTATATGCTCTACAGAAGCCACATAATAAACCACCGGCAGGCAGAGTGATTCCTTCCATGTTGGTGTTCTTTCTCAAAATTGCTTTGGTTACCCTTAGGCCTTTCACTACCCATATAAATGTTATAAAATGCTTGTCTTTGCCTACAAAAACCTTGCTGGGATTTTTATAGGAATCCTGTTAAACATTCGTTTACTTTGAAGAGATGACACATCTTTGCTATGTAGTGTCTTCTAATCCTCAAATATGAGAAATTCCTGCCGTTATTCAGGTTTTCTTTCATCAGCATTTTGTGATGTTCAGCATGAAGGTTCTGCACATATTTTGTTAGACTTATAGTTAAGTATTTTATTCAGAACAAGGGAAAATGGTATTGCATTGTTAAATTTCATTTTTCACGTATAAATTTAGTATATAAAAATACAATTATTTTTTATATTCTTTGCTACCCAGTATTGTTGAGGTCTGATTGAAAAATAAGCATTGTATATATTTAAAGTGTAGAGCATGCTGTTTGATACACATATGCTTTATAAAGTGATTATTATAATCAAGCTAATTAACATATCCATCAACTATGTGTATGTGTATTTGTGTGCTGAGAACATTTGAGAGAACTTACTGAAGATCTTACTCTTTTAGCAATTTTCAAGTATATAATACATTATTATTAACTGTAGTCATAGGCTATACATTAGGTCTCTAGAATTTATTCATCTTTTTAGCTGAAAGTTTATACCCTTTGACCAATATATTCCTGAAATAGAATTAATGATTTGTTTACTGATATTAAATCCTGTGATTGTGCTGAATCCAGCTATTAGTTCTAGCTTTCTTGTAGATTCATTGGGATTTTCTATATAGACCATCCTGTCATGTGACAAATGAGATAATGTTAATTTTCACTTTCTACTCTGTTTAACTTTAATTTCCTTTTCTTGCCTTATAGTGCTGGCTAGAATTTTCAAAACTATGTTGAGGCAAAGTGGTGAGAACACACACCCTTGCCTTGTTCCTAGTCTCAGAGGAAAAGCATTCAGTCTTTTATCATTAAACTAGGAGCCTGATGCACAAAATTCGTGTAAGAGTCGGCCTTCCTTCCCCGCTGCCTGCGCCGGCTTCTCTCTGGCACCCAGGACCCAGGCTTCCCGCTCAGCCCTGGCTTTGCGCAGAAGGTCACTGGTCTAATCAGCATATTATGCTTTTATTTTTATAGATGAGGTGTTAACTATAGATTTTTTGTAGATGTTCTCAATCAAGTTGAGTAAGTTTCTATATTTGGTTTGTTGAAAATTTTTGTCATGAATGAGTATAGAATTTTGTTCAATTTTTTCCAGCAAGAATTGATATGATCATATTATTTTTCATCTCTAGCACTGAATGATTTTTTTAAAAAATACATTAATTTTTTACAGAGAGGAAGGGCAAGGGATAGAGAGTTAGAAACATCAATGAGAGAGAAACATCGATTAGCTGCCTCCTGTACACCCCCTACTGGGGATGTGCCCACAACCAAGGTACATGCCCTTGACCAGAATCAAACCTGGGATGCTCTATCCACTGAAGCAAATAGGTCAGGACAAGGATTGAATGATTTTTAAATATTGAACAAGCTTTGCATATCTAGAATAAATTCCACTTGGTCATGGTACATTATTGATGTTTTATAAAGAACGACTGGGTTCATTTTATTGATATTTTATTGGGAATATTTGTATCTCAGTTCATAAAAGTTATTGATTTATAATTTTCCCTTTTTGTATTGTCTTTGATTTTTGATATCAAGGAAATACTGGCCTCATAAAATGAGATACAAAGTGATTCCTTCTCATCTATATTTTGGAAGAGATTGTGTAAAATTGCTGTTAATTCTTCTTAAATTCTTGGTAAAATTCTCTAGTGAAATCATTTGGATCAAGAGATTTCTTTTTCAGGAACTTTTAAATGATAAATTCAAACTCTAATTATTGTAGACTATTCAAATTATCTATTTCATCTTGGTTGAGTTTTCATTCTTTATGGATTCAAGGCATTAAGCTATTTTTTTTGAAGTTGTTGAATTAAAGTGGTAAAGTTGTCCATAGATTTTGTATTATCCATTTAATGGCTACAGGATCTGTAGCAATGCCTCCAGTTTCATTCCTGATGTTGGTAATTTATGTCTTCTTTCATTTTATCCTTATCAGTCTATCTAGAGTTTTATTGATCTTACTGATTTCTTTTCCTGTAATAACCAGCTGTCTGTTTCACTGATTTTCTCAATTGTGTTCCTGTTTTCAATTTTTATTTATTTCTACTGTTACATTTTTTATTTCCTTCTTATCTAGTGAAGTTTTTTAAAATTTATTTTTGCTATTGTCTAAATTTACATTTTTCATTTGGTCCTTTGTTAAATTCTTTTTTTTTTTTACTGAGATATTATATTTTTACATTAGTTTCAAGAGAATCCATAATTGTTTGCTAAAGCCCATATATAATGGCTGCTTTAAAATTCTTGTCAAGTAATTCCAGCCTCTGATTTATCTCAGGATGGCATTGGTTGTTTTCTCTCATTCAAGTTGTATTTTTCCTGGTTCTTGATATGTTGAGTGATTTCCAAATGTACTTTGGGCAATTTTGATATTACGATAGGAGACTCTTGGTCCTATTTAAATATTTTATTTTTGTAGGTAGTCACCCTATTTAGACTTAGAGAGTAGGTCTTTGCCTACCTTTGTAAGATCTAGTTCCAATGACAATTTGTTGTCAGAGCTCTCATAATAGCAACAGGGGTTACCTTGTTCTTCTTTTTTATTTTTTAAAATATATTTTATTGATTTTTTACAGAGAGGAAGGGAAAGAGATAGAAAGTCAGAAACATCAATCAGCTGCCTCTTGCACACCCCCTACTGGTACATGCCCTTGACTGGAATCAAACCCGGGACCTTTCAGTCTGCAGGCCAATGCTCTATCCACTGAACCAAACAGGTTTTGGCTTTTTTTTTTAAATAAATCTTTATTGTTCAAATTGTTAGAGTTGTTCCTCTTCTTTCCCCCTATAGCTCCCCTCCACCTGGTTCCCACCCCACCCTCTGCCCCTACCACCCCCTCCCAGTCCTCATCTATAGGTATACAATTTTTGTACAGGCTCTTCCCTAACCCCCCACACTCCTTTCCCCCCAAGAATTGTCAGTCCACTCCCTTTCTAAGTCCCTGATTATATTATATTCACCAGATTATTCTGTTCATCAGATTTTTTATTCACTTGATTTTTAGATTCACTTGTTGATAGATATGTATTTGTTGTTCATAATTTTTATCTTTACCTTTTTCTTCTTCTTCTTCCTGTTCTTAAAGAATACCTTTCAGCATTTCATATAATACTGGTTTGGTGGTGATGAACTCCTTTAGCTTTTTTTTTTTTTATCTGTGAAGCTCTTTATCTGCCCTTCAATTCTGAATGATAGCTTTGCTGGGTAATCTTAGTTATAGGTTCTTGCTATTCATCACTTTGAATATTTCTTGCCACTCCCCTCTGACCTGGATAGTTCCAGTTGAGAAATCAGCTGTCAGTCATATGGGTGCTCCCTTGTAGGTAACTGTTTTTCTCTTGCTGCTTTTAATATTCTCTCTTTGTCTTTTGCTCGTGGCATTTTAATTATGATATGTCTTGGTGTGGTCATCTTTGGATTCCTTTTGTTTGGGGTTCTGTGTGCTTCCTGGACTTTTAAGTCTATTTCTTTCACCAGGTTGGGGAAGTTTTCTGTCATTTTTTCCTTCAAATAGGTTTTCAGTATCTTGCTCTCTCTCTTCTTCGGGCATCCCATAATTTGGATGTTAGTAGGCTTGAAGTTGTCCCAAAGGCTCCTTACACTATCTTCATATTTTTGGATTCTTTTTTCTTTTCTGTTTGGGTGTTTTTTGCTTCTTTGCATTTCAAATCATTGACTTGATTCTTGCAATCCTCTAGTCTGCTGTTGGATCTCTGTATATTATTCTTTATTTCAGTCAGTGTATGCTTAATTTCTAGTTGGTCCTTTTTCATATCCTCAAGAGTCTCACTAAATTTATGGGCCTTTTCTAGAAAATTCTTGAAAAACCCTATAACCATGGTTTTGAACTCTATATCCAGTTGCTTGCTTTCCTCCATTTCTTTCATTTGTGACCTACTTCTTTGTCTCTGCATTTTGGCTGCTTCCCTGAGTTGATAGAGTGGCTTTGTGTGCTAGATGTCCTATCGAGCCCAGGGCTCAGCCTCCCCAGTTACCTGAGGTGGACACTCTTTGTGGGCTGTCTGCACAGTTTTGTTGTAGTTAAGCCTTGATTGCTGTTAGTATCAATGGGAGGAATTGTCCTCCAGGCCAATTGGCTGTGAGGATCAGTTGTGTCTACACTGGCAGAACTTCTGTGCTGGAGATACCCTTATGGGAGAAGACTTACAAAAGCCTCTGTGCTCAGCTTAGATGGGGCAGAGTCTCAGGGCAGAGCAGACAGCAATGGCTTCTGGTCAGCCCTGCCCTAAGAAGCCCCTGAGTCTCAGTGTCCTGTGGCAGTGGCTGGAAACACCTCTGAGAGAAAGCTGCCCTCAAGTTTTGCTTGCTGCCAGACAGTCCAGTTTCTCCCTGAATGAGTCTGGGTCCCCAGAGTCTCACCTAGAACTGGAGTTCAGAGCAGTCGGGAGCTTTTTGTCTCCCTCCCAATTGAGAAAGCCAGCCGCTCACTCTGTTGCCAGCGCCTCCATACCTTTACCTCCTGCAACTTCTCTGAATCTCAGTGTGCTTTTTGCTTCCCTTCTAGTTGTAGAATTTCCACTCAGCCAGCCTTCCTTGTGGTTCTGGTTGATGTCTGTTTTGTTTTTTTAGTTGTAGTTTTGAAATTGTTGTGTGAGAGACCAGTTTAGGTGTTTACCTATGCTGCCATTTTGGTTTCTCCTACCTTATTCTTCTGATTCTTTTTGGGCTCCTGCATTATTACTGCAAGTGCCTCTGGGCTGCTTGGTGGGTGTGGGGCAGGTGATGGCTCCCACTCAGGCTCTATGATGCTGTCTCAGGTGTGGGACAGAGACCCCACTGACGCTGATTAACATGTGGACCACTGCTATTCTCGGCATAGGGAGTGGATCCTGTTGTAGGGTGGAAATGAGTTACCGCTACTCAGTTGCAGCTGTAAGAGATCAGTCTCTTAGTTCTGTCACTGCGTACCTGGAGGTCAGGGATGTACCTTCCCACTAGGTTTCTGCTGGGTGCATCCTTTCTCTGTCCTTTGATCACAGAGAGAGGCTTTGAAAAAAAAAAGCCTGTTGTTTTGGGTTGTGCCTACCTTGTGCCCAGTGTGGGATATATGGTGGATAAGAAGAAAACCTGGGAAGATCACCAATGGTTTCTCGAGTTCTGAGGTTCCTAGCCAGTCGGCCTTCTGTTTTCCATCTTTTAGGCTCCTTTTATGATAGTCTGATGAGTTATGTCCAGGGCATTGAGTTAAATGTAGAGGAGATGAGTGAAGAGAAGAGTTTATAATATCTTGTCCCTTTTCAAGCTTATAAAGTTAAAAAATGAGACTAAGCCAGAAAAAAAAATTTAGGGGGAGGGAGAGAAGAAACGTAGGAAAGGCATCTTAGCCATAGTAGATATTCGAGCTGTTCCAATATGCAATAATTAAAACGAGAGGCCCGCTGCACAAAATTTGTGCACGGGAGGTGGCGGATGTTCCTTATCCCAGCCTGTACCCTCTCCAATCTAGGACCCCTCAAGGGCCTAAACGGGCAGTCAGACATCCTTCTAACAATCCAGGACTGCTGGCTCCAAACTGCTCACATGTCTGCCTCCCTGATTGCCCCTAACTGCTTCTGCCTGCCAGCCTGATCACTCCCTAACCACTACCCTGCCAGCCTAATTGATGTCTAACTGCTCCCCTGCCAGCATGTTTGCCCCCAACTTCCCTCCTCTGCTGGCCTGGTCACCCCTAATTGCCCTCCCCTGCAGGCTTGATTGCCCCCAACTGCTCTCCCTTGCAGGCCTGGTCCCTCCCAACTGCCCTCCCCTGCTGGCCTGATTGACCACAGCTGCCCTCCCTTGCAGGGCCTGGAACCTCCCAACAGCCCTCCCCTGCTGGCCATCTTATGGTGGCCATCTTGTGTTCACATGGGGGCAGGATCTTTGACCACATGGGGGCAGCCCTCTTGTGTGTTGGAGTGATGGTCAATCTGCGAATTACTCTTTTATTAGATAGGATAGAGGCCTGGTGCATAGGTGGGGGCCAGCTGGTTTGCCCTGAAGAGTGTCCCAGATCAGGGTGGGGGTTCCCTTGGGGTGAGAGGTGGCCTGGGCGAGAGGCCTGTGGAGGTTTGCAGGCTGGCCATACCCCCCAGCGACCCAAGCAGAGGCCCTGGGATCTGGGATTAATTTATGTTCTACAATTGAAACTTTGTAGCCTGGAGCAGAGCCAAGCCTTCTGCTCTCTCTGGGGTAGCAGCCATTTCTGTTTGAAACATTGTAGCCTAGAGTGGAGGCCTAGGCCAGCAATGGCAAACTGAAAGCTTAGCTTCCTCCATTGCCAGGGAAACCCAAATCTCTGTTTTCTCTAGCTCAGTGGCTGCCGTCATTTCTGTATCTTTTATAATTAAAACTTTATAACATTGAGTGGAGGCCTAGGCCAGCAACAGTAGGGGAAAGCTTGGCTTCCTCTGTTGCCATGGAAACCCAAGCCTTCCTCCTGCTCTCAGTAGCAGCAGTCATCTTGGTTGGGGTTTATTTGCATAATCTGCTCATGCAGATTATGATTGGCTGGTGAGCACGGCTTGTGGGTATAGTGAAGGTATGGTCAAATTTGCATATTACTCTTTTATTAGATAGGATGTTGTTGCAACATTAGAAACATCAATAGAATAGCATAAAGAATCCAGAAATAGAGCCAACAAGCATGGCAATGTAGCATTTAAACCTAGTGGTATTGGGAGAAGACTGTCACTTGGAAAGGAAAATTAAGCTGGATCCCTATCTCTAATAAATTTCAGATTGATAAAAATATATAAAAGTCTAAGTGACTGACCACACATCTGTCCGATTGTCGATCGACCGACCGATGGCCGGCCAGTACATATGATGCACACTGGCAATTTAAAAATAAACGTTGACTCGCACATGCACAATAATATAAAGCTCTCACTGGCATTAATCACATGCGACATCATAATATGTTGAAGACCAACTATTACACTATGTACCTCTGAAGCTGAAAAAAAGCAATGTTGTTGACAGAATATTGTTTATTTATTAATCAATTTATATGTTATTTTCATATATATTTTATGATTTTATTTCATCTCTGACATTTCTATTATAGAAAAAGGGCGAATAGCAATATTAAAATATTTTGTATTTTAATTTTATAATGCTATATTATATATACTATTTTGACATGTGATTTTTTGCAGTAAAGTAATTACCCCACGAATCTTTCTTCTAATTAATTTCCTTTCAGTGTGCATGAATCTGTGCACCAGGCCACTAGTTATACAGTAAAAATAATTTTAAATGGATAAATTATTTAATAGTCTTGAAATAGAAAAGACCTTCTCAAGCATGACACTAAACTCAGAAACTATACAGAAATATATTGATACTTACAATTATATGAAATATTGATGAAAACAGTATAAACAAAATTAAAATACAAATGATATATGGAAAAATATTTACATAGTGTATATAACATAGCAAAATATGTTTTCTTAAATTTTAAGAAATTTTTCAACAAGAAAAATAAATTGGGGAGAAATGGGCCAAGCACATGAACAGAAGGAATACAAATAGCCTATAAACACAACAAAAGAAACTGAACTTCCAAATATAGAAGCACAAATTAAAAGTGGGAAAACTTTCTTCTTTTTATTTAAAAAATTACAATAATAAATATGCATTGTAAAAAGGTAAAAGAAACACATAAGGGATATGATATTAAATATTTCCTTCAAAGCCTTAGCATACTCCCAAGCTTGTAATTGCTCCTCTTTCTCTAGCTGTATTAAAAGTTTGCTATTCCTTCCAGCCCTTTCTCTCTGTGATTAGAAGCATATGTGTGTATAGTATGTAATTTTTCTGCTAGAAACCCAAGCTTATAATAAGGGCATATTCTGTATATCAGTTGTATATCACTTTTGCAATTTCTATTGTGGTTGCTCACTAGGATTGCTTGGGGTTTTTTTAAGAAATGCCGATGGCCAGGGCTCTGCCCTAGGGATTCTGATTTTGATGTCTGGGAAAGGGCCCGGGCCCCGGCGTGTTTTGAAAGTGCTCAGGTGGCTCTAAGGTCCAGTCACGCTGAGAACCACTGCTGTAGATGATGTGAGGCTTCAAAGAGTCCCCAGAAGGCCACTGTGATGAGGTCTTTTCAGAATAATTACTTAGGAATGCAACCCAAAGTGATCCATCACTCCTCTGCCTGGCTCACCGTTGGCAAGGGACTGAATGTAAACAGCGTCTGGAGGGGAGAAGTGGAAAAGACCTTTTCTCAAAAGTGTGTGAAAGCTTCCATCTCTGTGGTAGGCCTTTGTGTGGAGAGGCAAGGCTCCCTCAGAACACAAGGGATTCTTATAATCTGGTCCTGACCACAAGAGATACAGGGATCTCATGGAAAACCAGAAACAGCAAAACAGCTGTTCCTCCGGAGCCCACATTGTGGTGGGTCCTGAAAGGTTCCAACTGAGCTCCGGGAAGCAGGGCTATTTAGAGACCTTCCCACAGGAGGCTTGCAAAAGTCTTTCATCTGGAGGCTTGGTCTGTTCAAATAAAGTGGCTTTTGGAAGGCTGATCTGGAAAACAGACTGAAGAGGAACCTGAAGAAGGCTGAGGATTGACTGGAACCCAGTATTATTACTGCTCGTTCTGCTTCTTGTGTGTCTTCTTCCCATACTTCTCCCCATCAGCGGATGGTTTCTGCCTTTGTATACCTGGCTGGCCCAGCTGGTCCACAGGGTCTGTCCCTGGTTGGGTGGGAGTTTCCACACCAGGTGACTACGTCAGGGTATGGAATGGTTCAGAGAGTCATGCTCCCACTCTTGGTCAGTTGGGCCAGAGAGGTCTCAGGGGGGAGTGGGTGCATAAAGCTGCCTTGGGACTGCAGAAGGAAGGCATGGGTAAGGCAGTTTTTCTTAGAATGAGAGAGTGGATAGTACTTCCACCACAATTAACCTGTCCAGTGGACCACCAAGTCAACCCTCTGTGAATGTTGAATTGGAGGATGGTTCTCAATGGGTGTGAAACTGCCTAAATTCAAGGAAAGATCCTAAGAGAAAACCTGTCAGGATTGCATAGATGGCTCTTGCACTCTGAACATCTCCAGAGATCTTTTCTGGGTCTATGAAATTTGGGCTTCAAGAGGAGTCAGCAGCCTGGGAGGTCAGGAGAATGGAATTCATTTTCTCTTGGAATTTGATCTGTGCTAAGTGGTTAATGAGCACTTGAGGTGTGGCTACTACAAAATGCCATGTGCTGTGAGTGAAAATGCACACCGGATTTTAAAGCATTGGCATGAGGGGAAAATAGAACATTCTCCTTACTCAGTTTTATATTGATTACATATCAAAATACTATTCTGGATATAGTGGATTCAATAAAATATATTATTGGAATTACGTTCACCTGCGTTACTTTTTTTCAAATGTGGCTATTTTAAAATGGTTCCTGTTGCTCATGTTATCTTTCTAGTGGGCAGCCGGGCGATGGTGACTGACAATCCCCCTGCACAGGTGTGGTTGTGAGACCTGAGTGTGAACAACAGCCCTCTGCGGTGGAACCCACGTCAATATTCTATTCCTGGTTCCTAATCAGAACTGTGGCGGCTTATCTCACTCTGGCTCTTTGTCTCTTTGCCTCATGGGCTGCAGCCCAGCTCCTCGTCTCAGATAGAACCACTTAATCCTCTCCTGTGGTTTCCCAACATTCCACACACAGGCAGCCTTATTCTCGGCTCTGCCCCAGCAAGTCCTTACAGAACTTTCCTCTGCCTCTTCGCCTCTGTTATTCTGTCTGCCTAGTTTCCCTCCTTCCTTTCTAGCACTGGCATGTTGCACGTTTTTGATGTTTGTACTCTTAGCCACTTTCACAGGCCCTTTTCTGGAGCAGTGTGCTCTAGCCAGCAGCTTTCCTTTGTGGACAAATGGCTGCTTCCTAATGTCTGGTCACAGTTCATCCTGTCTGTCACATGGAGTGACATTTGCAGATGGGACTCTCACTTCTAGAAGTGTATCTACTGTAAGAGTTAATAATGAGGATCATAAAAACAATGGCTATTGCCATTTATTGAGTTTTACCATTGGCCAGGGAATCTACTCGGTATATTACAGATCTTTGCATTTAATCCTTACAACAACCCCACAAAAGGGTGTGTTATGATCCCCTATTATATATAGGCTCAACATTATGTGCCTTGCTCACAGATCATTGCTAGGAAGTGGTGGGCCTGGGATTTAAATCTAGATCTGTTCCCAAAGTCCTTGCTGTTACCCACCACATTTATACTGCCTCCCACATGTTATGTAACACCCTAAGTTGAGCAACTCCAGGTTTCAATTCAGTGCTGCATAGCAGGTGATATCTATAAGCAAATTTGCTAAATGACAACAGTGTTATGCGTTGTGCACTGTTTTGATGATTCTCCAGTTGCATTTGATACTCATAAAACTCTGTTAAGGATGGAATAAAGGATATTATGTGCCCTATTTCACACACTAGAAAAACTGAGCAAGAAGATGAAGCGATTTGTCCAAGGTCATAAGTTAAGAAATGATCCGATATAGGTATAGGTATAGGTATAGGTATAGAGATAGAGATAGAGATAGAGACTTACATATACTAGATGTCTGGTGCACAAAATTTGTGCATGGGCAGGGGTCCCCTCAACCCAGCCTGCACCCTCTCCAATCTGGGACCCTTCGGGGATTGTCTGACTGCCGGTTTAGGCCCAATCCCAGCAGTTGGACATCCCTCTCACAAACCTGGACTGCTAGCTCCTAATCGCTCACCTGCCTGCCTGGTTGCCCCTAACTGCCCCTCCCTCTCCACTGGCCTGATCACTCCTCACTGCCTCTGTGTGCTGGCCTAGTTGCCCCTAACTTCCCCCTGCTGCCAGCCTGGTTGCCCCAACTGCTCCCCTCTGTTGGCCTGGTCGCCCCTAACTGCCACCCCCTCTTTTGGCCTGGTCACCCCAACTGCTCCCCCTGCAGGCCTAGTCACCCCTTCCTGCCCTCCTGCCAGCCTATTCACCCCCAACTGTCCCCCTGCTGACCTGGTTGCCCCCAACTGCACCCCCCACCAGCCTGGTTGCCCCTAGCTAAACCCCTCTGTCAACCTGATTGCCTCTTACTGGCCCCCCTGCCTGCCTGTTTGCCCCTTACAACCCTCATTACCTGCCAGCCTGGTGGCATCATGCACCCTGATTGTTTAGTCATTTGGTCATCCCTCATAACCCCCCTGCCAACCTGGTCTTTCCAAGCAACCTGCTTGTTCAGTCATTTGGTTGTTCCTCACTAACCCCCCTGCCAGCCTGGTTGTAGGCAGCCATCTTGTGAGGGTGTGAGGTTAATTTTCATATTACCTCTTTATTATATACTATCCCTATCTATCTGTCTATCTATCTATCTATCTATCTATCTATCTATCTATCTATCTATCTGACCAGCAACTGTAATGGCCATAACAACCATTAACAACCAGTCACTATGATGCCCACCATCACCAGCGAACCAGCCCAATCAGGGGGTGGGGCCAGCCGGCCATCTTCGAGGCCCCTTCCCCGTGCTGGCCTGCCCCTGATTGGACTCTCCAATCTGATCAAGAGCAGGCCATTGGCCAAATGTTCCCTTCCCTCCCCCAATTTGGCCCCACCCCAGATCAACACCCCCACCACATTCAGGGGCAGGGCCAGCTGGCCCACAGCCCCTCCCCATGATCAACTTCACCCCCAATCAGCCCCCCAACCTAATCGGGGACAGGGCCTGCTGGCCAATCACCTGCGGCCCCTACCCCCCAGCTGGCTAACCTCCTGCAATTTCCTCCTCCCTACAGGCCAAGCCCCAAACTAAACTGATTGGGGCCAGACCCACCTGTGCATGAATTCATGCAATGGACTTCTACTATATATATCTTTTTTTTGCTCTTCTATTCTTCCATGTATACTGTGCTGCTTGGATGGCAGAATATGGCCACACACATTTTATTCTGATTGCTGATTTAACCCTGAGTTATGTGAAGAGTTTGCAGGTACAAACTCATTTCAATTTCTCAGCTGTAGGTATGTCAGTCTCATTAATTCAGTAAGCATTGCCTGACCCCAGGTCTCCCCAGGCATTGTGTGGGAAGGGAAGGGCGGATAAGATAAGACTTTGTCCTGAGGACAAAGACACCTTCCAATGGATATGACAATCACTTTGTAAAGAAAATATTCCTCTCCAGTGTAAAAGGGGTGCCTTAATGGAATACAAAAACTTCTGAGAAGCACAAAGGAAGAAGGAAATAACTGGGTCTGGGAAAGTTTCATGGTGGAGGTGACTTTTGAGCTTGGTCTCAGTGGACTAACTTGGAAATGAAAAGCCTGCGTCATTGAGAATTCTGCAAAGAATCTCATTATTTTATAACTTCATTAGGTTTTCTAAAAATAGGCTTGTTGCCACAGCTTCTTAGGGAATAGTAGCATAAATTATTTACTGGAATACTTAAAATATTAGCATCAATAAATCCCATGGTAGCTTCACAAATACTCTGACCAGTTAGCCAATCCTATATAATAAAAGCCTAATATGCTAAGTGTCCAGTCGTCTAGTTGTCCATTCTACCAATCAAACCATAATATATTAATGATATGCTAAGGCAGCTCCACCACTTGCTATGATGTGCACTGACCACCAGGGGGCAGATGCTTAGACCAGTAGGTTAGTTTGCTACTGGGGTCCAGCCAATCGGGACTGAGTGAGACAGGCCAGTCACATCCTGGAGCCTTCCTTCATCCTTCTCCAGTGCCGATCGTGCACCAGTGGGGTTCCTTGGCCTAGCCTGCACCCCCTCACAATTTGAGACCCCAAGGGGTTGTCAGAGAGCTGGTTTAGGCCTGATCCCATAGGGACTCCACTGGTGCACCAAGCCTCTAGTTTGAAATAATAGTTTTCAAGTTACTCAAAGGTTCCAATTCTACAAAGTGCTGAGAATTCTTTAAAACAAGTCAGAAGGCCAGAATAATCATGTCAACTTTCTAAACATCAGCCATTTCAGACAGAGTAAGACTCTATGTCTCCAGCATCTCCTGTCCTTTTATTGACATAAAGAGCTCTTTTCTTTCACAGTTGATTCTTAGGGCGTTCTACTCTTCCAACCAAGCTTAAGCGTTTCCTATTGTAAGTGCCACTGAATTGTACCACTTGAACATTAAGAGCCCAGATGTGTATTTTTAAATGTTTGGACTATCTGGAGCTGGAAGGAAAAGAACCTTCCAAGTTTAGAAATTGAAACTCATAAAAGCCAAACCCTTGGGGCAGCCCAAGAAGAGACTGCTCTCTGTCCTGCTGTGGTCCACCGGTGATTGGGTTTTTCTGCGAGCTGAAACCAGGCTTGACCTAGCACAATCTGTAAGTTGAACTTCTAACTATGGTAGTAGGAGGTGGGGCCTTTGACAGGTAATTAGGTCATGAATGGGATCAGAGCACTTTAAAAGGGGACCCTGAAGAGCTCTTTGGCTCTGGCTCTCTTTTTTTTGATGTGAGGATGCAAGGAGAAGCCAGTAGTCTGCAACAAAAGAGAGTTCTGGCTAGAACTGACCATGCTGGCACCTTAATCCTGGACTTTCCAGTCTCAAGCACTGTGAGAAGTAAGTTTCTGTTGTGTGTGTTAAGCATACCGAGTGGATTAGGATACCTAGAGCCTATATAATGTAGATCTTAGCTGGAAATGCCCTTCTCTCTTGTGTTTCAGTTTAGGTGTTTGGTTTGTTTTCTGGGTATGACAAGATATATTTACACCCTCTACTCATAACCAAGAAGGGACGTTCCTTCTGACTCTTGACTGACTGAAGAAGAAGGTCCAGATCTGGAGGCTTGCAGGGTGTCAGAACCGGGCTAAGATCTTGATATTCCTGGTGGAATATCCCACCTTCAAGCAGCCTTTGAACAACAGTACAAGGGGCAGGAGGTCCTAGAACAGTTTGACAGCACTGAGGATTGCCTCTGAGTATCCATATGTTGTTGAATTTAAAAGCGAATTGTTTGGCAGAAGTGTTCATGAGTATAATAGGCTGCCTAGGGGTATTTAAGAATAGGATGAGTGGGCATTTGGGAGTCATGTGTAATTTAAGGGTTGGACTGAAGACCCTAAGATCCCTTACATTTCCAGATTCAGTTATTTGCATATCTTTGGTTTAACTTGTGCATGCCTCATGCTTGCACTTACCACATTGTTCTGTAACTGTATGTCCAGATATGTGTCTTCCCCTCAAGGTTAAAAACTCCTTGGAGAAAGGGAGATATTTATCCTCTTATATCCCAAGCACATAGCACAGTGACTAATATATAGGAGATGCTAAGTAAATATTTATCAAATGAATGAATGATATATCTCTGTCTTTCTATTTATGTTAACGCATACCTTGATTTACAGTGTAAGTTATCAGCAAATGGACTTGTTTGCCATGAGGGTGTTCATATTCCCTAGAACCCGTGGTTGATTCAGTACTTGAATGATGGCAAATGCCTTTTGGTTTCCCGAATGTGGCACTTCTGGTTAATTGATTCCTTCTCTACAGATGGAGTTCTCTCATGGCAGTTAAGGCAGAGTCAAAGTAGGGCCAGGATTTTTCTGCATTTGTATGTTTAAATGAATCCCCCTTGGTCAGAAATGAACCTGGAGCTGTTGGTTAGAGGTCTAGGGGGGCTCAGCTGCATTAGGTGGCAGGTGTCTCCTGTGTAGTTTTATCCCAAGCTTGGGGAGGGAGGCAGGAAATGAGGAAGTTCTGCTGGCATGTTGGGCAGAGAAGCAGGTATGCCAACTGAAGTAGGAGTTTAAGTGGGAGAATCTTAGCAAGTTAAACTGGCTGAGGTGAGAATGAGGTCAAGAATCAGGGGCAAATAGGGTGTGGTTTTTAGGTGGAGAAATTTCCAAAGAAGCAGAGGCAGAGAGTGAGGTAGCAAAGAGAATACTTTCCAATGGATATGCTAAACTGAGATATGCTTGTGTCAAATATCATCATTTACTTATATTTTCATTTATTTAACAAACATATATTGAATGATTACCTTGTGATAACCACTGTGTAAATGCTAGGAGTACATAAGTAAGGATGTCTGCTCTCCACTACTTAAAGTGTGGACTAAACCCTAGAGACATATTAACAGTCAATCGCAGGATATAATGTGATACATGCTGTAATGGGGAAAGCACAGGGAAGTATGAGGAGAACATGTGATCATATCTAAGATGAGATATGAATGGTAAGTTGTAGTTAACACTTGAGGCAGGAAGAACGATTTTGCTAGAGCCCCAGGAATTGCTAAATATACAAAAGACCAAACAGGGAAGCTTATTTAGGGACTGTAAATACTTCACTACCATTGGACCTTGGATGCCATGTTAAGTGATCCAAACTGGCTCATGGGAATGATGAATCATTGAAGTATTTTAATCAAGAAGTGACATGATCAGCCTGCCAGTGTGGCTCAGAGGTTGAGCATTGACCCATGCTCAAAGAGGCACCATATCAATTCTCAATCAGAGCACATGGCCAGTTTCCAGGCTCGATCCCCACTCGAGCCTGGAGTCAGCTAATCAATGTTGATGTTTCTCTTTCATTGATGTTTCTGTCTCTCCCTCTCTGTTCCTCACTCTCTAAAATAAATAAAAACATATTTAAAAAAATAACAACACACACACAAAAAAACAACAAACCTTTGCTTGAAAAAAAGAAGTTACGTGATCAGCTCTGTGCTTTAAAATATTACTGCAGCAAAGTGTGGAGAATGGTTGGAAGAAAGGGAGACCAAAGACCCACTGAAGTTTTTTCAGGATCTTGGTGAGATGATAGTGGCTGAACTAAGGCCAAAGCAATGAAAACAGAGAGAAGCAGATGCATTCTTGAAACATTTGAAAATTAGAATGTACTAAGCATAGTGATTGATTGGATGTGAGATGTAATCAATCAATCAATCAATCAAAGATGGCCAGTTTCTGACACAGGTAGCTGCGGGGGGTGGCTCACTCCACAGGCAGCTCTGAAAAGGGAAGAAGACGTGTTGGTCTAAGCAGAGTCCTGGTCGTTGGGAGAGCCATAGAGTGAAGCTTCAGTGATCCAACCAGTTCACACCACTCTCTCAGGTTAGACAGGTCTCTATTGGGAAGCTAATGGTATTTAACATCTGACTAAGGGCTGGTTATTATCATTTATCCATCCAGTCAGTCAACCAGTATTTATTAAATATCAATTATGTATTAATAACATTCCAATATTCCATAGATCCCAGTGTCCAACTATCCAGGTGGCTTAGTTCTTCTCTCTCCCTCTACTTTCCCCCTCCCCCTTTTTGCTAATTATTTTGGTTTCAGTTTTGTTGAGGTATATTTGACAAATAATATTTTAAGATATTTAAAGTGTACATTGTGATGATTTGATATAAGTATACATTGTGAGGTGATTCCTCTCATCTAGTGAACAAATCCTTCAGCTCTCTTACTTTTTTTGGTAAACATATTTAAGTCCTACTCTTTCAACCAATTTCAGTTACACAACACAGAGTTATCAACTATAGTCACCAAGTTATACATTAGCTCCTCAGAACTTATTTTATAACCAAAAATTTGTACACTTTTACCACCTTCTCCCAATCTCCCCCCGCCCTGTCCTGTCTCTGGCAACCATTTTTTCTGTGCCGTTTCTATGAGCTTTATGGTGTGTTTTTTTTCTTTTTAGAGTCCAAATATAAGTCATACCATTCAGCATATGTCTTCCTCTGTCTAGGTTATTTCATTTAGTGTAATGTTCTTCAGGTCCATTTATGTTGTCCCAAATAGCAGGATTGCCTTCTTTCTTCTTTGTGTGTGTGTGTGTGTGTGTGTGTGTGTGTGTGTGTGTGTGTGTGTAACTATAACATCTTAGCCACTCATTTATTAACAAGCAACTTAGATTGTTTCCATGTCTTGGCTACTGAGAATAAGGTGGCAATGAACACAGAGTACAGATATCTCTTCAAAAAAGTGCTCCTTAAAGCTAGAAGTACAACTGTAAGTTTTCAGCAGGCTTTTCCACTCATGCCACCCACCTTATCCTACATGCTGTTGTTTGAGCTGCCATGCATTGCTTTAGAGAAAAGTATTTACGCACTTCCTATTTCCAGGGTTACATCAAATTTTTTCTCTCTCTTTAGTTTCTTCTTCATGAAGTTAGTCATTGACAGGGTTTTTTTTTTGTTTTGTTTTGTTTTGTTGAGAGGAAGAGAGAAGAGAGAGAGAGAGAGAGCGAGCTGTGAGACACATCTATCAATTGCCTCCCACACAGGCCCTGACCAGGGGCCCTTTGTTGCATGGGCTTATCCTCTAACTACTGAGCAACCGGCCAGGGCAGTCATTGACAGAGTGATGCCTTGGATAAAGGTTAAATACATTATAGAAAACCCTGGACAATTTGTTGTACATGGCCAGAGGCCTGGAAAATATTTCATAGGCTCCAGAGTTTCGTGACCCACTCTGGTGCTTCCTGGGCCTGAAGTGATGGTGTTAGAGTTACAGTAACAGATGTGATTGATCAAAATATTCCTCAAAATACTTGTGTTTGATGCAATTTTATTTCATGTTTCATGTTTGGCTCTCTCAAGTGAAGGTGTGAAATTCAGGCAACAGAGAAATCTTCAGGGTTTGCAGGTTGGAGTTAAAGCACTCAGCATGAACTTATGTAGACTGGATTAATAAAGTAAAATGCATGGATGTGGGAGACTAACCTCCAGAGATGTCATCTTGCAAATCTGTTTCTGGGGTCAGTGGGTGCCTAGACCACTGGGCCAAGAAGGATGGGAAATCTTCTTTGAAAACCACTCTCCATCCCTGGCTAGTGTTCCCAGTGGTTAGACATCAGCCCATGCACTGAAAGGTCTCAGGTTCAACTCCCCGTCAAGGGCACTTATTTAGGTTACAGGATTGATCCCCGGCTGGCTGGGGTACATGCAGGAGGCAACAATGGATGTATTTCTTTCACATCAATGTTTCACTCCTGTTCCCACTCTCTCTAAATATCATGGAAAAAAATATCCTCGGTGAGGGTTAATAAACAAGCAAATCACTCTCCAATTAAAAAATAAAGCTCCATTTTTTGTCGAACAGAGCTTTTAGACCCTCACTTCTCAGGGACCCTGCAAGGATTAATGAAATGGCTTTGAGTGACCAATCCATTGTCAATAAATGTTGCCTTTGAAGCATGTAGTTTTATTATTAATGTTATTTCTTAATTGATGAAGATACAAGGTGTTAAGTAGTTCCTTTGATTAGATGACAATACTAGTGTGATCACGGCCTGATCCTGGATTTCTATTACAGACATGTTTTTCCTTTTGCACAGAGAACACGTTCTCTTCCAATGGCAGACACCTCGGCCTCAGCCTCCTCTCACTGCTGAGGCTGACGTCACCCTTTGCTAATGCATAAATAATGTATTTTTCTCGGCCCACAGACGTGGGCTGAGAGGCTGCCTTTGCATGTAAAAGCATATTATCATAGGCTGCAATTTCTGAAAGACTAAACAGGTCTAGTCCCAATTTCTTCACTTACAGTTGGGAAATTAAGTCCAGAGAATAAGTGGTTTGCCCAAACTCACCCAGTTAGTACCAGAGTCAGGGCTAAAATTGGGATTTATTGAAAAGTCCAATGTTTTCACCACGGTTTTGTGCCATATCCATTCTGGTCTCGGATTCCCTTCTAATACTTGGAGTGTTCGCATAAAACACAAGTCACTAGTGAGCCAGTACCCAGTAAAGTGCAGTGCAATCTTTGGTACCTCTTGGTGTTAGACTAGAGACTTTTGGTGGAGTGTGGACTCCCAAGAGTGCCACACTTCTCTAGGCGGATGGCCGAAAAGCAAGTCAGTCTCCACATCTGCAGTCGGGCAGCTGTGTGGGAGCCTGCAGGGCAAATTCGAACAGCATTCTGGAGACCAAGTCAGGCCAGGTGCTCTGATTACAACAAATGATAATGGCTGCGACGTAATTAGGCGACAGGATTTCTGCCAGTGGATGTTCTACTTGCCACATTCGCTGATTAGGTCAGTCAGTCATGTTCAATTACTCAGCCGCATCCATTTGAGGGCCTGCTACCTGCAAAGCGGTATAAAGAGCTCTGCAAAGCGGTATGAAGAGCTCTGTAATGTGGGCAGCAGTTTGGCCATAAGTTGTAATTTTCCCAGATATAGTTTATAAGGGGGCATTCCCCAGGCTGGACTTCTTGGGGGCAGCCAGCAAGGTGTCCTTTTCAGGACAGTCCAGGGCCCTTGTGACTTGTGACTTTTTATCATCATTTTCAAGAGGAAATACAAGATTAGTCTCCATGGCCCTTTTGGGCCCTGGAATTTTCCTTTAAAATAATATGATATATTTTTTCAGACTATAAAAAGAATGCATGTTTATTCTGGAAAGTGCAGAAAATTACAAAAAAAATAAAAAGCATTCATATTTTCAATGCAATGACAGCTATTTCTAACTTTTTAATTCAAAAGTTTTTCCAGTCTGTTTCCCAGGCATATCTAGTATACATGTATTTATTTTTATGAAATTGAGGCCCTGCTGAATCCAACCCTAAAAATTCTAAGAGTCTACAAAATATTCAGAACTAAACAGTAAGTTTCTTGCTCAAAGCCTGGCATGTATTAGTTGCTTAATTAACAATAAACATTTGTTCACTGATGGAGAGAGAACTGTGGTTCCTGGACTTGCGTAGTCTCATTGGAAGATCTCATACTCAGGCCATGCCCAGATCTTGACAACAACCTTTGCATGTTAAAGAAACATAATAAACCGGAAATGTGCTCCTTTCCTTCAAGAAAGCTTCCATTTCTCAAGAGAGCGTCAGCAGTAATTCATCTCCATTTTTGTGCACATTATTTATTTTAGGAGGTGTCATTTGATGGGAGAGCTGCACATACTAGTATAAGAGACTTGCCGGAAGCATGGACATCAGTGAAACATGGCCTTTGGAGGAAGGAGCCTGGTTGTCTCATGCTGGAATTCATCATTTTGCCAACACCAGAGGAGGTATGGCTGCTTTTGATGTCCCTAATACACGTGGTACTCTTCAACTCCTGAACTCATTGTATCCACCCAGTTGTGCTCAGTTGGTGCCCAGTGCCATTTGTCATTTCAAAGCAGTCGGTAGAGAGGAGGGGCCTGGACTTTGGAGTCAGCAGACCTGAGTTCAGATCCTAAATATTCTATTTGCAAAAGATGTGGCCTTGAGAAAAATCTACGTGCCCTCAGCTCTAGCATGAGAGTAAGAGTGCCTGCTTCATAGGGCTGTGATATGGCCATGAGTAGTGTAAGCTGTCATTTGCTGAGCCCTAGCCAGGTGGGAAGTTAGTCACATATTTTTGAGCTCCTAATCTGTATCAGGTATTGTGTTCCTGCTTGTCTCATTTCCCCTCACCCCTTCTCCTCTCTTCTCCCCCGCCCTGCAAGGATTAGGGTTGAAGACAATGCAACCAGTATAAACTGAGTAAGATCAGCTCACCTTCCCTTCTTTTCCTTTGTCCTCGCATCTAATTAATGCAATTCACCCTTAAATGGTGGGGCTGTTGTTACTCTACTGGAGTGCAGCATAAATGTAAGAACTATACTCTGACACAGCCGTGGTCCTCTGTCGTGTTTAAGAGTTCAACCTTCTTCCATCCCCATATTATTAGAGATCTACTTTGGTGGTAGGAGCCAATCTATGGATGGAGAGATAGAAACTCACTGAGGTTAACAGAGTCACATGATGTTTTTAGTCATGGATACCTTCCATTTATTTGTTTATCCATTCGCTTGATAAATATTGAGTTTCTACTATGTGTCAAGCACTGGGAATATAAGAGAGAGGGGACGAGGTAGACATAGAGCTCACCAGACTACTTTCTCTGCTGTGCCCCCGTCTCTAAAATGGGGTGACATACAGCAAGGAGCATCTACTGAGCTTCTGCAACTACTACTGCATCTTTCTACCAAGACTACTCCACACAATAGGAGAGTCACCTTTGAGACGATCAGTCTGTGGTGATGGAGGTGTCCAAGGCAGAGTAAGTAGTATCGCTGCATGTGGGTGAAACACGGTAACAAGGAATTGGTGTGACTGAAATTTGAAAATTCTTGTGGGCAGTTGGTGTTAGGTGGTTCTCAGAGGTATGGGCTGGGGTCCAGGGCAAGGTCTCAGGTCCTAAAGGACTAAGTGGAGGGCCCAAATGGAAGCCTAGTGAAAAGCTGAAGCAAGATAAGAAAAAAAACTCACACTCGGGAACAAAGTGGCAGACCTAAGGCAGAAATGGATGAACTGCAAAATAAACAGTTGTAATCATTTGTTAGGAAGATACATTATACCAGACATTATGCTAAGCTTTTCTGTATAGATACAGACTTTCTCAACTCATTCTCACAACAACCTTATCCTCATTTTATTAATGAAAAAATCTGAGCTAGAGGAGGCTGAGAAACGTGTGCAAGGTCATTCGGCTGGAAAATGGCAGAGTGAGGGTTCAAACCTACATCTGCCTAACCCCAAGTTACTGTAGGCTTTTGCCCCTCAATTCACTCTCCAACACTCCCTACTCTGCCTTCTCAGTTTCAGGCTCTGGTGGTCCCTGCTACAGATTTTTATTTTGTTGCCACAGTGGAAAAGATAACTAGCTCTGAGCAGGGTTGGGAAATAAACATGTTGTGCCACTTACCATCCAAGAACCTCCTATGGCCGCCTGAGCTAATGCATTGCCAAGTTCTTGATCTACCTGCTCCTAAGCCGCTTTCCTCCACACCCCATACCCCTGTCCCACCTCTCCCACTCCAGGGCAGCACCAACTGCTCTATCTCTGAGGCCCGATGTGGGCTAATGGGGTGACATTTCTAGTGAAGTCCTAGGGAAAGTCCTGGAAGTGTCTAGGCCTTGGGGCTTTTTCTTGGCTTCGTGGAGTTCTCCAAGGACAGTGTTGTCTGCCTGGGAAGCCTACTCATCCTGGTGAGTCACAGGCCTTGAGTTGGACCAAATCCTTGCAACATCTGCTTTTGTATTATCCTCAGAGCAACCCAGGCTGCCAGGAAAGAGGGACAGCCTCCAGGAAACTACCTGGGGAGAATCCAAAAGGTCTGGGGGTGATGCGAAGTTTCTGGAGGAAAGTCCCCCTGCCACTCCTGCCTCCTTCATGCCTAAAAATACCCCCCAGGACTTGGGCCAGGGGTTTGGCAAACTTATTTTAAAGGCCTGGAAGACGAGACATTTTCCAAATGAAATCATATGCAGTGCCTGACACACAAAACAGAAGGCGGGCCGTATTGGACCAGCCTGATTCTGACTGTCACATTGCAAGCTGATGTGGCTGTTGCTCTGATTTGCCAGTTGCCACTTCCGGTGTGGCAACTGGCAAATCAGAGCCCTTCTCGATGAATCTGTAAAACACTTTTCCTATAATATATATGCTCACTCAGCTGTTTGGGATTCCTGCTGTCATCCACTCTTCCCAGGGGACTCAACCTGCTTAGGCTCCTGCTTAGAAGACTGGCAGGAAGTCTGGGAAATATAACCTGGCAGTGGGGGCCAGGTGCATCTAGAAAACCAGTGGTGCTGTTCCCATTATGCCCATAAAATCAGGAAGCAGCAGATTTCCCTTCTGGTGCCTCTCAAGGTCAGACATTTTACTAGTAAAATATTTTTTTTTATTGATTTCAGAAAGGAAGGGAGAAGTAGAGAAAAAAGAGAAACATCAATGACAAGAAAGAATCATTGATTGATTACCTCCTGCAGGCCCCTTAGTGGGGATCAAACCTGCAATCCAGGCATGTGCCCTGATTGGGAATTGAACTGTGACCTTCTGGTTCATAAGTCAATGCTCAACCACTGCGTCATGCAGGCCGGGCGGTCAGACAGAGTGCTAACATGTCAGGAAGAAAGGAAGGAACATTTAGAGGAACCAAGATGGCAGCATAGGTAAACACCTATCTTGCTGCCCCACACAACAATTCCAAAACTACAACTTAACGACAGAACAAACATCATCCAGAATCACTGGAAAGCTGGCTGAGTGAAAATTCCACAAATAAAAGTAAAGATAGGACACTGTGACTCAGAGGAGCGGCGGAGAGCAGCATTGAAGATACTCCTGGAGAGAGGTTTGGAGTCCTGCGTGCGCCAGCAGAGAGGGTGGGCGGCTGCAAACCCAGCTGGTTTTCTCCAATGGGGAAGGTGGAGGTGTCCCACTGCACTGATTCCCCAGATCCGGGCAAGGTCCTGGGAGCCCACACTCATACGGGGTAGAACTAGGCAGTGGGAAAGCATGCTGAAGCCTGGTGTGGCAGAGGTCTGCAAGCTTGTGGAGAAGGCAAGCTTGTGGAGAGTGCGTGTAAACTTGGAACAGCAGTTTGCACATAAACTTGGGAACAGAAGTGCACGACCATGCAGAGAAGACTCGTGACTTGCTCCCTCATTTGGGAGACCACCAGACTGCATTGAGTTGCAACCCTAGGCGAGACTTTGGGGGTGCGGACTTATTTGGGGAGAGCCTGTGCTGTCTGGCAGCAGATGGAGATCGGCAGTGGCTTTCTCTCGGAGGTGCGTGCAGCCGTTACCACCTGGCACAGAGACCCTGGTGCCGCGTAAGGCAGAGCTGACGCTGCCTGCTCAACTGGGAAACTCCGCCCATCCAACCTAATTACAGCTTACTCTCACAGCCAATTGGCCTGGAGGTCAAACCCTCCTAGTGCTAACAACAATAAGCTGGGCTTAACTTCAACAATACTGTATAACCCATAAAGGGCTGGAGCAAGAGTATCCACCTCAGGTAACTGGGGAGGTGGAGCCACTGTCCCTTAGAGGACATCTACCACACAAAGCTAATGAACCAACTCAGGAAAGCAGCCACAATGCAGAGAAATGAAAAGAAATCAGATGTGAAAGAAATGGAGGGAAAAATACAAGTAGACATAGAGTTCAAAAACACGGTTATAAGGTTTTTCAAGAGGCTCCTAGAAAAGGCCGAGACCTACAAGGAAATGAACAAGACCTACGAGGAAATGAACAAGACCTACAAGCATATGAAAAAGGACCAACTAGAAATTAAGCATACACTGACTGAAATAAAAAATATTATACGAAGACCTAAAAGCAGTCCAGACGACCACAAGAACCAAGTTAAAGATTTGAAATACAAAGAAGCAAAATCCACTCAGCCAAAAAAGCAAGAAGCAAAAAGAATCCAAAAAATTGAAGATAGTGTAAGGGGCCTCTGGGACAACCTCAAGCATACCAACATCCGAATTATAGGGGTGCCAGAAAAAGAGAGAGAACAAGATAATGAAAACCTGCTTGAAGAAATAGTGACTGAAAACTTCCCCCACCTGGTGAAAGAAATTGACTTAAAAGCCCAAGAAGTGCACAGAACCCCAAAGTATAGGAATCTAAAGAGGACCACACCAAGACACATCATAATTAAAATGCCAAGGGCAAAAGAAAAAGAAAGAATATTAAAAGCAACAAGAGAAAAACAGTTAGTAACCTATAAAGGAGCACCCATACGATTGTCAGCGGATTTCTCAACAGAAACAATGCAGGCCAGACAGGAATGGCAAGAAATATTCAAAATAATGAATAGCAAGAATCTACAACCAAGATTACTCTATCCAGTGAAGCTATCATTCAGAATTGAAGGTCAGATAAAGTGCTTTGCAGGTAAGAAAAAGCTAAAGGAGTTCATCACCACCAAACCAATATTATATGAATTGCTGAAAGATATTCTATAAGAAGAGGAAGAATAAAAAGGTAAAAATAAAAATTATGAACAATAAATACACATCTATCAACAAATGAACCTAAAAATCAAGTGAATTAAAAATCTGATGAACAGAATAAACTGGTGAATGTAACAGAATCACGGACATAGAGAGGGAATGGACTGACAATTCTTGGGGAGAAAGGGGTATGGGAGGTGCAGCAAGAGACTGGACAAAATCATGCACCTATGAGAGAGGACAGTGTGGGGGAGATGAGGGCCGAGGGTGGGATGGGTACCAGGTGGAGGGGAGCTATAGAGGGAAAAACAGGAAACAATGTAATTAATAAACTGAACAATAAAGATCTAAAAAATAAAAAAAAAGGAAGGAAGGAACTTTTTCTGAGAGCAGTCTTTGTGCCAAGCACTTCATGAAGGTTGTTTCATTTTATTCAAATTCTCATTGAAATCTTGTCAAGTAGTTATTATCTCCATTTTGCAGATAAGGAGACCGAGTTTTGTTTTGTGGCAAGATAACTAAGCCAAACTCACCCAGCAACCGATAAGCCCAGTGCTGTGCTCTGTCCATTTCAATTCTCTGTCGATTTCAAACAGCAACACTCTTGGGCATCTCCACCTTTCTGTGGTGCTTGATCCTTTTTGTCTATTTCTTTTGCATACAGCATGGCAAAAGGACAAAAATGATGGAATCTCTTCTCCATGATCTCTGATTGGCATTTTTTGAAACAAGATTCATAAAGGTCTGTTCATTTTACAATACAGGTTTGGAGACTTAATAAAGACTAGAGGTCCGGTGCAAGAATTCATGAGAGTTCAGTGGGATACCTTAGGCAGCCCTGCAGGATTGAGCTGAATCTGGCTCTCTGACATCCCCCAAAGGGTCCCAGATTGTGAGAGGGCGCAGGCCAGGCCGAGGGACTCCATCAGTGCACTCTCAGAGCCAGGGAGGAACAAGGGAGGTTGGCCAGACAGGGAGAGACTGCGGGAGGGCTCCAGGGACTGTCTGGCCCATCTCACTCAGTCCTGATTGGCTCGACCCCAGCAGCAAGTTAACCTACCAGCCAGAGAGTCTGCCCCCTGGTGATCAGTGCACATCATAGCGAGCAGTTGAGTGGCCTTAGCATATCATTAGCATATTATGCTTTTGAACGGATGACTGGACAACTGCACACTTAGCATATTAGGCTTTTATTATATAGGACTAGAGGCCCAGCACATGAAATCATGCATAGGTAGGGTCCCTAGACCTAGCCTGTGATCAGGGCCATCCTCTGCCCACTTGCCAGTCCCTAGTCCTGCCCTGCCGCCACCACCCACCTGGTTCCCTTCTCCAGTTCCCATCCCCGCCCTGGTGCTGCCACCCACCTGACTCCCCTTTCCAGTTCCCAGTCCCACCCTGCTGCTGCCACCCACCTGATTGCCCTCTCCAGTTCCCAGTCCCGCCCTGCTGCTGCCACACACACCGGTTCCCCTAGCCAGTCCCCCAGTCCCACCCTGCTGCCATCCACCCCAATTCCTCATTCACCATCTGGCGATCTTAGCCTGAGGACCAGGGGGAGGCTAGAAGGGGAGAGAGACCAAGAGGTGGTCAATGCACCTCATAGCGACTGGTCGAGTGGTCATTCTTGTCATTATGCCGTTAGGTTGCTGGGCTTTTATTATGTAGTATTAGAGGCAGAATAGGCTTAGAGGCTAGAACCCAGGTCTCTGCTTCTCTCTCTAACATCTATACCATGCTGACTGTTAACACCATAGCTTTTTGAAAAAATAATTTTGTTTATTTTTTAGTTTTTTAAAAAAATATTTTATTGATTTTCCACAGAGATAAAGGGAGAGGGATAAAAAGTCAGAAACAGATGAGAGAGAAACATCTATCAGCTGCCTCTTGCACACCCCCTACTGGGGATGTGCCTGCAACCAAGGTACATGCCCTTGACCGGAATTGAACTCGGGACCCTTCAGTCTGCAGACCGATGCTCTATCCACTGAGCCAAACCGGTTTCGGCAGAAAAATCATTTTAATGTGAAAGAAGAGACGCCCCTGTGCAGCCAAGAAGACTCTATTTGCAGTCCCCGAAAAGAAGCGGTTTCCTCTCAGGCCTCTGTCCAGAGTGACTGGGTGGAAAAATGTGAGATCGGGGTGGTCTCTGCAGCTCAGCAGAAACTCACATTCATACTGTCGATGTCTTTGTTTTACTGGTTTAGTCATACATTTCCATTGCAGCAAATGCTTTTGCACTTAATCTTAACGCAGGGTATTTTGTTTGATTTCACTCAATAGATCTAAGTGTGAGTTGGAAGTGTATGATTTTCCTCTGCAGGGACCCGTTTCTGTGTGTATTTTTGGAATGGTTCTTTACTCTGATTCATATCCACATACACCTTCCAGTAGCTTCTTAGCTCAGCCAGAGTTTATTCCCTTTGATGTGATGCTGAGTTAGGAATCTTTTAAATCTTCATCTCTATTCCATAGCTGGTGACGGGAACCCTGGGGGCCTGGATGGATTCAATCTGTTTATATATTTCATAGAACACCATGCCTTTGTTAATAGCATCTACTGCATTGTTCTTTGAAATTTTCAGAAGACATATGTAGCATTTTTACCAAATGAATCCTTTGTTTCCTGCCAGACTTAATATGATATCATGTCTTGGCCTGTACTGATAATGATTTTTTTTCCAGGTGAGATATAGTTAACTGTTTTTCCTGTAGAACCCGTTTCTTTCTCCTGGAAGTTGTAAAGCACTTAAAGCAGTTATCTGAGTTTTTTTTTTTTTTTAAGGGAAATCAAGCAATTGTATTTTTTTTTCTCCCTTTCATAAAATGTTATAAAAATGTGGGGTTGTGCTAAAAGAAAAGACTACTAAACCCTAAAACGATCTTTTGGCCATTTAGCCCTACAGATAATGCTGTGACCAATTAAGTACAAATTTCTTTTTGATTAAACCTTATCAAAAGGGGGGTGGGGGCATACATTTGTCCTTGTTGTCCTCTGTTGGCTTGTCCTAAAGAGGATATAGATAAGGCACTGGATAACAGAAGGGAGTCATGCTGTGCTCAGGCAGGCATGGCCCCACTCTGCCCTTCTACATCAGCCCCGCCCACGCTCACCGAGGAGAGGAAGGGAAGAGGTGGGCATTGCTTCTCCACTTGCTCTGCTGTTAACTGGCAGGTCTAACTGGAGGCAGGAGGCTACCTGCAGAGAAGATGAGCAAAGGGCAATGCCAGAGAGGAGAGGAAGGCAGAAAGAGGGCTCAGCCCACACCTTTCGGTCTTCATGCTTGAAATTGGTGACCTTCCAGGCAATTGGGAAGGTTGAATACAGATCCTAGTGTCCTCTAGCTACCATGCTAACTTGTTGTTATGACGTTTTTAAAGGGTAGTGATAGCATACCTTGGCTGATTAAAAACCCTTTTCCGCATGTGGCATCTATCCCTTCACCCATCTCTTGAAGCATGCCTGTGGGAGACTCAGCTCCTTCTCTTTTCTACTGGCCAAGGAGCTGTCCGGCCCCAGAGGACTCCAAAGCAGCCCAGGAAGGCCGGCTGGGGACAACACAGGGGCCCTCTTGCGGTCCGTCTTCCAAGCAGAGCCTGCAGTTAAGGTTCCTGCCACTTATGCAGCAGCGACTGGCCCAGTTCTGCATCTCAGCAGGATATCAGTGATGGGCCCGGCGCTAAGAACTCCTCTTTCACTCCAAAAAGCATTTGGAGTGTGCCCTTGGCTCTAGAAATCAAGCTAAGAATCCCTTTGATTCTAGAATTATATCCAGTAACACTATGTGACCATACTTCATTTGCCAAGGAATGAAGGTTTGCATGAGTTTTCCAGATAACTGGAGCATAACCCTTTAAATGTTGAAGTTTAGTTCCAAATTTTACTGTTTTCTAATAGTTGATAAGGCTTTTTTCTTATGGCTTTTTGTATTCTTTCTTGCCCTACTAAACAGAAAATAGTCACACCAAGCTTATGATTAAAGTTGGACCAATTTTTCGTTTTAGAAACGTGTTGTCTTTAATTTTGGATTTATAATATGATGTCCAACTTGTTTAAAAATTTATATACTCATTTGAATATCCTTAAAGAAATCTCTACAGGATACATAAGACTCTGTGGGTGATATTTCAGTTCAGGAATGAAGACTGGGATAGGATGAGAAAGAGGACTTTCATTTTTCAGTTTATAACCATCTGGACTCAATGTTTTCTCCTTTACCTTGAACATATATTAATCTGTGTGCCAGGCACTGTGCTTAATATATGTTAAAACTTGGAGTTGGGTTCCTAGCTTAAATTCCAAAATCCATTCAACTTATGATATAGCAGGCAATAGTAAGAGTGGATATTAGACATTAGCCCCTTGTGTTATCTGTTTCTAGGGAAAGCCTGAATCCCAGGAATATTTTCTCCTTGCTGCTCTCTCATATGTCCCATTGTTGCATAAATACTGTCCTAGAGATAGGAGGAGGGACTCACTCTTTCTATTTGCAGGGCCATGGCAGCAGGAGGCTCACTTTCCTCCTAAGACAATAAAAAAAGGACTCGAGCTTGCTGTGTGGGAGAGAAAGGAACATTTACGCAGCCTCCACTGTGTGCCAGGCACTGTGCTTGGTCTCTCTCACACTTTACCTGTGCTGTTTGTCTGGACAGTCCAGTGAGATGAGTGTTGTTGTCAGGAAACTGAGGCTCTGAGAGACTTAATGAGATCCTGAGATTGTCCCCTAATAATCGACAACTCATAAACTAATACACTGTCTTTTATAATTCAGGGGCCCTCCAGCAGAACCATTTCCTTTTTTTGTTTGTTTGTTTGTTTTTGTTAGTCATTACCTGAGGATATTTTCCACGGATTTTTTAGAGAGAGTGGAAGGGAAGAGGAGAGACAAAGAGAGAGAAGCATCGATGTGAGAGAGACATATTGATTGGTTGCCTACTGCAGGCACCCTAACCACCTCCTGGGGATCAAGCCTGCAACCTCCTCCTCCTCCTCCTCCTCCTCCTCCTCCTCCTCCTCCTCCTCCTCCTCCTCTCTCCAGTCAAGTACGTGCCCTTGACTGGAATTGAACGTGCTGTGGGCCAGTACTCTATCCTATGAGCCAAATCAGCTAGAGCAGAACTGTGTCTTTATAAGAGGTTATCAGAGTCAAGTAAGGCTAGGCACTTGGGATATTCCCTGCGGCTCTATAAGGTCCTCTGACATGGAATCCCTTGTTAGGAGTTGAGAAGTTGAGGGCAGGACCCTGTTTTGATCATCTTTGTTAGCTGCAGTGCCTTGCAGTACCTGGAATTGTGGTAAATTCTCCATAAATGTTTGTTTGATTAACAGGAAATATTATTGTTTGCTCTGGCTTCCTAAGATAGGAAATTGGAATCATATATTTTAGAAACATTTTCAAGAGCAAATATTGAAACAAGAAAAATATTTTCTCATTGGCTTCGGTTGATTAGGAAATTCAAATACCTAAAGTGCTGTAAGAAAAGTTCTTAGCTTACGAGGCATCAATTTATAGAAGGAACGAAGGGGAGTCCACTGTGAGTTAGAACAGTTGGGCAGGCTCCAGCACTAACTGCTGCTGGAGCATTTGCAATGCTCTTCCTATGGGAAGTATCTGGTGCCAGCTCCATATAACCAACTTTCAAGCCAATTCTTGGAACACAGGCTACAAGGAGGGATGATATAATAGTACCCTTAATTTGGAGCACATTCTGTGGTTTGTGACTCCTTCCAGTAACTCATAGTTGCTAAGGAGCCCATTCTCTTAGCTGTAAAAGGAGTTTGTCATCCAATAATAACTAATATTTACCTGATCTTCACAATGTGACAGTCTTTCTTCTTGGAACTCCATGTGGATTAGTTGATTGCACCCTAATCACAAACTTCTGAGTTAGGAATGATTATTATCTCTATTTTTACAAAAAACAGAGCCTGGCAGAAATTAAAATTCTAGCTAATAGTGGAGCTGGTATTAGAACCAAGGCCTGGCTAATGGTCTCTCTCAGAACACAAAGACTAGTTTGCCTTTCAACATGATGGGGAAGCCCTAGCTGGTTTGGCTCAGTGGATGGAGCATT
Organism: Antrozous pallidus; assembly: GCA_027563665.1. Classification (NCBI taxonomy): domain Eukaryota; kingdom Metazoa; phylum Chordata; class Mammalia; order Chiroptera; family Vespertilionidae; genus Antrozous; species Antrozous pallidus. The sequence goes on from CM050520.1 coordinate 63,782,949, forward strand.
AGCCCTCAAATGAAGGATCTTGGGTTGGATTCTGGTCAAGGGCACATGTCTCTATTGCAGGCTCAATCCCTGGACCTGGCTGAGGAGTGTGAAGGAGGCAACCAATCAGTGTGTTTCTCTCTGTGTGTCTCTTCCCCTTCCCTTCCACTCTAAAAAAAAGAGTCAATGGAAAAATATCTTCTGGTGAGGATCCACAACAACAACAACAACAACAACAACATGAGGGGGAAATGGAGGAGTTTGATCCTGCTTCCTAAGATAGGAAATTGGAATCATATATTTTAGAAACATTTTCAAGAGTAAATATTGAAACAAAAAAAATATTTTCTCATTAGTTTTGGTTGATTAGGAAATTCAAGTACCTAAAGTGCTGTAAGAAAAGTTCATTCACTCATGGGATCAGAGTATTAGCACCAAGAACTGACCATTGGAATTGACAATGGTAAGGCCAGCCTTGACCTTGACAAGAGCTACTTTGGAAGAGTGGTGAGCTAGAAGCTTGCCTAAGAGTAAGAGGTAGAAATAGATATGAGTGTAGACAGTTTTTTAATGAATTTTGTTGTAAAAGACAGCTGAGAATTGAGAATGGTAGATGGAGAGAGGGGTAGAGTCAAGAAAGGATTTTTTAAAAAATGGAAACATAGTAGCATGTCTGTATAGATCTAGAACAGAGGAAAACTGTAATTTAGGTTGGGAGGGGAAAAAGACACCCGAGAGGGCACAGGAATTGATCTGCATTGGAGGAGCTGGCCTTATATGGAATAGAGACGGTTCATCCACAGTAATAGGGGTGCAGGAAAGTATGTAAACCAACAAATGTAGAGTAATTGCTAGGTTGCACTAAGGTCCACTTGCGGTCAGTAGTAACGAATTGAGCATAAGATCAGGAAACATGCTGTAGGTTGCTCCGATTATGTTTATCTGGGTGCTGAAAGAGCCAGAATTAGCCTTTATCAGGGTTATGATTTTTCCAAGGAAGTAATATGGAGAGAGAGGGACATAGATTTGAGTGTGTTATCAAGAGAAATGATAATAATGAACCTGGGCAATTTGATTTAACTATACAATGCATAATTCTCCTAAACATTGACTGCTACAGTCTGTAATAATAAAAGCATAATATGCTAATTAGGCTGGACAACTGAACGACTTTCCGGATGTCCTTCTGGATGACCTTTTGGACGAAGCCAGGGCTTCAAGGACTGAGGCAGGGGCCATGGCTGTGAGGGCCGAACTCCTTATACGAATTTCATGCATCAGGCCTCTAGTTTGATAATAATGAACCTGGAAACTAAGCTGCGTATAAGAGGAGGAAATGCCATGAGAAAAGTAAGGAAGAGAGAAAAGGTCGTGGGAAAAGTAATTTACTGGAGCTGTTAGGGTCAAGAAGACATTGAATTAAGATAATAGAGAGAATAAGCTGGGAAGGTGGGAAGTGGTGGCTGGAGAGTGGAATGCTTGACATTGAGATTTTTGGATGGTGCCACTATGAGAGCAGAGAGCTGAGACAGTTGGAGGTCAAGAAAGAGAGAAGATGTTGAAGAGTTGAGAGACCAGAGTGTGAGAACAATCCATTAGGTAGACTTGGATATAAGAATTTTCATGGGAATTGTATTGGGGAATTGATAGTGAGTCAGATACCAATATCTTCAAGGAATGAAGTAGAATAACCACGGGTGTGTAGATGGCTGCAGTAAGTAGGATAATGTGGTCTGTTATTTTCAAGGAGGAGCCAGGTTTTGATCTGAGTAAGGAATTGAAAGAAACATTCATAGAAGAGGCTGAGGATATTGGGAATGTTGCTGGTGATGACCCATGAATTCTTGGGGGCAAATAGGAGGATTCTAGGAGGTGAGAAAGGCAAGAATAATGCACACAAACTTTCACCCATTCACTTCTTGGTTTTGGGAGCTCACATTGTCAGGAGTGGGGGGGTGGGGGAAAGAAGATAGATAAGTGAGGCAGCTCAAGAATGGCTGTTTTCCCATGAGCAATGCTAGCTAGAGAGTCTTCTTTGGGCCTTCCAAGTCATTTGTAAACTGAAAGCTGATCGTGGAAAAGCTGGAGGTGGCTGAATGTTGCACAATTACAGTGAAAGGGCAGAGGTTCTGTGCCCTCAGGCTGCGGCAGCTGGTGATCTGATCACGTTGAGATTATAGAAGCCTCCATCCAACAGGTTGCCCATACTGTTGACTCCAACTGTCTGTCTCCAATGACAAGGACAGAGAAGGGAAACCATTTTCCAGGTTTGCTTCTATCTTCCTCTAACTCCTTCCACATCCCCTGCATCTGTGTGGGCGCTCTCTCTGGAGCACATCCCAAAAGCCCAGGGCCCTCCCAGATAGGGCAGTCTGTTAGCCCTGGGGGAAGATACATAACACAACCTCCCCAGCTATGCAGGCCACTGACTCAGAGAGGAGATTCCCACAATTGGGCGTGCATTACTTTAGTACAACTCCGACGCTCCAACCACAATTTCTGCTTCTGCATTATGTGTTTGAAACCGCTCAGCTCTTTATATAGTAGAAGGAACACTGCTCTGCTCCCCTCAGACACTCAGATAGACAGACAGACCATCACAGCACTGTGCAGTCATTCATAAGTTACTTCCCAGGCTTAGTTTCCCTGCCTGTAAATGGAGACAGTACCTTCCCTGCTTGCACCAGGTGGTGTCTTAAAGGGACGAAATGTTTGGACCCAAGTAAGAATTCAGGTCCACGAACAAGGAGGAGTGGGAGCATTTGAAGCTCCTCCTCCCTGGCGGCGAGACCTATCCAAGCTCTAAAAATCCTGCTTCTCCCCACCGAGAAGCACAGCATCGGAGTAGGGCGGACATAATACAAAAGAGCAGGAATCATTTCAGAATGGGTTAGACTCTAATGTTTAATACATGGTCAAAGAGGTGGGAGAGGACTCCCTCCAACCCAGAGTAGGGAGGAAGCGCGCGCGCCGCTGCCCAGGGTGACGGCCGCGGTCGCCTAGCAACGGGCGGCGGGGATGCGCGCGGGGCGGCGGGCCGGGTGGGCGCAGAGAGCTCCCGCAGTCACCGCCCACACCGCGCTCCCTCCAGCCTCCTGGACTCGACGGGAAACTTTGGGGCTTCTCAGCGCTGGGGCGTCGGCGCGAGGCCCGGCGGACGCAGCGATGAGCCCCGCGGGCTGAGGGCCGAGGATGAGGTCTCGGCGCGCGCTGGGCCCGGGAACCGCGGGTCACACCCGAGGAAAGTTGGCGCGCACCTGCCCGCGGCTGGAGACGCTTGGTCCCGACCAAATTGCTCCCGGACTTTCTTTGGCAATTTCTTCTCCCCCCGTGGATCGGGCGTCCGGGACCCTGCGTGGCTCCGGGTTCACGAATTCTGATCCCTGGGAGAGAAACCGCGCTTTTCTTGGAGACCTGCGCGGCAACTGATGCTTAATCGATTGGCGCTGAACGGTTGCAATTCCATTTTTGTTTTGTTTTGTTTTTCCTCTTCCTCCAGACAATGATTTTGTGGAAGCCTCTCCGGCGCCTTACAACCCGGAGGAGTTGGGTAAGTCCCCCTTTACCTTTTTTTCTCTAATTCTGCTCGAAAACCACGCGTTTGGGGGGCGCCCAGACGAAATCCGTGGGGGTGGGGCGGAGGGAAAGGGCCAGGGGACACTTCCTGTCTTCGTGTTCCCTCAGGGCGAGCACTGGCTTTTTCTGGGTGTGTGCTCCGGGGTCCTGGGGACAGTGTCCTATGTGCAGTGGGGGACCGAGGTCGGGGGCCAGGCCAGGGGTGCTGCTCCGGGGACCACGCACAGCAAACTTCCTGACCTGGGGCCTCTGTAAGCATCCAGACTCATCCTGGCTCGACTGGCGCGACGGTGGCAGGTTCTGCTTAGCCATGAACCTTGCACGGAAGGACATCCTGTGGATAGTCCTAAACGTGAATTTAATGAAGTCCAGGACCGAAAGCAGCGATCCAGTAATTAAATTCCAAAACCTGGGCGCTGCATCCCTTCCTGGTTTCTAGTCCTCATTTGGCCTGTAGGTATCTGGTGATAGGGCATTTCATCCTCCTATGGATGAATCAGACACTTGTCAAGACTTCCTTGTGTGAGGAGAAGGGTATTTGCATTCAGGATCCCCCTAAGTATTTCCTGCCCAGTGGTCGTGGTGGTTTTTTTTTTCTTTTCTTTTCTTTTTTTCTTGCTGCTGCTGCTGCTGCTTCTCTTACTCTTTTCTTCTTTTTTCTTTTTTAACTGCTAACAATCTGGGCTCTCAGGCCTGTCCTTGCTGTTCTCTTATCGCTGGCTTAAAAATCTTGCCTTCCTACAGTGAATGACTGTTTTAACAGTATTTATCCAGAGTGCCCTTCTTAGCCTTGGGTACTGAGTTTTCCTCTCGGCCTGGGGTCAAGTCCCACACTGCCTGCAGTAAAATTCCATCTCAGCCAAGCCTTCCATTGGTTTCTAGGTCTGGATCAAGGATGGCATCCGGAGGCAGAGACCGGTACCTTGTTGTAGTCATATGTGTTTCTGACAAGTTGTGAGGCAATCACATCTCTGAAAATGGAATCATAAATTAAGCGTGTGAGCAAAACTCACTTTTAAAGACAAATGATGGTGAATCATTTTAAGGAATGAAAATGACATCTAAACAATAGCTTTGCATGAAGTGATTTTTTTTTTTTTGAGAAATTGAACTCTTAGTGATTTGCTCCACGAGTGGATAATTGTATGTTAATGTTGCCAGCATTGGCATTCCACAGTGTGACAGGAGCTGTTTGGTCCTTTTGAAGTATACTAGTAGATAAGCATAAGCAGTGGCAGGAAGGGCGTTCCTGCTCTGAGAAACCACTTGTCTAACTGCTAAATCATTTGCATTCACGGAATGAGTTATGTACCAGAAGGGCCCAGGTGTTTGATCCTCTTCCATCCCATCTCTCTCTCTGAGACTGACAGGACTGCCCAGCTGAGCCACTGGTAAATAGGGGAGCCCTTCCAATTAGCAGTAGAGAGTAAGAAAACAAGCTTCTTTTCTCTACAACTTTCCTGAGGGGCAAGTCCAGTTTTTCACGAGGAAATGAGAGTGTTAGAGTAGTGGTCGGCAAACTCATTTGTCAACAGAGCCAAATATCAACAGTACAACGATTGAAATTTCTTTTGAGAGCCAAATTTTTTAAACTTAAACTTCTTCTAATGCCACTTCTTAGACTCACCTAGGCCATGGTATTTTGTGGAAGAGCCACACTCAAGGGACCAAAGAGCCGGATGTGGCTCGGGAGCTGCAGTTTGCCAACCGCGGTGTTAGAGGAATCATGGGGCTCCCAGCGTCCAGGGTGACAGGGAATACACTGAGTGGCCAGATTATTATGTGATCTCTGAACACATAATCTGGCCACTCAGTGTATATCCTATATAATAAAAGGCTAAGGTGCAAATTGTCTCCTCAACCAGGAGTTTGACCAACAGGCAGGCTGACCAACCACCCATGTCTCCTGTTTCTGGCAAGGCTCCACCCATGCATGAATTCATCCACCGGGCTGCTAATATCCTATTTACTAAAAGAGTAATATGCAAATTGGCCATATCTCTGCTATACCCACAAGCTATGCCCATCAGCCAATCAGGAGCTAGTATGCAAATTAACCCAACCAAAATGGCTGTGGCCACAGAGTGAACAGGAGTCTTGGGTTTCCCTGGAAATGGAGAAAGCCAAGCTTCCTGCACACCTTGGCCCACCCAGGCCTCTGCTCAAGGCTACAAAGTTTCAATTATAGAAGATAAATAAATCCCAGATACCAGGGCCTCCCCTTGGGTCACCAGAAGCTCTGGCTGGCCTGCAAACCACCACAGGCCCCTAGTCCAGGCCACCCCACACCCCAAGGAAACTCCCACCCTGATCCAGGACATCAGGGCAAGCCAGCTGGCCCCCACCTGTGCAGCAAGCCTCTAATAAAGGAATAATATGCAAATTGACTGTCATTCCAACACACATGTGGTCAAAGATGACAGCCCCCATGTGAACACAAGATGGCCACCACAAGATGGTCAGCAGGGGAGGGCAGTTGGGAGGGCAGTTGGGAGGGATCAGGCCAGCAGGGGAGGGAAGTTAGGGGTGACTAGGCCTGTAAGGGAGAGCAGTTAGGGGTGGTGACCAGGCCTGCAGGGGAGGGCAGTTAGGGGCAAACAGCCTGGCAGGGGAGTAGTTAGCCATCAATCAAGTTGGCAGGGGAGTGGTTAGGGGATGATCAGCATGGCAAGCAGAAGCGGTTAGGGGTAGGCAGGCAAGCAGTTGAGAGCCAGCAGTCCTGGATTGTGAGAGGGATATTCCAGATTGGAGAGGGTGCAGGCTGGACTGAGGGACAACACTCCCCCGCCCCCCATGCAATAATTTTATGCACTGGGCCTCTAATATATATGTATACCCACACACACATACACACACATATACACACACACACTGAGTGGCCAGATTATTATGTGTTCAGAGATCATAATAATCTGGCCACTCAGTGTATAAAACACAAGTCTGAGAGACTGAGACCAGGGTTCTCGCCCTCACTCTGCTCCATCTTCCTTAGTAGATATGTTAACCAGCCTGTATAAAAGCCGGGGTTGAGCCAGGTGACCTCTAAGGTGTCGTCTAGTTCTAGCCTCCTGATAGGCTGTGTGTGAGAGGCCTGAAGCCAGAGAGTACCTGTAGCTATTGGGTATTTATTACTCACATTCAAGTGCCATGCTGTTTGAGAGGGTTATCCTCTCTGACAAAGTGGCTCACTGGATGGCACTACATTGGTTCTATGCTATTCAGGTCAAAGAGGGAGCAGGGTTTCTCCCTTGGAAAGAATCAGGATAGGTTTTGGTGCTTGTCTTAGGTACAACAGGAACAATGCCTTTTATAGCCGTCGATGAGCTTGTCAAGCAGTCATCCTTTCTGGAGCACAGAGGAGCATAGATTAACCCCCCTCTTCCCCGCTAGAATATAAGGGTGGAGGGAGAGGTAAGTCATGAAAGCTTAGTTCTATCACTGCACTTACTGTGACCTTGGGCAGGTTTCCAAAGTGCTCTTGGCCTCAGTATCTCAGCAACCCACTGGGAGACCTTGCATGCATACTATAATGGTGCATGTCAAGCACCACATGCTGTATATGCAGGTATTTGGGAAGTATTTGTTGTTGTTGTTGTCTTATTATTTGTTTGAAAGGTATTTATTTCCCATGTGTGAAGGATGGAATAGTTCTTATAAATTGTCCCACCTCGTAACCACAGTTTTCTCTGCAGTGTAGCTAGTTTCCAAAAACAGATACTCAGTTTAATTGTTTAGTTATTTGTCCCTGAAGCAGCACATGGAATGAGGCTTTGATAACAGCCCCACCACTTGCTTGTGGCATGATTCGTGTAGTCTGTTTCACCTCCAAATTTTCATGTAAGTCTTCAGGTGTACCACAACTGGCTTTTTGAGGAACTAATTATCGTATCACATAATGAAATTAAGTTACCAAAAAAAGGGATTTTTGAAAAGGCGTGTATCTCTGTATGAATGCTATGTTGAAGGCTGCCCACGATGGAGAGTTCAGAAACATGTACTCCCTCCTGCGGTGGTTTCACTGGTAAGGAGGCAAAGCCCACACCTCTTCAAAGCCTTTCTGTCATCCCATCTATAGACAGAATTGATGGCCATCTCAGGAGGTCAGAGAGATGCCTAGGGAGTTGGGGTGAACCCAGTTGTGACCATGTCTGCTCCTGTCTAATAGCCTTGATCGACTCCCCAATACTTAGAGGACTGGTTTGGTATAGAAGGACCCCACCTTCTGCATTACCTCCACTCGCTGTAACCTTCTGGTCATATTGAACTATGGGGAGGTCTCCAAAATCAGATCTGTTCCCTTTGTCTGTGGGCCTTTCCTCCTCTCTGTTCCCCTCCCATGGCTGGTTCCTCCTCCTCCTTTGACACTAAGCCCACATGTCATGTCCTGCTAGTGTTTCTCAAGCCTGCACAATCGAATGGGCAGAGCTATTAAAAGTTCTGACTCTGACCAACCGTACCAGAATCCTTGAAGTGTAGTCCCAAACACCAGTGTTTTATCAGCATGCATGATTTTTTAAAGTCATCCCTCCAGTGATTCCCATACGCAGCCAGAGTGTCCGCTCCTGCCCTTGATTGTGGCCCCCTCGTTCTTCTTGGTAAATCTAGCAGCCAACACAGTGCCCGGCCCAGGTAAATCTTCAACCAATGCCTATTGTTGCACAAGTGTGTGAGGGAGTCAGCTTGGGATGCTGTGTCTTTTCATAGTGATGGTACAGCTTTAAGATTGGCCTCTCTGCTCATAGTGAGATGCTTGGGGACTGAATCTTTTGACCTGTGGTCTCTCTCTCTCTCTCTTTCTCTCTCTTTCTCTCTCTCTTCCCTTTGTTCGTTTCTTAGTCTTATCCAATTTATCTTCTGTTATTCTTTAAAATAGAAGTGTTAAAACCATATTTAGTGCTTAAAAGCATGTGGGTTTGGTTTTTGCCACACCTCTGATTTACCTTACGACCATGGGCAGGGCACTTAATCCCTGTCTCTGCTTCCTTAGCTGTAAAACCATGTGCTGACCATGTTCTAATACTCTTCAGCGTTCTGCTTTGTGCCCTGGAAACCTCACCTTCTAGAATGGGTCACCTTCTGGCTTGCAGTTGGATTTGGCCAGTGAGAGGCACTGGTGGGATATGGAAGGGTGGAGAGAAAGATGGCTCTCTACTTATTCCCTTTCCTTCCGGAGGCTGTGTTATTCTAGGCCTCAGCTCCTCTAGAGTCACCCACTCTTATGGCATCAGCTCTTGCTGGATTCTGGAACCTTCCTTTCCAGCTGAGGGGTGGGAACAGGGGTGCTTCTTCATCACTTGTTTTCCCTTAACTCTGACCTCCCCACACACACTTTTGTCAGCAGTCCCTTTATCACTTTCTTCGGTCACTGCTCTTGGGCACACTATCCATTTTCTGATAGGGCCTGCCCTGACTGGTACGATGGGGATGACAGCAGCGCCAGCTTCCGAGCATGGTTGTGCGGCGTAACTCCTTTTAGGAGGAAGGCGCAAATGAAATAACCATCATTCAACATGTACTATGTTTTTATGTCCCTAGGCAAATGCTCTGATACCTTCTGGCATGGTTAAAACCTTCTGAAAGATTTAATTTTTAACATATAAGTTTTAAAAATGTTGCCATTCATCTCCTCTTCCCCACCCAGTATTGGGAGGTTCTGCCAAGACCCAAGTGTTATGAAAAATCTGTTCCAAAGTTTCTGAATCCAAAGTTTATATCCTGAATCCAAAGTTTCTTCCCTCCCATTCCTGGCGATGAATAAGGAGAAACGTCTTAGACTAACGTTCACCTACTTGGTGCCGGGCACTTTACATGTGTAAACAGTCTGCTCAGACTCCCAGCCTGGAGTTTAAGTCATGTCCCCTACATTAGTACCCCCAAATATAATGATTTCTGAGCATGTGCCTGCTCATATTGCTAAGAAAGCAAGTCTTTCTTTAAGGGGATTCCCCAATTTTATGTATAAGAATTCTCAGGAGGTGCTCCTTTCCATCCACGGAGTTAGTTCTGGCTACTCTAGCCTTTCACCAGGGGAGCTGGAATTCACATACATCTCGCTGAGGCTCGTGGTCCCCGTGACAACTGCTCCAAGTCCCCTCTTAAGAAACCAGTGACCGTATGTCTTTGGACATCACTGCTGTTGCCCCAGCTCACACCAGAACCTGGAGGCTTGGCATTCGTCTGCAGGGAATCTGACTGGTTTCCCTTTGTCCTAACCCAGTGGTCGGCAAACTGCGGCTTGCGAGCCACATGCAGCTCTTTGGCTCCTTGAATGGGCTCTTCCACAAAATACCACGTGTGGGTACGCATGTGCAGTGCGATTGAAACTTCGTGGCCCATGCGCAGAACTCGGTTTTCGGCTCTCAAAAGAAATTTCAATCGTTGTGCTGTTGATATTTGGCTCTGTTGACTAATGAGTTTGCCGACCACTGTCCTAACCTATGTTGGCCTCAGGGGTGAGGACACTGTTCCCCTCTGTACTCTTTCAGCCGCAGAATGGACCCACGTCCCTCTAATTTCTACACAAGCCTAGTCCCACTGAGAGTCTGGGATCAGGTTGGCACCATGGGCAGCTCTGAGCCAGCCTCCAAACAGCCAGGGCCAGGCACCCCACCTCTGGACCCACCACAGGTCTCACTACCCTTGGAAGCTATTTCTCCTGCCTTCCTCCCGCTGCAATCCCAGGACATAGCTTCCGAGAGGAAGGGAGTTTTCACCCCAGTTTAACTTTTTCTCAGGGTGATTGACAGTGGAAAATTCAATTCCCTTCACAGGAAACCTCACCCTACGGCAGGGGTGTGGTCTGACCTCCAGGCTGCAACAAAACATTCACAGAACTGTTCACCATTGTCCCGGTTCCCTAAATCCCACAACTCAGCTGTTCTCTTATTGATCTTGTAGGGCATACTGCTCATCTCACTCTCAGAACGACTCAGTGAAGCCACAGAAATGATTTTCACCTTATGGAGGAGGACGCGGAGGGTCAGGAGGTTAAATTATCTGTACAAATTATCTAACACAGCTGGCTAGAGGCAAAGTTTAGATTCAAAATATAATCTCTGGCTCCAGAGCCAATCGTAGCTTCCTGGGGAGGAGCATAGACAAGTGCCCTCCTCCCAGGGAGACCTGGTTGTGGGTTAAATAAATAACGTGCGAAAGTAACCAGCACAGAGCCTGGCAATACAGTAGATGGCTGTTCGGTACATATACTTGTTGAATAAGTAAATGGTAGGTACTCAAAAGATATAAATATTTTATTAGGCCATCACACAGTGATCAATATGCACTTAAGGAACTTTCTGTAATGGGATTTGAAGCAACAACCAGAACGATTTCTCTGAGCTTCATTCACTTCCCGCTCTTCCTACTCTGTATGCCGGTGTCGAGTACCTGGGACAGGAAACCTCGCATGGCGCAGAAGGGATTTCCAAAGGAAACTAAACTGTTGCAGCAGCATCATTTAGAGCAGGTCAGCAGAAGCCTGGAGAGAAATCTGGATGCATAATTGAAGGCAGGTGGACTCAGGTTTAGGTGTAAAATTCATCAAGGCTCCCTAGATGTATGCTTGCGAAGTGATACTACACATTGCCCAGGAGGTGGAGGTTTTTTTTTCTTGGCTAAGGAAAAAAAAAAAAATCAACAACAGCAAGGGAGATAGGGAATAGTGGGATAAAATACACACACACACACACACACACATGCGTGGCATGCATGAATGCGAAAATGGAAACGTAATTTTCTTGCCAAAGCGATGTTTTTACTAGAAGTCTAGAAAAAGACTGTGTTGAGTTATTCCTGGATCTTAAACACAATCACCACTACCTAGAAAGAATGGTATTTCTTCCTGTGTTAAGGACACTGGAGTCTAAAGGGTGATACTGCCTAGCCTGGTCTGCTCAGGAGAACTGTGATTCTGGTGTCTGGGTCACATTCTTATTGGAAGATCATTCTGGAACGTGTCCTCTTTGTTTTTGTTTCTCTCAAACTGGTTTTGCCCAGGGTGGGCCCATCAAAATAATTCGATACCATTTGTTCCTCTCTCTCCGTTACCCTTTGCTCTTTTCTCCCCTCTTCTCTCTGGCCTCATCTCTCTCCCTGCCCGCTTTCTGTCTCTGGCCCCCTAGGTCAGTGTGCTTCCCCTTCCTTTTCCAGCTCCCTCCTTTCTTTTCCCATCTTCAGCTGGAATATGGACAGAAAGGGCAGTGCTTGCCTTCTGGGCTCTCTGCCAGAAAATGGAGCAGGTCAAATTATAAAAATGATTTAGAAAGAATGCTTTTTGGCAAAATGGGGAAACAGCTGTTCAGGGGTGGGTTTGCTGTCTCCCACCGTCTGCTGCCTGCTGAAACGCTCTCCTTTGCAGGACTGCTAGATGTGACAATCCTCGCCGAGGCACTCCTGGGGTTATTTTCATGTCAAATATGCGTGTACATTTATCGCTGCTTAATTCTCCTCTCCCAGTGACCTTTGTACTCCCCCATACAGAGTTGGCAAGATTTATTCTCAACCTCTTGTCAGAGCAGACAAGCACTGTAGCTGTTTTCAGGTCACTGTTTAATAGTCAGCACTTTATGGAAACTTCAGATTCTTTTCTTTTTTTTTTTCTGGCGGATATTTTTTTCATTGATTTTTAGAGAGAGTAGAGGGAGGGCCGGGAGAGAGAAGAAGAAGAAGAAGAAGAAGAGAGAGAGAGAGAGAGAGAGAGAGAGAGAGAGAGAGAGAGAGAGAGAAACATTGATGTAAAAGAAACACAATGATTAGCTGCCTCCCGCATGTGCCCCAACTAGGATAAGGAATGAACCTGCACCCCACCTATGAGGGCCAACATTCTAACCATTGAGCACAGCGGCCAGGTTCTTAAGAAAACAGAGAAAAGGTGGGATGGGTACCGGGTGGAGGGAAGCTATAGGGGGAAAAATGGGGGAACAATGTAATTAATAAACTGAACAATAAAGATTAAAATATTTTTAAAAAGAAAATAGAGAAAGGACCTTTAGATGTAGAACCTTATCTGATACGGACTCTAGGGGAAGCTCGAGGTTGAAGAGGCCTGAATGACAGTCTACTGCTGGGACTTGTAACCTGCCAGGGCTCCTTTCTTTCTGTCCCCAAAGGTTTGCTGTTTCTGACTGCTGACCAAAAACAAAAGTCCATTATTGTGGCCCTGGGTGGCTGATCAGCCAGAGAAATTTAGATTATTCAATCCTTTTTTAAAAAACATATTTTCCTTTTGGCCCTAAAAGCCATTTCTCCCCAAATTCAAAAGAGGGATTCCAGATTTCCCTATTTGCTGTAGACTGCATCCTTGCTGGACAGCTGTCGCCTCCAGCCCCAGTGGAGGGTTGCAATGATTAGGGTGATGCCGTAAGGGCAGTAGGCAAGGACTGCAGGGGGACCCAGAGAAGAGGAACCTGACTCAGTTGTGGAGGTCCAGGAGGGAGGCCAGGCAGGCTTCCTGGCAAAGAACAATCTTCCCAGTGTGACCTGAGGACATAGGTCCAGGGCATGAACAGCATCATCTGCTTGAACAGCTGGCCACAGCCACAGCAGCTCCTCCTCCAGGGTCTGTGTCACTAGGGGCCGAATAATGGAGTGCCAGTGAATGGCACTGAATCTTCTGCCTCAGACAAGTCTGGAGTTAACATGGAAATGCTACACAGTGGGACTGTAACTTCATTAACTTCTTCCTGAAATGCTGTGCATATCCTCCTGGCTCAACGAGTCTGTCCCACCAGGAAAAGGTCCTTACATCTGTCTAAGTGGGGTTCCATGGGAGAAAGCTCCCGTGAATTTCACTCCTTCCCCATTAGGATCATCGTTGTTTGTACTACTCTCAGCTCCTAGGAGCTGCCATTCCACACTGTTAACCAAATGAGAGACTGAGGAATCCTCTAAAGCAGTATAGGGACACAGCCTAGCCCAGGAAGGTATTGTCAGAATTAGCAAACAAAAATACAGCATACCAGTTAAAGCTGAATTTCAGGTGAAAAGCAAGTGATTGTTTGTAGTATATATGTGTCCCCTGCAACTTTAGGGATATACTAAAGTAAAAACTTTTGTTGCTCATCTGAAATTCAAGTCTGACTGGGGGTTTATCTGGCAGCCCTGGGTGTGGGAGCAGCGTCTGGGCTGCTCTGCCCTGGCTTGGCATTTGGCTTGCTTTGTTAGGAGGTGAGCTCAAGCGTGGCTCCCTTCCTGTCTTCGGTACTCAGTCCCCATTGGACTCCATTCCGGTGCGTATGTCAACAAGATGTGATTGCTCATAGGTGTCTTTATTTTATCGCCTCATTAGAAAAATGGATGCAAAAATTAACCCTTCTGGCAGCAGAAATCCTGGACAAATTCAGGGATTTGATGTGCACTCCATTTCATGTAACACTTACCCACAGGCCAATGCTCCAGGACTTCCCGAGTCTGCGTATGGAGGTTTTCATTCCCTCTATTCTCTCTTGTAAGCTGAAGCTGAGGTTAATCTACTCCATTTTGAAGAGTCGGAACATCTTGGTGTTCTCATCCCCTGAACATCCAGGGTCCTCCTTCCTCTGCATGGTCACTCAGCCTGGGCCAGATTGTCACCAGAGGGCATGTTGTGTGTATATGGGAGGAGCCTCTTGAGAAAACTTGGCCTAGATCTGTGGTGACTGTTCTTATAACACTTTTTGTGTTGGCAGCTAAACCCTGACTTCCTATTCTTGAATCCAGTTCTCCATATTTGTGTTCTAGACCTTTAAAATTTTTTTACCATGATCCAACATAAGAATACATTTTACATTTAGAGTCACATGTACAATTTTTAATATGAATACAACCAAAGTTGAAGTTCTGTGGAATAGCAATTATACCCTCATTAATGGGCTGCATCTGATGTTTTCTCATGTTTTATTTTATTTACTTAAAATGCTGTTCAATGATTTCCACTAATGAGCTGACAACTGCTCTTTGAAAACAATGATCTGGTGTGTTATATAGTGAATATATAATAAGTTCATCCATTCCTCTTTCCTTTCTGAAGATGGATATCAGATTGTATCTTAAACATCTCTTCTCCATGCTGGTTATCTTCCTAATATGCTCTGGTTTCTCCGTCCATTCCCATCCTGCTCAACATCAGCTGACTGCCTGACAGTTGAGGAGTGTCTCCCCTTAATCTGGCACTGAAAGCTGAGCACATGATCTCACTATATAACTTGACCAATACTTGGCATAGTGGGATCATCAGACCCCTTGATATCAAGCCTGCAACCACTTTATTATCACTCCATGAATTAATACCCATTAGCAATGATTATTTAATTATTTTAAACTAGAGACCTGGTGCATAAAATTTGTACATGGGGACGGGGGGTGTCCCTCAGCTCAGCCTGTACCCTCTTGTAATTTGGGACCACTGGCTCCTAATTGCTGGCCTGCCTGCCTGCCCGATTGCCTCTAACTGCTTGCCTGCCTACCTGATCATCCCTAACCACTCTGCTTGCCTGCCTGATTACCCCTAACTGCTCACCTGCCTGCCTGAGTACCCTGTATTGCCTCTGCCTCAGCCCCCACCACCATGGCTTTGTCTGTAAGACCATATGACTGTTCGATCTAATTAGCATATTATGCTTTTATTATTATAGATTTGCCTAAAATATACAATGTAGACCATTTCCCCCCTGTTTTGTCTATAACAATATGAGATATTTTTCTTAATTGGGGCAGGGGTGGCTGTGAAATCAAGATACTCATCATTCATATATCCTGGATTTATCTATTAAATATTCCAAAGTGCAGGACATGTAAACAAAAAGAAACTGTGTGTCTAACACAGTCTAGCAGAACAATAATTAAAAGTCCTCTTATGTGACCATATTTTGAAAGAAATGGATAACAATTGGTAATAATAGCTAATAATTATAGTGTATGTGCTGAGAGCTTTACATGCCTTTGACTCATGAATTTCTCACAACCTTTAAGGTGGATACTATTGTTAACTACTACTTATTAAAAGAAGAAAAACCAAGCTCTAATAAGGTCAAGTGTCTTAACTAGTTAGATAACAAAAGAGTGGCAGAAGGGGAGTTGATCCCAGGCCCATCTGACTTCTCAGCCTGTGTTTTAAGATATTTAACTGTGCCCCACAGACTGGAAACCACCTCTGGTGGTTTAGAAAGAGAGGATGTTTGTTATATTCCTAGCATAGTGATTTTGTGGAGGCTTAATAGATCTTAGTCCCTTTCCATAAGAAGGGAAAAACTTAGTAGATGTTCAGGTCCCTTGCAGCCCCCAAGAATCTGTGAGTCCCTCCATCACTAGCCACACTAGGGTCAGGCCTCAGAGTGCTTTCCACTGGTTCACCCACAGGCTGGACTTTTGGAGAGCAGCTCTCCTGTCCAGGTGAGCTGGGAGGAGGAACTGCTTGCTTGTCAGGGGAAGTAATGCAGTGGTTAAAACAGGCTTGAATCCTGCCTCTGTCACTCATAAGCCACCTGACCTCGGGAAATTCACATAACCTCACCTAGACTTTTCCCTCATGTATAAAACTTGGATGATAATACCTACCTTTCAGGTACCGATAAAATGAGATAGTGTTTGAAATCACATGGCACAGAGGAGACACTACTCTATGCGTACTAGATCAGAACTGAGAACTGGGCTTTGACTATTCTTCTCCTACAATGACTCTTGCCAATTGCCTTACTTAGGTTGGGATTCTGTGTTCATAGAAAGGTAGGTCCCCCAAATGTTCTACACCAGTGGTTCTCAAAATGTGACCCATGGACCAGCTGCATTAGGATCATCTGGGAACTTGTTAGAAATGCAATTCTTGGGCCTCACCCTGACCTACAGAATCATAAGCTGTATATCAACAAGCTCTTCCGGTAACTGATGCAGCTAAAGTTTAAGAACCACTGCCCTACTGCACTGGGGATCCTGGTCTCCCCCGTTTTAAGTGGGGCTCATTCAAGGGCCTCTAGAGAGATTGCATCTTTTGTATAAATATTGTGATCAAACACATAGATTGTGGAGTTTACTTTCAGGTTGTTTCTATTTAATTCTTTTATATTTTACTCCAGTTGGTCATTTTCTGATGTTTCCTTTCTCACTTCCACTTAGTTTGAAACTCATTTGTATATACCTTATGTCATAAAGGTTGAATAGAAAGGGTACATTCCCAAATACTGGCTAAAAGAGTCTGGTACTATGGCTAAGGAATTCTTCCCGGGCCCATCCCTGGATCCTCGGTACCGGATACCTGCAGGTCCTCTCTCCTTTTGCCTCCTTTGTTTCTAACACTCATTGAGCTCCAGCTTTGAGATCTTTGCACATGCTGTTTGCTCTCCCTTCTTCATCACCTTCCAGCAGCTTTCCCTTCCCACCCCCTCTAAGAAGCCAGCATTTTCCTTTGTTAGTCTTGTGATTGCTCCTTTTCTTCATCACACATGGACAAATTTGTATAATAGACTTATTTGTATACATTTAGTAAGACAGAGCCCATACCATGATATTTGGGCAACTAGTGGAGTGTCTTGTCATTCAATGTAATTGGTAATATTTTTTGAATGAATGAATGAATGAATGAACCATTGTAGTACTCACATAGTTTTGCCTTCTTTCAAATTGTATTGTGCTTTTCTTTTAGCTAATCCTTCTGTTGAGGACTTGTTTTTTTTTTTCTGATTATTTCTAATTATTTCACTTTCTACCTTGGACTTTTCTGAAGACTGTTCTGCATTGTATGATATTGGCTCTATCACAGATACACAATAAGTACTTCCTGATTTCCAGATGAATAACATCATTTAAATTTTAATACCTCCCTCCGCGCTGAGTTTATGCTGTAAAACAAGTTTTTCTCCTGAACTGAACCGTCCAAAAAATCTGAAGCCACCAGGAATGGTGAGAGCCTCCCCACTTCTCTGTCTTTGGCATTTAAAGTATGAGACACGATGGTGTTTAGTGTACATTCTAGAAAGAGGAGGATGAGAACTGTTGTGTACGTTTTGGGGGGGCCATTCCTCTCACTGTTCCTTCTAACTATGGGCAGAAAGGACATGTTTTTCGAATAAAACACCCAAGCATCCTTTTCAGAATGGCAACAGCCAAGGATCTTAAATATGAACATTGTGACCTAAGTTATGTCCAAGGATTGTGACAATCTTTATTTTCAATAGTGATCTTGTGGTTCTGTTATTTTAAGAACTCAGCGCGGTCCCAGTTTTAGGAAAAAAAAATTGTCTATGTCATCTTTGGAAATAAGAGAGTAAAACATGATTATTTTTTTGGCTGGTATTTTATAGTTTTTAAATTTATCTTTATTGTTGAAAGTATTACATATGTCAGTTTTTCCCCCCATTGACCCCTTCCACCTATGATTAGGTTTTTGTTCGTGAAAAGAGGGAAAGAGAGAAACCATTACAGCGTGATATACTACAGGATAAATGAAACCGAGGCTGCTTCTTATTAGTATGCAATTGGATTCACTCAACAACTCAGTAGAATGATCAATATGGTCAGAAGCTTGGGAGCCTGTAAACTAGGCAACATCAGTTAGTCAACTAACTCAGTAGTTCTCAACCAGGGGCAGTTTGTCCCATAAGAGACATTTGGCAGTATCTGTGGAGGTGTTACTAGTTACCACAACTTGGTTTGGGGTGGGGTGTAGCTACTGTCATCTAGTGGGTAGAGGCCAGGGATGTTGTCAAACATCCTATAATGCACAGATCAATCCTTCACAACAAAAAATTATCAGCCCAAAATGTCAATAGTGCCAGGGCTGAGAAACCCTGAGATAATCAATCAAAAAGTATGCCCTTCAACACTCCCAAGGTTTTTGTAGTAATAGGGCAAATACTAATTAGGATGCTTATCATTTATTAAATACCTGCTATATGCCAGGCTCTTTATATTCACAGCTACTCCGTATTTCAGTCAGGATCTGACCTTGGGTTCATTTGGGACCAAAGTCTCTACCTTCCTCTTTAGCTATTTGGTGGAGGTGCATTTTCCCTGGGCAAGTTCATACCTACTCTCTGTTTCTTGTGTTTTATATGGAACAAATGGTGTGTTTAGTGCATATTAGTAATAAGTTCACAGGAGAAAGTCATGAGGCAAGAAGAGACCGGTGTGTCACGTGGGCATGAAACGAATAACATCCAGACAAACAAGCCGATCCATAGCTTACTAACTGAGCCAAACGCCTGTGGAGGCTGGTAGTATAGACCCTGGCTCTCGGGAGCTATTTAATACACATTTGTTGGGAAGTTTTTTCATAATCAAAGAGTCTTTGGGTAGGTTCCAAGCAGAGCAGGGTTTCCAGATTACCTGTTCCAATACATCTAAATCCTCCTAGGAGCAGTTCCCTCATATCTAAGGCATCTGCAATTTCCGGAACTATAGAGGTGTCTCACCTGTGTATCTTCCACTTGCCTTCCACATCCTCCTCCTCTTCATTTGTCACTCTTTCATTCTTCATTACTCTGGCCTAGCAAAAGCTCATCCCCTGCCCTTCCTCTTGTCAGAGCAATATTCTCCCTGCACCCTCTACTTTAGGCACTTCCAGTAGTCCCTGAATTTTGTTCCTGTAAGTAGTTTGCAAGATGAGGCAAGGCATGTGTCAGAATCTCCAGAGGAGGCAAGTGCCCATGTGACATGCCCATGCCTTTGCTAGTAATATCTTTCTGTCAGTACATGGATTTTTTTGAAACTTCTCCCTATCTCACCCCTCACCCCTCCAATCCTGCAAAATCGGTCACTCCTTTGTGCTACCATAATGCTTTGTTTTAACCTGTAATGTGGCAGCCATTTCATAGAGGAGGAAGCTGAGGCTCTTGTTAGGTTACTCTCCATAGTTGGAAATAGGTGGAGCCAGGACTAGAACAGAGGACTTACTCTAAAGGCCAAGTTCATTCTCCTTTCCCTGGATGCCTATTACCTTACCGTTCTTCCAGCCTCTGTGCTTGTCTGGTACATCCTGGTGCCTGCCCTGTTTGGAGGCAGTTCTCTGAGCTGTACCTGAGAACGCTGAAATTGTTCCATCATCCCCTTCCTGACTTCCCTAGGGGTGAGTAAAAGACAACCTGTGTCACTTAAGAAAGGAAAGATGCTGACCTTTAGAGTGTTTGTGCAGATCCAAAGAAAACACAGATGCTGACTGGTTCACCTAGCTGATAATGAAACTGCATTCAGGTTTTATTATTAACACACCTTCTTCCTATTTGGCCCATACTTTGGAATCTCCAACCAAATATTATTGTAAAGTGTTATTCATGATCTTTTGCTGGTCAGACCCAAAGTCTTTTTCTCAGGCCTTAGTTCCTGAACAATAGATTCAGATGTAATTGATGTAGAAGATTATTCACTTTCCATATTTGATGTGGTGATTATTAATAGTTGAAGTTAAGGTATATGAAGGGGGGAAATTGGCCTCCAGCAGGTCTTTCTGCCGATGCTGCTGTGCATTGGACTTTTATCACTTGGTATCCATATGAAGAGTCTAGGCTGCTCCACCTAATTGAATCAGAAGATTCCTGAGCCCATAAACTGTGCCTATCATTTCATCAGAAGTCGAGGCATCTGTTACTTTTGAGAAAAGGACCAAATTCCTAAGTTTCCTGTCTTTCATGCCTTTAAACCTACTCAGTTCTCTATTTCTCCAACCTCTTCCTCTTCTTCCTCCTTCTTTCCCTAATTTTTTGTTGTGGGCCTTCTAGGTAAACCAATTTTCACAGCTTCATTTTTTCCCCCCTCTATACCTCTTTTCGGCTTCTCATCCAAGCTCTTATATCCTCTTGCTCAGGGGACAGTAAGTCTCTTAACATCTTTCTCAGACAAGTTTCCTCTCTCAGTCTCAGCTCTGCTTCTTCCTTCATGGGTCCAATGACCCATTCTTCTAAGAGCGGTCCATTCTCCCTATGACACAAGTCCAAAGCATGGGTTGGCTTGATTGCTTTGCTTTTTTCCCCAGGATAACCATCTAATCCACGAAAAGAGTAAAATCTTGCTCCAAAGGCTTGGTATCTTTCTTCATTGTATTTGGTATCTTCAAAGACTTGGTATCTGCACGATATCTCTTCCTTCCCATCATCTCCTTTGCCCCAACCTCTCAGGTCATTGCTTCCTGCAACTATTACCCAGATCTTCTCTACAGGGCTATTAGAGGCTTGGTTGAAATAATAATAGCAAGTATATGGTGAGCACTTACATGCATTATGCTGAATATTCTACGTTTGTTACTTTATTCAGTCCTACGGCCACCCAGTCACCGTATAAACTGAGGTTTAGGGAAGTTAGACAACTGGCCCAAGGTCACACAGATGGTGAGTGGTTACACTATGACTCAATCCATGCCTGTTTTGTTCCCAGGGGTGCTTGTAACTTACAAATTCTGTTGCCTCCTAGGATACAGTATGGTATCTAATAGAGGTCAGTTATTAAATGTGAGTTTCCTTCCTTTCCTCCTTTTTCTGCCTGTTCTTTCCCAGTCTATGCTAAAATGCTAGCTGCCTCTGAGCTACACCATGCTTCAAAGCTCTCCTTTCTCCTGCAGTCAGAACTTCTCTCCACCTTTTCCAGGCACCTCCAGCCCTTGTGTTGTTGCCTTCCTGTTTTGTTTGCATATCTTGTCTTCTTAAATAAATCTTTGAAAAGGGCTTAGCTGTTTTTGTGTGTTATCAAGTACCAGGATAGCTGACTTTAAATAGGGTAGGCATTTGGTAAATAATGGAGAGGCTCCTGAGCTAGCCACCCTGGGAATCAGAAGACTAGATTGGAATCATAAGATGAACACACAATCCAAGAGGAATGACTGAAGGGGAACAACTGCTGGCAGTCTAATTAGACGAATGCTGGAAGGGATCCTGTTCTAGTGAAAGGGCACGGAAGGAGAGGAGAGGCACACTAGAGGTGTGTGTGTGCACTGACTCGCCTATTAACATCTTCCTTCGCAACCTGCAACCGCAGTATCACCTGGCCTCTGGTCCCGGGAGCAGCAGAGCCGGCCTTTGAAAGCCAGGGAGAAATGTTACGGTGGGGCCGTTCCTTGGCTCCAGATCAAGGCTCTCAAGGCCTGCCCTGTATAATTGAATACGATGGGGTGGGAGAATAATGTTACTTAGTAAGGCCTGGCTTAATAAGAGGTGGGGGAGAATCAGCCACATTTTCCCAGAGTGGCTGTCTTTGCCTCCACTGGGGCAGATAACGGCTTGGGGTTTGTGGCCACAGGATGTAGTTTTCCCAGTACATTTCCTAGCTAAGGCTGTAAGATCTGTTAGCAGCCTGTCGTCCCATCTCAGCGTGTGACAGAAGCCCTGGGGCCTGGGGACTGTAAAGAGAAAAGTGTGCGGCCACTTTTCACCTAGAGATTCCACTTAAGAAAAAAATCCTAAACGGAACCCAGCCTGTACTTAGAGGACCGATAAGAAACCGATGTCTGCCGGAGTAGCCTGGTGGGAAAGAAGAGGAACTGGCCAGTCGGACATTAATCAAACCGCAGCGGGGGACAAAACAGGGAGCCCGGCGCCTTCCTAACTCTCTGGGAGACAAGTCAGCCGGCGCTTTGGGCCAGGGCAGCAGGCTGGCTCCAGGACCCGAGGACCGTGGAGCTGCCTGTAGGCGGGCTCTAGGGCCCAGCGGCCGGGCGCCGGGGCGGGGTGGGGTGTAGGGTTACAGTGACGAGCCCGGACGACCCTCCCCGACCCGCGCGGCGGGAGCGCGCGGGACGCTCTAGGACCCAGCAGTGGTTGTCGGGTTTGGGGCTGGAGGTGAAGCCCTGGCATTTCCCTTCTTCCTGTGTGAATGGGGCTGATTGTCGGGCGCCGCTTCCCCGCGCAGCCCCACGCCATGCCCTGCGCGCTGCCTGGCGGCCGCCTGTTCCAACCGCGGCACTGAACGAGCCATGATCGCCTCATGTGGAGGGCAAAGTTGCGCCGGGGAACTTGTGAGCCGGCGGTGAAAGGTAACCAGTCCCCGCTCGGGATGCGCCTCCGCGTCTTCCCGACCTCCCACGAGAGGGATCCAGTGTTCCCCGCCCCCTGCTGCTCGAGGCTGGGTGCCTTCTTTGGGGGTTCGGGGCTGAGACAGCCTCGGCTCGGAGAGACTCGGGCGGCCGATTCGGTGCCAGGGGCCCGAGTGATCACCACCGAAATCCTGCTCTCTTACCCAGGTTTTTTTTTTTTTTTTTTTTTTTTTTTTTTTTAAAGAGCAGAACTCCGTCTCCGCACCACCCTGTAGGCCCCCATGCCAGCGGGTTGGGTCACAGAGCCCTGTTGCTCCGCGCCCCCTCGAAGACTGGGAAGTTGTGTCCGCCCGCGGGGCCCAGGACCCCGGGGTGCGGGCGCGCCCGGACGCTGGGACTGGCCTTTCCGGAGGGGCCCTGCCATATGGCTGCACTCTCGGAGACGCGCCCGCGCCCGGGTCTCCGGACTGCCTGCCGAGGGAGGAGGCGGAAAGGGGGTGGCGGGTGGCCGCTTCCCTCCGTGCGAGACAAAGGCGCGCACACCCGCCGGCCCGACGGGCTGCGCGCTCCCGGCCTGACCCTTCCTGCCGGTGGGGGAGTCGGCCCTGGCGGATGGGGGAGAGGAAGGGGTTGCGCCCCGGACGCCTAGGCTCGGATCGCGTTAGCTTCTCCTTCTTTGTTCTCCCCAGTTTATTTGACAGAAGCCTGGGAGTTACATCAAGCTCTCCCTTGCTGTTAATGCCGTCTTTAAAAGAATCTGGTTTCTAGGGGGAGGCGGGGGACCAAACTTTCCAAGATGAACAGTTTTTGGATTGTGACATTTGTGGCGGGAGGGAGATTGGCGCGTCGCCCGATGGATGACAGCCGAGTGGAGCCGAGGCCCTGCGCTCGGGCAGCGGCCTAACGTGCCCAGTAGTCAGCCCTGCTGGACTGACAGCCCCTGCACGCATCCCCCTCGAAGGCCTCCGCCGCCTGGACTGGGCTGGCAGCGACGATGCCCGGTTTACCCCTTGGAGCCCCTGCCTGAGATTCCCCACTCCGCCTGCCCGAAGCTCACTTGCCTCGCCACGCCTTGCTCTCTAGTATCTTGACTGGTGGAAGGGAAGACTTTGCATTTTTGTTCGAAGATTTTTTGCTTTTGTGACTTAGGTGTTGGTTTACTGTCCCCAGTTGGCAAATGCTTTGGAAAATGTCCAGCTTGCATGTGGGTCACCTGGGTGGACTGGAGCTTCAGCAGCGGGGCCACTCCGCATGCATCCTCCAGAGGCTTTGTGGTTTGGACTAACATTTTGGGCGCCTGGGCCCTGAGCTCCCTTGCCATCAGTGCGGACGACAGGGTTGCCCATGACCTTCTTCCTAGGCATATCAGGAGAGTCGAGTTTTTGTACTGCTGCTAGAGTCCTGGGGGGGGGAGGGGAGGGTAGCTGGGGGTGGTAGGGGTGGTAGAGAGCCATTTATGATACCCAGAGATGCCTCTGACTACTCCAAACCATGTTATTTGCCATAAGCAAGTAAAATCAGAATGGAGGGATATTAATAGCCACGATTCCAAAAAAAAAAAAATGTCCTTGCTTTTCGGGAAGTGAAAAGTCAGGACTTGACGGAATGACCTCACTCAGCTGCTCCTGTGTAATATAATTTAAAAAAAAATTTTTTTTTGTTTTTGTTTTAAGCTAAAAAAAAAATAGTCAGGGCTTTAAATGTTGAACAGTCATGGCTTTCTGCTTCCAAACTGCTGCTTGGGTCCTTGCCAAAATGACAGATTTCCTCTGGCTGCCCAGCACTCCTGGACACCCCTACTCCTGACTGCCCCTACTCCTGGACACCCCTACTCCTGACTGCCCCTACTCCTGGACACCCCTACTCCTGACTGCCCAGCACTCCTGGACACCCCTACTCCTGACTGCCCCTACTCCTGGACACCCCTACTCCTGACTGCCCACCCCTCCTGGACACCTCTACTCCTGACTGCCCACCACTCCTGGACACCCCTACTCCTGGCTGCCCACCACTCCTGGACACCCCTACTCCTGACTGCCCACCCCTCCTGGACACCCCTACTCCTGACTGCCCACCCCTCCTGGACACCCCTACTCCTGGCTGCCCACCACTCCTGGACATCCCTACTCCTGACTGCCCAGCACTCCTGGACACCCCTACTCCTGACTGCCCCTACTCCTGGACACCCCTACTCCTGACTGCCCACCCCTCCTGGACACCTCTACTCCTGACTGCCCACCACTCCTGGACACCCCTACTCCTGGCTGCCCACCACTCCTGGACACCCCTACTCCTGACTGCCCACCCCTCCTGGACACCCCTACTCCTGGCTGCCCACCACTCCTGGACACCCCTACTCCTGACTGCCCAGCAATCCTGGCTGCCCCTACTCCTGGCTGCCCACCACTTCTGGTTTCTGGAAGCTCTCTGTGGTGGTCAGACCCAGGTTAATAATTAGGTTCTGTCTAGATTGCAAACTCTTGAAGAGTCTAGACCAGTGATTCCCAACATATGGCACAGGCCCCACAAGGGGGCAATTCGAAAATGAGTTATTAACAGTGAACTTTTTGCATTTCTTATGGTTCTAGGGGCCTCATATACAGTATATAAATATATATTGTGACATATTTATGCATTTCAGTTCTCTATAATATATGTTTTGAAACTTCATTTGCTGTTTTTCATATCAGTTCATATTATTATTATTTTTAAAATAATTTCTTAGTAATTTCTTCCTTAGTACTTCAACTGTCCTTTCATTCTTTTATTTTTCTCTTTCATGGGTGCCATGTTCTTTGAACTTTGTTAAGTTAATGGCCTTTTAGGCTTTCTCCACGTGAATAGGAGTTCACTTTTAAATAATAAGAATTACATGTCACCCCGAAACCGGTTTGGCTCAGTGGATAGAGTGTCAGACTGCAGACTGAAGGGTTCAGGGTTCGATTCTGGTCAAGGGCATGTACCTTGGCTGCAGGCACGTCCCCAGCAGGGGGCGTGCAAGAGGCAGCTGGTCGATGTTTCTCTCTCATAGATGTTTCTGACTTTCTATCCCTCTCCCTTCCGCTCTGTAAAAAATCAATAAAATATGTTAAAAAAAAAAAAAAAAGAATTACATGTCACATGAGAAGGCATCAGGATTTTAGAGATGGTTAGGTGGGGCATGGCCCGAAAAGGTTGGGAACCACTGCTCTAGGTCAAAGTGAAATTTATTTCCCATCACATTGCTCTGAGCAGTATAGTGCCTTTTGTATGACTGCTCTTTATGGGACTTATGGGAACAATACTTAAATACACTTTGAACTGTTTACAGAGGTGTAAAGGATTGGAAGCCACTTATTTGACGAGAATGAAAAGGAATAGGGCGTAGAGTAGAATGCTTTAAAGATGCTCTAATCTCTCTGGTGAGGTGTTGGTGGGGAGTGTTCAGTTTTTGGAGAGATACATTTTCAAGATAAGGAAACCCTTATAACCTCTGCAAGTGGCCAGGAGGGGGAGAAGGTGCTGGGCTTAGAAGGTCCACTCCCCTTTCCCCTTCTTTTTAAAGTACACAGACGTCTTGGTCTTTTAGGTTCTGCGCAGAGGGAGAGTGTAGAATACTAATGTATGGAGGGTCACATGGAGATCAAAGCATTTAAAAATATATCTTTTCATGGAAGTTAATAGAGGACATTCAGTTTAAATGATATATATATATATTTTTAAATATATTTTATTGATTTTTTACAGAGCGGAAGGGAGAAGGATAGAAAGTCAGAAACATCGATGAGAGAGAGACATCGATCAGCTGCCTCTTGCACGCCCCCCACTGGGGATGTGCCCACAGCCAAGGCACATGCCCTTGCCGGAATCGAACCCGGGACCCCTCAGTCCGCAGTCCGACGCTCCATCCACTGAGCCAAACCGGTCTCGGCTTAAATGATATTTTAAAGTGCTGTCCTTAAGGAAAGCACATGAATGCAGGAATGTGAGTGGTTTTATGGGCAGGCACACTGCTGATTAGACT
This sequence comes from Antrozous pallidus, assembly GCA_027563665.1. Lineage (NCBI taxonomy): Eukaryota > Metazoa > Chordata > Mammalia > Chiroptera > Vespertilionidae > Antrozous > Antrozous pallidus. The sequence goes on from CM050520.1 coordinate 63,809,432, forward strand.
TGAGAATGCCTGCGTTGGCCAGTTCGTCTGGAGGCATCTGCCTTTTTTTGGTCCTCCCTTGTGGGGAGAGATGGCTGAGCTAATTGAAATTAGATGGCAGTCTGACTGGTGAGAATGCTGTTGAAAAGTACAGCCCCTCAGTACCAGTGCTGTGTTTTCACTTAGTACTTTTTGAAAGTGCTCTGAAAATGATGAAGTACTACAGTACTCCCCCATTACCTCCCAGTGGATGCCTGAAACTGTGGATAGTACTAAAACCTATGTATGGGTTTTTTCCTATATATACATCTCTATGATAAAGGTTTATTTATAAATTAGGCACAGTAAGAGATTAGCAATAACTAATAATAAAACAGAACAGCTATAACAATATACTATAACTAGAGGCCCGGTGCATGAAATTCATGCATGTGTAGGGTCCCTAGGCCTGGCTAGACATCAGGAGCGATTGGGCCTTCTGGCTGCCAGCTGGGGCCTCCCTTCATTCTATGCTGCTCTCTGGTGGTCAGCGCACGTCATAATGAGTGGTCAAACTCCTGAGAAGACGCTTTGCATATTAGCCTTTTATACACACACACACACACACACACACACACACACACACACTAGAGGCCCGGTGCACAGAATTTGTGCATGGGAGGCGGGGGATGTCCCTCAGCCCAGCCTGCACCCTCTCCAATCTGAGACCACTCGAGGGATGTCTGACTGTCTGTTTAGGCCCAATCCCGGTAGGATCAGGCCTACATGGGCAGTCGGACATCCTTCTCACAATCCAGGATTGCTGGCTCCAAACTGCTCACCTGCCTGCCTCTCTGATTGCCCCTAACCGCTTCTGCCTGCCAGCCGGATCACCCCCTAACCTCTACCCTGCCAGCCTAATTGATGTCTAACTGCTCCCCTGCCAGCTTGTTTGCTCCCAACTTCCCTCCTTTGCTGGCCTGGTCACCCCAAACTGTCCTCCCCTGCAGGCTTGATCACCCCCAACTGCCCTCCCTTGCAGGCCTGGAACCTTCCAACAGCCCTCTCCTGCTGACCTTCTTGGGGTGGTCATCTTGTGTCCACATGAAGGCAGGATCTTTGACCATATGGGGGCAACCCTCTTGTGGTTTGGAGTGATGGTCAATCTGCGTATTACTCTTTTATTAGATAGGGCAGAGGCCTGGTGCATGGGTGGGGGCCAGCTGGTTTGCCCTGAAGAGTGTCCCAGATCAGAGTGGGGATTCCCTTGGGGCATGGGGTGGCCTGGGCGAGGGGCCTGTGGTGGTTGCAGGCCAGCCATGCCCCCCAGCGACTCAAGCAGAGGCCCTGCGATCTGGGATTAATTTATGTTCTACAATTGAAACTTTGTAGCCTGGAGCAGAGCCAAGCCTTCTGCTGGCTCCGTGGAGGTGACAGCCATTTCTGTTTGGGTTTATTTAAATTATATAATAGAAACTTTGTAGCCTAGAGTAAAGGACTAGGTTTTAGGGCTGCAGAAGCTTGGCTTCCTCCATCGCCCAGGCAACCCTACCCTCTGCTCTCTCCAGCTCCATGGCTGCTCCATTTCTGTTGGATTTATGTATCTTCTATAATTGAAACTTTGTAGCATTGAGTGGAGGCCTAGGCCGGCAAGGGCAGGCAGAAAGCTTGGCTTCCTCCATTGCTGGGGAAACCCAAGCCTCCCTCCTGCTCTCAGTGGCTGCAGCCATCTTGGTTGGAATTTATTTGCTCCTGATTGGCTGGTGGGCATGGCTTGTGGGTGTATTGGAGGTATGGTCAATTTGCATATTACTCTTTTATTAGATTGGAAGTAGATAAAAGTTATGTAAATAACTTTGGGGCCATTATTAAGTAAAATAAGGTTACCTGACCACAAACACTGAAATACCAGGATAGTCCATCTGATAACTGAGCCAGTTAAGTGACAAATGGGCAGATAGTGTGCACACTGGATGAAGAGGCGGGTCACGTCCTGGGCCTGATGGAGTGGGATGGCTTGAGATTTTATCACACTGCTCATAACCGTGTGAAATGTTAAACTTGCGAATTGCTGATTTCTGAAACTTTCCATTTAATATTTTTAGACCGAGGTTGACTTGAGATTATTGGAACCTTGGAAAGCAAAACCATGGGCTACCATATATAATGTAAGCCTTTTAAAGAAAAAATAATGACTATGAAACAAAGGAATTGCTAGTAAAAATTGCAAAAGCCTGAAAGATTTTCCAGGCCTATAAATTAAAAGGAAGTAACTTTGTAAGACCTATTAGTATTTCTGATATGCACAATTCTTTGGAGAATTGTAATACCCCTCCTCCCCCCACTCTGCTCAAATGTGGCTGCTGACATTTTAAGTGCATGTGGAAGCTCAGGTCAGGAAATTCTCTAGTGTTTTGAATATTTTTCTCCTATTTTTTTCATTCATTTTTGTAGGCTCTTACGTCCTAGAATCACTAGGCAATGGAATACTTGAAAGGCAAGGAGTAGTTTGAAGGTCAAGTAAGAGGATATCTTTGATTATAGGGTTTGTTGGAAGAAGTCTGGGGTTGTTGGAGTTTTTGTTTGTTTGCTTAGCAATTAAAAATAATTATTCTGTTGGTTTGACTTTGTTTTGTCTTGGAGAAAAGACAAAATTTAAATGTTGGCCATTGTGGGTATGTCAGTACACTACTTTTGCTGGCGGGAAGCTATGCCTAGGCTTGTTTGTGTGTTGGCACCATGCTGAGTTCTCTAACTTGGGAGGCCCTTGGCCTCCCTTCTTGTGAAATCTTAGGGTATGTTCATTCCAAGCACTTAGGACAGGACTCCTGGACTCCCAGAGGTGCTCACACATCAGGCATTGTTTTTATGAGGGAGTTTGGGGGAATAACTCTAAGGCAGCGATTTTCAACCAGTGTGCCGGGAGAATTTTAACACATGCAATACCTGACTTTATAGTCAGGGGCACTGATCGCTTTTCCCTTAGATTGTAAATAAAAACAAATGACAACAGCTAACACAATAGCTGTCTAGTGTGAATGAATCAACTACAATTTTTTTGGGGGGGGGGTCAGATCAGCAAAGAAAAAAAATATATATTTTTTTAAATATCTTTTTTTGCAGTATAACTTAGATTTAATAGTAGTACATATGTTTTCCTTTTTCCCCCCCATTGTCCTCCCCCCAACTCCCCCTACCCCCCAGCACATGTCCCCACCTGCCCCCGCTGTCTCAGTGTCTTGCATCCATTGGTTATGCTCATATGCATGTACACAAGTCCTTCGGTTGATCTCCCACAGCACCCGCCCCCCACCCTCCCCAGCCTTCCCCCTGTAGCTTGACAGCCTGTTCAATGCCTCCCTGCCTCTATATCAATCACTCTCCTCTGTTTCTTTTCTTCAAAAATATCTTGTATCTGCATACTGGAAATAAATGTATAAGAACAAAAAATGTTTGAGTCTCAGTTTCAATGGCCAACTGTCCTGAGTCCCAGTTTCAATGTCAAATAGTTCTTTATGTGTACATGTCAGCAATGGTATCTGGGTGGTGGACACATGGTGGCAATGCAAGTTCCATCCTCTCTGGTTTGGTCCTGAGCCGCCTGCAGCAACGCACGGCTGCAGCAAAGAATATATTTTTTGGTGTGCTGCAGAATTTTAGTATTTCGTTTATGTGTGCCATGATATGAGAAAGGTTGACAATCGATGCTCTAAAGCAGTGGTTCTCAATCTTTCTAATGCTGTGACCCTTTAATATAGTTCCTCATGTTGTGGTGACCCCCCACCATAAAATTATTTTCGTTGCTGCTTCATAACTGTAATTTTGCTACTGTTATGAATCGTAATGTAAATATCTGTGTTTTCTGATGGTCTTAGGCTTTACAGCCGCGGTTCTCAACCTGTGGGTCGCGATTACGATTCATAACAGTAGCAAAATTACAGTTATGAAGTAGCAACGAAAATAATTTTACGGTGGGGGGGTCACCACAACATGAGGAACTGTATTAAAGGGTCATGGAATGAGAAAGGTTGAGAACCACTGTCCTAAATTGTTAGGATATATCCCTTTTAAGATATATTGGATTTACTTTTTTTAAAAATGAAGTCACGTCATCCTACTGTGTATGTTTAAATCTGTGTGTGAGACCTCATTAGCCATTAGGGTAGCGGAACCAGGAAATTGACATCGGTGCAATCCCCAGAGCATATTCAGATTTCCCCAGTTTAACATGCACACGTTTGTGTTTGTGTGCGTATATGTTTATGTAATTTTCTACATGTGTAGATTTTCTGTAGCCACCAACCGCAGTCAAGGTACAGAACTATTCCATCACCTCAAGGATTACTCTGGTGCCAGCCCATTATAGTAATATCCATCTCCCTCCCCCGACACTCAATCTCTATAATTTTGAGAATGTTATATAAATAACATCATGTGCTATGTGACCTTTAAACATTGGCTTTTTCTCTAAGCCCAATACCCTTGAGATCCAACAAAGCTGTTGCCTTTTCAATAGGCGATTTCCTTTTATTGCTAAGCAGTGTTTCATGGTACGGATGTGCCACAGTTTAACTATTCGCCTTGTTGAAGGACATTCAGGTTGTTTCCAGTCTGGGAGTTGTTAATATTAGATAAATGCCCAGGAGTTGTGTTTGCTTGATTCTGTATGGTAAGTGTATGTTTCGTTTTGTTAAGAAACTGACAAGCTCTTTTCCAGAGTTACCTGTATTATTTTACACTCCCATGAGCAATGGATGGGAGGGCCAGCTCCTTTGCATCCTCACCTGCATTCGTTTATTATTCTAGCTGCTCACATAAGCGTTCTAGTCTATCGTGGTGTTAACTTGCAGCCCCTCATGGCTGATGATATTAAACATCTTTTCATGAACTCACTTGCCATCTGTAAGTCCTCTTGGGTGGAATGTCTACTCTGTCTTGTGGCCATGTTCTAACGGGGTTGTTATTTTTTTTTCACTATTGAGCTTTGAAAGTTCTTCATATGTTTTAAGGACTAACCCTTTGTCAGATATGTTGCTTTCACATTTTTTTTCCCCCCAGGATGCAGTTTGTCTTTTTGTCCTTTTAACAGGATATTTTGCAGGAAAAAGAAATGTTTAATTTTGATAAAGTTCACTTCGTTGGTTTTTTTTTGTGTGTGGGGGGGGGGGGGGGGGTTGTGTGTTTGGTGTCACATCTAAGAACATTTTGCCTAGGTCTATACCCCAAAGATTTTCTCCTATGTTTTCGTCTAGAAGTTTCACAATTTTTTTTTATGTTTTATAATTAAATTGTGATTCACATTTACCCTTTTAAGAATTTGTATGTCTTCTGTCATTTGTTATGTATTTAGTGCTCTGGAAGCTCAGAGATGAATTAGTCAAATATGGTTCCTACTCTCAAGAGCTCACTGATTAGTGGGGTTGTGTGTGGACATTCCCATGTGTTAAGGACCATATCGAGACCCTGTGATGAGCACTGAGCAGAGAGGGCTTGCTTTGGTTCAGGTGGTCAGGCGGGCTTCCCTGGGCGTCCTGCCTGAGCACAGTGGGAGTAAAATTGGTTCTTGGCTGTGATCCAGTTTTTGGATATCTTTATTGCCACGGATTCTTCAGTGTGAGGGTCATCCTGGCTCCTGAATATATGCTGAAGGATGTGGATGTTGATGACTTTTTTTGAAAATAGCATGTGGCATACTTAAAAAATGTATAAAGAGTATGAATAAGGTTGAATAGATATAAAGTTTGGATATATATTAAAATGTAAAAGGGGTGGTATTTTGGATTGTTTAGGTAGAAATAGACCCGGTTTGCTTCCTGATCCTACCTCTTCCTTGCTCTATAACCTCAGGGAATTTGACTGGCTGAAGCTTCATGGATATAATGGAGACATATATAATAGTTCTTGCCTCATGAAGTTGCATGAGGGTGAAATGAAATAATGCATATGTAGCACTTAGCACAGTGCTGGGCACACTGAAAGCATTCAATAAATGCCTGCTACAATGATGATGATGATGATGATATGATGATGATGATGATGATGATGATGATAATAATAATAATAATAGCAATTGCTATGATTAAAACAACAGAGAGACTAACGGTTTGATAATGTTATGTGCGTTCTCATATCTCATTTCCCTGAGAAACTGGAATCCCAGTTCCTACTCATAGAAGCTTACCTTTTCACAGTTGGAAATTTTTTGCTATGTACCATATATTTATTGAACAAGATTAGGAGCTGGAATACTCTATTCACAATCTAGTACTACCCATAAAATAGGCCTTTCCCCCACCCATAAACCCAGATTTTTCTGAATAAAGAAGGATTTCCTCTCTGCCCTGACCACAGCAGGTGGCGTGAAGTGTGTCTGCTGTTGTGAGCTGGTTCAGCGTTTATTGCCCGAGGTGCAGAAAGCCAGGACTGGTGTCACCAGGACGCGTCCCAGACTTCACAGCTGGCAGCTCCCTTTCCTTTCCCATGTTGACCAGGTTGTTTCTTTCCCAGAGGAAACGCATGAGGCCTTAGATGCACATTTCTCCAGCAGAGGCTCTCAGACGTGGGTGGGCCTCAGAATTATTGGAAGGACTTATTTGAACACAGACAGCAGAGCCCCACCCTTAGAGTTTTTGTCTCAGATCTTGAATGGGGCCTGAGAATTTGCGTTTCTAAGAAGTACTCAAGTGATGCTGAAGCTGCTGTAGCTCTGGGGAATGCACATTAAGATCCACTATTTTAGAGCCCAGTCCTCTTTTAAATTGGACCTATACTAAAGTGCCCTGAAGGACTGGGCTTTTTCCCATGTTGGTACTAAAGGGTTAGTTTCTCCTCTATTGTCAGTGGAAGGGATAGATTCACCACAGTCGGTGTAGAGAAGGGATTCAGAGTTCACACCTTGACCTTCATCCTGTTACATCACAGGTGAAATGAAAGTTATGAAACGAAGGGACCAAGGAAAGGAGAGGTTTTTCTTATTTGTAGTCCTGGGTGCAGTTGGTACAGTTACACTCTCGGTAACTACCCTGTTGACCCCTTTGAAGGTGGGGCCTCCTGGCAGCTGAGGGTTTTCAGGTTCGAGTCCTGGTACCTTCTCCAGACCCACGTAACCCTAAACCTGAACGCCAATGTGGCCAGACAAGTTAGGAGTTTTGAAGGTCCTTGGGATAACACTACGTACTCTTTTATTTTGTTATTCCAGTAGGACCACAACGCTAAGCTTATTTTCAGAGAAATTGTGTATTTAAGACTTTTCTCCTTTCAAATTCTTGGAAAATTGACAATGTAATTTTAGTCTAGTTTGTCAGTTACCTGAACAGTCTGACCTAAAAAACTCTAAAAGCCTTCATCTCTGATCTGCTTTAGCATCTGGGTATTTTTTAAAAGCTCACTGATTTGATCTTCTTTGGGAAGAGACTTTTATAGCAGCGATTTCCGTTCCATTTCCCCATAGAATTTACTGAGCAGTTATTATGTGCAGGAACACTGTTATAGCCCATTCTGTTGTCTCATTTAATCTCCATAACAGCCGGACATGAGAGGTCCTATTATTACCCCCATTTATTGAGACGGTAATGGGCACCAAGAAGTTAACTCATTTGCTTAAGTTCACAAAGCTCATAAATGGTCCACCCTGGTTTCCTGCAGTTTCAGAAACAAAAAACACACATAGCCTCTTTTTCCATTTAGCAGATATTTTCTCCTCTGTCTTTTTTATTCTTTCAGTCCTTCTAATCCTCCAGTCTTTTGGCTTGACAGTATCATCCTCTTTCCTCTGAAGTCATCATGTCTCAACATCCTTGCCTTTGTTCAAGGATTGCCTGACTTCCTGCTGGGCAAGTTATTAGCTCCTTTTCTCCACACCTCCTCAAAGTAATCTTATGGAGACGTTTTGCTAGTGAAATATCATTGCAGGTTTGTATTTCTTTTTATAAAAATTCCTCAAGGGCAGGGATATGCATCCATGTGCAGGTGTTTTCTGAGGGGGCTGCTCTCTCTCTCTCTCTCTCTCTTCAATACATTTTCTTTAATCAGTGGGTCCATTCACTTGACAAGCTGTGTTCAAACTATGCTTTACAACAGAGGGCCTCTGGGAGCCTTCTTCAAGTTTCACCATCCTTGTCTGGGCAAGGAGGTGACTCAGTTCTAACTGGTTTGCAGTCATTATCATCTTAAGTTTTGTATGTTTGGTCCCTTCCGCCTAGAAAAGGCTACATCACATAGAGCAGTGTTTCTCAAAGTGCAGTCTTTAGAACCCTGAAGGTTTCTGAGACCTAAAAACTATCTTCATAACAATACTAAGACATATGTGCCTTTTTCACTCTTACTGACATTTGCACTGAAGGTGGCAGGCAATGCTGGGTTGCCCAGGTGGACAGATGGACGAAATAGCACCTTTCTGTAAATGCAAGCATCTCATTGAAACTCCTAATTTTAATGTAAGAAATTAGTCAGGGAAAGACGATTTAGGATTAAGTGAAGGATTCTTGAGGGCTTTTGGAAGGCATAGTGAGAAGACCTTCTTGATGGAGAGGCGGTGCTGTGCCTAGTGCTGTGGCCCTGGGCATCACCTGACCAATGTGAGCCTAGTCCCCACCGCCACGAAATGGGAACAGAATGGTGATCACTAACGATAGCTTTATATCATCCCTGCACTTAATAGGCCCTCAATAAATGGTAGCTCCTGCTCATATTGATTGTGCTCTTATTGCTAAACTAGAGGCCCAGTGCACAAAGTCATGCATTGGTAGGGTCCCTAGTGGCCGCCGGCCAGGACCTCCCTCCCTTCCCCTGGCTGGCCCCGCCCCCTGGTCAAACTCCTGAACAACTTCCCATCCTCAGGGAACAATTTGCATACTATGCTTTTATTCTATAGGATGGGTGTTTAGTTTCTTGGGAATATTGGTCACTTTAAATTATGTAGTTCATTTGGGAGCTGTTGTTGACTTATGAGTTGGGTGAGTGTGATGAGAAGACGTGTACTTGTCTCTTGACAGTCCCAGTCCCTGTGACACTGCTCCCTGATAGACATGGCGCTGTCCCTTAGCTGTGACAACAGGCGCTAATGGGACACAGGAAGCTGGAGGAGTCAGGGGCAGCCAGAGTGTCTGACCTCTTCTCTCCCTCCTTAGGATCGGTGAGAGGCAGCTGTTGTCATTGTATGTCTTGGATTTGTCTGAAGGCTTTCCATCCTGCTTGTTTTCCTTTGTTCAAAAAATCTTAAGTACTTGCTGTTTACATACAGTGATAGCAACACATTTAAGCAATGGAGCTTACACACTAATAATAATCATGTGTGCCGTGGGATAGGTATAAACAAGTATGTTTACAGATTATTCAATCTCAGTTATTTAATAACTATAGGGCTTATTTGTTCAAACTTACCTGCATGAATGAGTCCTAGAGATCTCTTGTATAGCACAGTGCCTGTAACTAACAATTCTTTATTATTGTATACTTAACATTTGCTAAGAAGGTAGATGTTATGTTAAGTGTTCTTACACAAACAGACACTGATAATAAACAGAGTGGGAGGACACGTTGGGAGGTGATGGTTATGTCTGTGGTATTGGTGGTGAGGATGGGTTCACATGCTAACATTTTTATCCCCAGACTCATCGGGTGGGACACATTAAGTCTGTACAGCTTTTTACATTTCAGTCATACCTCAATAAAGTGACTTAAAAAAAACCTTATCTGAGAAAAAGAATCTCCAGAGTCTAGATAATTCTATTTTTAGATCATTTAAGAACCAAATATATCAACATGAAATATGAATTTCGGTATTGTGTGCAGGTTATGTCAAGATATTTAAATAACCTTTGGATTTTATGTTAAGCTCTAAGTTTTAAAAGTTATTAGATCTTTGTAGATGAAGTCCTTTTATTATGGACTAAAGACCTGATGCACGAGATTCGTGCAACGGGCTTTGCCCTTGCAGCCCTGGCTTCATCTGGAAGGTCGTTCGGATGGTCGTTCCACTGTTCAGCTGTCCAGTCTAATTAGCATATTATGCCTTTATTATTATAGACCAGAGGCCCGGTGCACGAAATTCATGCATTGGGAGGGGGTGGGGGGGGCTGTCCCTTAGCCCAGCCTGCACCCTCTCCAATCTGGGACCCCTCGAGGGATGTCTGACTACCCGTTTAGGCCCGATCTTGGTAGGAGTGATGGTCTTTTGGAGTGATGGTCAATCTGCAAATTACTCTTTTATTAGATAAGATAGAGACCTGGTGCATGGGTGGGGGCCAGCTGGTTTGCCCTGAAGAGTGTCCCAGATCAAGGTGGGGGTTCCCTTGGGGTGAGGGGCGGCCTGGGCAGGGGCCTGTGGAGGTTTGCAGGCTGGCCACACACCCCAGCAACCCAAGCGGAGGCCCTGGTATCTAGGATTAATCTATGTCTACAATTGAAACTTTGTAGCCTGGAGCAGAATCAAGCCTTCTGCTAGCTCCAGGGCAGCAGCCATTTCTGTTTGAAACTTTGTAACCTAGAGTGGAGGCCTAGGCAGGCTGAAAGCTTGGCTTCTTCCGTTGCCAGGGAAACTCAAGCCTCTATTCTCTCCAGCTCAGTGGCTGCCGCCATTTCTGTATTTTTTATAATTGAAACGTTGTAACATTGAATGGAGGCCTAGTCCCACAACGGCAGGTGGAAAGCTTGGCTTTTTCTATTGCCGGGGAAACCCAAGCCTTCCTCCTGCTCTCAGTGGTGGCAGCCATCTTGGTTGGGGTTTATTTGCATAATCTGCTCCTGATTGGCTAGCGGGCGTGGCTGGTGGGCGTAGGGAAGGTATGGTCAAATTTGCATATTGCTCTTTTATTAGATAGGATACTTTCACTGTGTACTCCCTTTGATTCTGTATGATTGGTGGGCCTGGGATGGCTCCTCTTTTTATGGTGAGGGAGTGCATGCCCTCCAAGGTCTCCAGGCTCTGCTCCTGCTCGCAGACCTGGGAAGGACATAGGAGCCAAGGGCAGCGGAGGGCCTGGCACTGAGGCCCGGTCCTGGGCAGGGTGGCTCAGGTGGAGTTGGGCCGAAGCAGCATCTTTCTGTAAATGGAAGCTTGTGATCAGGCTGCAAAATCCCTGTGCGGTTACTGTAGCATCGTGTACAAAGCCCCTGCAGGAACTGGATCACAGTTCACTTGTCATTAATCCGCTTTAGCATGAGATGGCTTTTTTTTTTTTCTTCTTCCCAGTATCTTTTACCAGCCTTGGTCTTCTGAGAAGTCTGAAAAAGACAAATTCACCTTTGATGTAAGCTCTATAGCATTAAGAATATGTTCATAACTGGTTATTTAAAAATATATCTTAATTCCATTAATAAATATTTATTGAGTGTCCATATTGTGCTCGAAACTGCTAGTTGCTGTGAACCTTTATAGATGTTTCATTGAATTAATAAATATGTATTGAGCACTTATGATGATCTTATTTCTGTTAGAAACTAGAAATACAAAGATGAATTAGACAGGGTCCTTGCTGTTAATCAACTGAATGGTCAAGGGAAAAAACCTGAACACATAGGCAATGTATTATTTTGTGGCATAAACATGCCTGGAATGAACTGGCAGCATTTCATGTCTGAGTTTAATTCATATACTATTGGGGACTCAACTGCTTGGTTGGTGATGGGATTGATTATTGGGAGGATTATTCCTGAAATAATTAAGGAAAGGGGGGCTCAATCTTTCTTCTTGGTTGCTTGCTCCTCCCCAGCACCTTCATCTCTTTGGGCAGCTTCTGGGGCAGCTTCTCCTTCACCTTCTCCTCAGTTTCTTGGGCCCCGTGAGCGGCGGAATGGGCGCAAGGGGCAGGGCCACCCAGGACGTGTCCCCGTCCCTCCGCGGGCCCCATGAAGCAGTGGAACAGCCGCCCGGGACTGCTGGGGCAGCCCTGACCCTCGTGCCCCCTGCATCACCGTCCCTCCTGCATCACCGTCCCTCCTTGGGCCCCGCGGAGCAGGCATGAGGGGCGGGGCCGCCCCTCACCTCGCGCCCCCCCCCCCACTCCTGATTGGCTGGTAACGTAGTGAAGATACGGTCACATTTGCATTTTACTCTTTTATTAGATAGGATGAGTGTGTGAGCCCTGTCCCTGGAGATCTGATTGAACAGGTCTGGGTGAGGCCTGGGTACTAGGATTTTAAAAATTCCTATTACCATTCGTACTACCACGGTTGTACCTTTCCCATCTGCAATTTTCCACCAACATTTCCCACCGGCCTGAAGTGGAAGACAGGTCAGGATCTTCCTTTGGATCTGGGCCATCATGATTCCTAATTTTAGCCCTAGGCTTTTAGATTTATAGGTGGAGAGAACGAAGCCCAAAGAGTGAGTTTCTTTCCAAGGGTAGCCCTGGCAGGTTGGCCAAAAGGAGAGCACTGACAGGCAGCCACCACATGCATTGGAACTGTAATTTTAGGCTAATCTTCATATACTCTCTCATTCATACTTGGTTTATTTTCATTTTTAAGGTGAAAGTCACAAACGACATTATTTATTTTTAGCTTTATAGGATAAATATTCTACTTGTAAAACTGTTTTCCCCTCCAGTCCAAAATGCCTGTGATGCATGTGAGCACACATACAAATATGCCATGAGGGAAGGAAACTCAGAAAGATGATGAGTAAGTTCCCATCTGTGGCCCCAGAGTAATGTTATTTACTACTAGCTTCGGCCTTGTGGGAAAGGGGCAGATAGCAAACCCAGCAATACATTTCAAATTATTAGTTTGAAGTGACTGCTGAGAAACATTTTTCTGATGATAGAACTATCTTTTAGGCAAGGACTTTAATTTTAAAAAATAGCATGACTCTTTCACCCAGAGTAAGCTAAGTTCCTTTGCTAAAAAGAGCCATAAACTGGGTGTCCACACAGGGAAACCCGTACCGAGAGAGGACGGCGGCCCCCTCCTGCTGCGTGTTCCCACGACGTTGTCGGTGAGGTATCGGTGTCGTGGTAGAGGTATCTCATGTCTAGTGACTGTGGGATTGACACAGTGTCCCATTTAATTAAAGCAGGAAGCACACCCCGCTTTGTGTGGGAAGCAGATAAACTGCAGCAAAAGGCCAGTGCTTGGCAGAGGGCCAGAACCCACAAGCTGGTGCCCCGCTGCCATGGGGGCTCCAGAAACATTAGAGTAGGGCGAGTGCTCTGTCCTGGGCTGGGACACACTCCTGCAAACACTTGGTGAGAAGACCACCCCTCTCTGTCCTTCATATTTCCAGAGTCAGCAGCTCTCCCCACCCTGGAGCTCCTTTCCTGGCCTCTCCATCGCCCTGCCTGTCCCCTCTCTTGCCTGTTCAGAGCTTGGTGACTTGTCCAGGTCACGCGGGGCCTTGGTTCCTGTTGGCAGTGTAGCTGTTGTGTGCAAATGTCCGAGCCTCCACTCAGCGTGTCTTGAAGATTGTTATTTTGACTTTGCGTGTCATTTGGTGGGTGGCTGGATGAATGATAATTCTGAATAGTAACTTTGGAATTTTATGAATCAAAAAGACAGAACTCCCACTGCATGATGAAATGTGGGAGTGTGCCTCACGGGCTCTGGTGAGTCACACGGGGAGGGAGAGGAGGACTTGGCGTTAACGGACATTCGGCTTTTTTCTCCCCGCAGGTCCACCTCCTGCTTGTTACAGTCCCAGTAGTCCCGCCCAGATTCTAGAAGACCCCAACTACTTTTTCCCAGACTTCTCACTCTACTCTGGGAGGCATGAAGCACCTGCTTTGACGGTGGAGGCTGGCAATACCATCAGGGAGAAAGTTGGTGAGTTCTTTTATTGGCACTTGTGGTGGAAACACAAAAAGATCTTAAGTGTCTCATTTTCAGTGCTTTTACATAATTATTTTTTCTCTATGCTCATTTAAAAAATCAGCATGTAGGATTATTGATTGTCTCTTTATTGTCAGGTGCTTTATTTTTAATGTTTGTGCTATGGGTGTTAATAGAGTATCTTACCATAACTTGTGATTCAGCAGAGAGAGTTCCTATGTATGTAGGAACTCAGAATTGTACCATTTATTCCCTAAATTTTCTCTAATTCCTAAATACATTTTTGGTACTCCTTCCTAGAATCTTTCCTTCTTTGTTTCTTACCTTCTCTCGACTTCATTTTAATCTTTTTGCAAATAACTCAGAAGTTCCAAAGAAATTCAAAACTATAGTAGGGAGGAAACTGTCTCCTTTGTAAAAACTTCTTGCCTATTTTTGAGGACTTTTGAGGTAAAACTATAAGGGAACTTTTATTTTTAATTTTTTTTTATTATTATTTCAGAGAGAAAGGGAGAGGGAGGGATAGAAACATCAATGAGAAAAGAGAATCGTTGATTGGCTGCCTTCTGCACACCCCCCACTGGGGATTGAGCCCACAACCCAGGCATGTGCCCTTGACCGGAATCCAACCAGGGACCCTTTAGTCTGCAGGCTGGTGCTCTATCCACTGAGCCAAACCAGTTAGGGCAGTGATCGGCAAACTGCGGCTCTGTTGACTAATGAGTTTGCCAACCACTGTGTAAGGCATTACCCTTACTCAGAAGTTTTGACGTCAGGTTAAAGATATTAATACTTTATTAAAATGTTTATTGAGTGTTTTTCCCTAAGGCAGTGGTCAGCAAACTCATTAGTCAACAGAGCGGCAAACCGCGGCTTGCGAGCTGCGTGTGGCTCACGAGCCGCAATTTGAGATCACTGGGCTAGGGCATATAAGAGAATTTTTAAAACCACTTTAGGGAGGGATCTCAGGGCCCAAATGTACTTAAGAACAGAGAATGTGATCGTTTTCATGCCTGATGAGACCCCATTCCTTTTATTATTCATCAAAAAAAAATCATTTTCCTCTGGAAATACATCTTTATTTTAATAGACTTTTTATTCTTTTTATTAAAAAATGATTTTTATTTGATTCTGCTCGTTCCAGTAAGCCTTTCAGATCAGTTATCCTGAGGGTAAGGGCATCCTTTTCACTCTCCTGCCTCCGCATCTCTCAGGAAGCCTGAATATCGCCGGTTTCGGTCAGTCTTTGTTTAGTGAGTGTGGCCCAGTTCAACCCTCACTGATCACTCTTTCCAGGGTCATCCATCGCTTACTACGATTATTTGGCAGCTCATCTTGCGTGGAACTTCCATGATCTGTTTTTACTGTTTAAAATGTTTTGCTGTTGAACCTTGGATTTCTATTTCAGTTGCAGTTACCTGAAGGTAAGGACTAAGTTTGAA
The DNA here is from genome assembly GCA_027563665.1 of Antrozous pallidus. NCBI lineage: Eukaryota > Metazoa > Chordata > Mammalia > Chiroptera > Vespertilionidae > Antrozous > Antrozous pallidus. The sequence continues at coordinate 63,824,596 of CM050520.1, forward strand.
TGTACTTCACGTGCAATCCTCTGAAGTAGATAGCAAGTCTGCCCATTTTACAGGGGAGAGAGGTTCAGAGGAGCCAAGTAATTTGCCGGAGGTCCCAGGTGAGGTTCTGGGGGGACGGGGAGAGTGATATGGTCAGTGACGAGCTTCAGGAACCAGCGGTAGAGCTCTGTAACTTACTCAGCCATTATTTCCCAAAGGCCTTCTATGGATCAGAGCCGTATTCTAGGTGCTGGCGATGTAGCACGTGAATTCAGCAAATAAACTCCCCACCCTCTGGTGCTTGGGTCTAGTAGAAGAAGACAGGTAATACATAGAGTGAGGATTGAAATAGAAGAGGCCAGAGGCTGGAGGTATTCAGAGGTTATTCAGGACATCTAAGCCACTGGTCAGGAGAGCCAGACCTGAGGAGTGGCTGAGGTTACGGGAGCTAAGGTCACAGTCTTTGCTCTTGCAGGGACACTAAAGATGTCATCTGCTGTCACCTTTTCTCATACTGTAATATCAAAGAGAATAAGTGGTATATAATTTTTGCCAATAGAAGACAGTAAACCCAAAGGAAGGTAGGTGTCTATGTGTGTACTCATGTAAATGTGGGAGTATATGTATATCTGTATATTTATTAGCCCTGTGCACGAGTAGCTTGCTGCCATTGCCTCAGCTGGCCACTCTCCCACTGCCGCTGGTAGCTCTCTGCTATTCGTAGCTCACAGCCACGTCCTCCTGTAGCTGTAGCTCTCCACCACTTGTAGATTGGTTGTGATGTTATGGCATAATGGATAATTAGCATATTCCTCTCTTATTATATAGGATAAGCATATTACACCACTTTTTTTTTTTTTTTCTCATTTCACTGTGGACTAAGAAAACCTAGCTTGGCAGTTGATTAAATGGAGGGAGCAAAGGAGACTGAAGATCAGAAGTAAATCTAAAATTTCTCTCAGGATGACTCATATGAGGATGCCATTTGTAGGTTTAAACAAGGCAAACGTGGGAAAGAAAGACAGCTTTTGGGACAATGACGTGGTCTATGTATGTATAGAAACACAGGGCCATCGTCGCATGGCATTGTAGAACTGAAGGCTGCTTAGTGATGATCTACGTCATCTTCTTCAATTTACAGGTGAGGCTGTTGAGGTAGGAACGAGGAAGTGATTTGCTCAGGGTCATGGAAGTAGTAAGTGGTACAAATGTTACTATCACAATGCTACATGGTATCTTCAATATACACTTACTAGTACTGTTGTGAAATGGGGTAAATTATATAAGGTTTCCCACACTTTGAATAATTATAAAGACAGTGTTTATTAAAATGCATTTCATTTTTAAAATTGAGCTATAAGCTCTTAAAGTGTGTATACATTTTTTTGACACCCTGCGTGTGTATGATATGCTTTCATTGATTTGTAGAGAGAGAGGATCGGAGAAGGAGAGAGAAAGAGAGAGTGAAATACCGATCGGTTGCCTTCTATACACACCCTGACCAGGGATCAAACCCACAGCCTAGGTGTGTGTCCTAATTAAGAATCAATCCCACAACTTTCTGGTGAATGGGATGATGCTCCTATCAATTGAGCTACCCAGCCAGGGCTAAATTTTATATTTCAAGGAGTTTGTGTAGGTATCTTTTTCCTGGTTAAATGTTTGATCCCCCTCACTGGGTTGTGTGCTAGGGAGACCCGAATAAGAAGGCATGATTCTTACCTTTCAGGAGTTTAGAGTCTGTGGAGGTAAATAATTGCCCTCTCCGGTGATCACTGATCTACTGAGATCTGTGCCAATGGAGTAGACATTGGGGGAGGGCTCGAGCCTGCTGGGCTGCAGCAGGAAAAGACTTCCTCAGAAAGTAGCTCTAGAGCTATCGCATGCAGCATGACTAGGAATCCCCAGGAGGACATGGTGACATGAATCTTTCTAGGCAGAGGGATAAATGTGAGCAAAGGCTCAGAGGCCAGAGAGAGCCAGCATGTATGGGATCTATATGTTCTTAGGTGCGTTAGAGCTTAAACTCCAAGAGGTTGCTAGTGAGGGTGGGGTGGTAGTGGCCTTAAATGTTATTGGAAGATAAGGCAGCACCCGCTACACCAAGCGTGTCAAACTCAAAGGCTAACACAGGCCAAATAAACAAGGTTTAAGTTTATGTGGGCCGCAAAAAAACAAAGGCTTCAATTTTCATAGAAACATAGGTTTATTTCGATAGAGGCATGCTAGATACAAAGGGCTGGAATAAATGAGTAATCCTTAACATAAAAAATAGAACATCTTAATAAAAATTAATATTTTTTATTGAACATGAACCTACCAGACCCTGAATAACTGCACAAATTAATAAGCATAATGCAAATAAACCTAGTTTTCTTGTTCTCTGAAAACTAAATACTTCCTGTTGTGCACACCAAACAAGTCAGTCCAAGACTAGTGATGTGGCCATCTGCTGCTAAAATATTCGCTGCCAGTATTAGTGGAGAGAAATGGTGCACCTAACTTGTAAGGCGCGGAACAGAAATGAATGCCACACGATTATAGTAATCAGTCATTAGCGAATGTTGTAGTTTGGTTATTAATAATCCTATGTAATAAAAGCATAATATGGTAATTTTTCAACTGTTCCACTGTTCATTTGACCTTTCCATCAGTTGCTATGATGCGCACTAACCACCAGGGGGCAGACGCTCTGACCGGTCAGTTAGCTTGCTGCTGGGGTCCGGCCGATTGGGACTGGGCAAGACGGGTTGGACATGCCCTGTAGCCCTCCCTAGCTTCCCCAGCAGGCCAGCCTCCTGCAGTCCCTCCCCAGCTGGCCAGCCCCTATTGGCCCAGGCAGGGCCTGGGTTAGAGGGCCCTGATCGGCCCCAATCGCCGGCCAGGCCAAGGGATCTCACTGTGCACTGGGCCTCTAGTTATGTATAACAGGATATTGTGAAAAATGAAGTTACGAAATTTTTATTAAAACATGGTTTGTATTCCGTTATATTGGCTGGGCTGCAAAAATATTCGTTGCGGGTCTCGAATTTGGCATGCTTGTGCTACACTGTGTTATAGAATGTTACTTTCATCCTGTACCTAGTTACTGAGGAATTTTGTGGAGAGCATTGATGTGATTAGGTTTTCCTAGTTGAACACTGTTCCAGGGTAGCATGGGAGACAGGTTGCTGCCTGAGGGGTGGGTTTGGAAATGGGAATGAGCCCAGTGTCAGAAAATAGATGAGCAGGCTGTTGAAATGAATCTGGGGATGAGACGCCAAGGGCTTTTAAGTGTGGAATGAACACAGATCTTGTGCAGTGAATCGGATACTGGCTCAGTCTCTTCCTACCTCTGAGACCTCTGTGATTTACCTTTTCTAAACCTCTCTCCTTCTCTGTAAGACCGGGGCAATTAATACCTGCCTCATATGGAACAAATGCGTATATGGAGAGAATGTAGTGCAATGGCATATCATATGCACCTTAAAATGGTTCTTGTGGTTGTATTGTGGTTATTAATAATCAGCTTGGAGATTGTCATGGGAATAGAGAGAGTTGAGATGGATATTTTGGGGGTAGAATTGACAAGCAGTCACTGAATAGGTAGGGGTAAGGGAGAGGAAAGAATTTTGGAAAACTCTCAGGTTTCTAGTTTGGCAAAATTTAGACAAAGCTGGGATGCAGGGGGTTGGGGGGGTGGCTAGGCCTCTCGGGGTGAGGAGGACATGTAGAGTGTGAAGGACTCATGGACCATCGGCTGGTGGTTGTAGGTATGTGGGTCATTGGTCAGTCGTTGAAGATGAGCGTGGATGTGATGACCCCGAGATTCTGCTGCGTGAGAGTGGAAGAACACTGAGGGCAGAGCTGTGGGAAATACTGGAATTGAGGGGCGGGTGGGGAAAAGGTAGTCCGGGAAGGAGTGGACAGAGAGGCCGCAGCCAGGACCTGGGGGTGCCAAGTTAGGAGAGCATTTCAGGAAGTGGGCGATCACCATGCCAGATGCTTCAGGAGGGTTGTTTGTGTCATCTAAGAGCTGGAAAATTCTCGATGGGCTTGGTTAGTAGTCAGAGCAGGAGGGAGGGCAGTGCCTGGAGCATTTGGAAAGTGGAGACAGCAAGCATCCGTTGCTTACCGAGGACAATTAAGAGAAAAGGGAAGGAGAGAGGTAGGGTGTTAGAGGTACATGCAGGTAAGGCGACAAGAAGGTTTCTTTTTGTTTGGTTTTGGTTTCAGTTTTTTGCTTGTATTTTTTTACGATGGAAAAGACGTGGCATGTTTATATGAAGAAGAGAGGGGGCCATGGGGGAGATTAAAGGAAAGGGCAGAGGTGAAGAATGGAGCAAGGCCTAGGAGGAAGCAGGAGGCCATAGAAGGGAGAGTATTAGAGACACTTAGAATTGGAGAAGCACTTCCATGAGAAACTGCAGGATACATGGAGGTGGCGGTGGATTTAAAACCTTGCTACGTGCTACTCCTGTTAGAATGTTAATTATTTATCACATATTAGCAGACCTATATTGCTGTGGAGCAGCCTGATACCTTTTTCTCCTCTGTTTACCTTACAGTTGAGGATCCTCTTTGTAACTTCCACTCCCCGAACTTCCTGAGGATCTCAGAGGTGGAAATGAGAGGTTCGGAGGATGCGGCAGCCGGAACAGTATTGCAGCGGCTGATCCAGGAACAACTGCGCTATGGCACCCCGACCGAGAACATGAACTTGCTGGCCATTCAGCACCAGGCCACAGGGAGTGCAGGACCAGCCCACCCGACAAACAGCTTTTCTTCCTCGGAAAACCTCACTCAAGAAGACCCACAAATGGTCTACCAGTCGGCGCGCCAGGAACCGCAGGGTCAAGAACACCAGGTGGACAACACGGTGATGGAGAAGCAGGGCCGGCCCACGCAGCCCCAGCAGAACAACGAGGAGCTGCCCACCTACGAGGAGGCCAAAGCGCAGTCCCAGTTCTTCAGGGGACAGCAGCCGCCGCCGCCGCAGCAGCCGCCGCCGCAGCAGGGGGCTGTGGGTCACGGTTACTACATGGCGGGGGGCGCCAGCCAGAAGGCCCGGACTGAGGGCAGGCCCACGGTGAACCGTGCCAACAGCGGACAGGCGCATAAGGACGAGGCGCTGAAGGAACTTAAGCAGGGCCACGTCCGCTCGCTCAGTGAGCGAATCATGCAGCTGTCGCTGGAAAGGAATGGTGTTAAGCAGCACCTTCCTGGCTCAGGGAGTGGCAAGGGGTTCAAGGCGGGAGGGGGACCCTCCCCAGCCCAGCCTGCAGGTAAAGTGCTGGACCCCCGGGGTCCTCCACCCGAATACCCCTTCAAGCCCAAGCAGATGATGTCCCCGGTCAGCAAGCCCCAGGAGCACGGACTTTTCTACAGCGACCAGCACCCTGGCATAATCCACGAGATGGTCAAGCCTTACCCTGCTCCTCAGCCCGCGAGAACGGAAGTGGCCGTCCTGAGGTACCAGCCACCCCCGGAGTATGGGGTGACGAGGTGATTATCAAGCCTAGCCCTTTCGCTCGGCCTTTCAAAACACAGCAATCACGTTTTCAGCGTTTGTCATTCAGGGCATGTTAGGTTTTTGTCATCGGGGTTTAGTTTGTTTTTTTTTTTTTCTTCTCTTCTGCATATTATTGAGTAAGCCAGTTTGGGGCCAAAATATGTTGCGTGGAACAGATCCGAGGGCAGTTGGGGATTTGTGAGTTTAGAGGAGGAGCCGGGTTGTTGGCCATCCCTGGGCGCTCTGCCTGGTGGCCAGGCAAAGCAGGAATTTTCCTGGCTGGCTCTGTGGATAGCGTCCAAACTCCTGGAACATATTATTACTACGGGTTTCATAGGCTGTTTCTTCATTGTAGGTTTTAAAGAAAAACGTAGTCTACGTGCTTGGGACGGTGGAGTCAAAGGGACCGTAGAAATCATATAATCCCATCCCCGTATTCAACAGATGACAAGCTAAAGCCTGGAGAGATTAGTACACTTCCACAGTGCACACTGCAAGGCAGCTGGCACTCGGCTCAAGTGTCCTGATCGCCCAAGTCCTTTCCCTCGTTACCCTTCGTCGCTCTTCTGACCGGCTGATGGAGTCGGCAACACTTACCGAGAGTGTACCCTGTGCCGCCCCGGTTCGGGGATAAGGATATGGTCCTTCCTCTCGAGGACCTACAGCACTGTCTCCAGGGAGACCGGCATCTGAGCACATCTTTGCAGTGCAGGGTGCTGTTTTAGGACAGGAGTGTGAGAGAGCAGCAGGATGACTCACAACGAGAGGGAGTGGGGAGAGTGCCACAGGGACATCTGAGTTGAGTCTTCATGGATAAATCAGAGTTGGGGGTTAGAGGTGAAGGAGCAGGATGTACTATGCATGGAGATTATCGTTTCTTCAGACAGTTTAGGGCAGTGGTGGAAAAGCCGCAGCTCGCGAGCCACATGCGGCTCTTTGGCCCCTTGAGTGTGGCTCTTCCACAAAATACCACGGCCCGGGCGAGCCTGTTTTGAAGAAGTGGCGTTAGAAGAAGTTTAAGTTTAAAAAATTGGCTCTCAAAAGAAATTTCAATGGTTGTACTGTTGATATTCGGCTCTGTTGACTAATGAGTTTGCCGACCACTGTTTTAGGAGGTTTTGTCTGAGTTGATCTGCCATCCTGCAGAGCACTGGTGGGATAGGGTGTGGTAAGAGGTGGAAGGTGTGTTTGGACATGGAAGTTGAGGCCAGTGGGTGAAGGTCTTTAAGTGTCACACTCAGAAATTTAGAACGTATCCATAAACAGTTGTGGTTTTGGCCCTAGCAGGTTTGGCTCAGTGGATAGTGTCAGCCTGTGGACTGAAGGGTGCCAGGTTTGATTCTGGCCAAGGGCACATGCCCGGGTTGTTGGCTCAATCTCCCCTCCCTCCCCAGTAGGGGGCGTGCAGGAGGCAGCCAATCAATGATTCTCTCTCATCATTGATGTTTCTATCTATCCCTCTCTGAAATCAATGGGGAAAAAATATATATCTAAAAAAAATGTGGTTTTGTTTGTATGTTTGTTTAAATATATTTTTATTAATTTCAGAGAGGAAGGGAGAGGGGGAGGGAGAGATAGAAACATCAATGATGAGATAGAATCATTGATGAGCTGCTTCCTGCACGCCCCCTACCGGGATCGAGCCCACAACCCCCAGCATGTGCCTTGACTGGGAATCGAACTATGACCTCCTCGTTCATAGGTCAACACTCAACCACTGAGCCACACCAGCTGGGCCATAAACAGTAGTTCTGAAGTAGAGACGTGCTGGTGTTTCATTAAAAGGCTGACTTCAATGGCAGTAAGGACAAATTGGAGGAAAGGGAGGGTGGAGGCCATGAGGACCTCCGAGGACAGTTTCAATAGCCCAGATAGGAAATGGTGAGGCTGGCATAGGCTTGAGACCATGGTCTAGGCTGGGCAGTGGTCGGCAAACTCATTAGTCAACAGTACAACCATTGAAATTTCTTTTGAGAGACCAATTTTTTAAACTTAAACTTCTTCTAACGCCACTTCGTCAAAATAGACTTGCTCAGGCCGTGGTATTTTGTGGAAGAGCCACACTCAAGGGCCAAAGAGCCACATGTGGCTCTCTAACCGCAGTTTGCTGACCATGGGTATAGGGGAAGCATGATATGCTAAGGGAGGAGGGGAAATAGAATTGACAGGATTTGGTGATTGCCTAGGTATGGAAGTTGAGGACTAGGGCAGTGGAAAATAAGGCGATGGACAGTTGCTCAGGAGGGAAATGGGGATTTGCCAGCATTTAGGTGTTGCTGACTTCGCCTGCGGAGAGAGCATGGGGCATGAGGAGAGAAGACAAGCGAGCATGGCCTGTTTATTGGGCAGGCTTCACTCTCACAGAGCACTTACTTATCTGTTTCTAAATCGAGTGTGCTGAGGCTTCTCCTTGCGACCACAGCAGTGGTGTGCAGGGCATACCTCGGTCTACATCTTCTGAAAGGGAGTCACTGGCCTTGGCAGAGAGAGAGCTGTCCTGCCATCCACTCACCGCCCAGCTGCTGACACCTTCCCTGGAGGCTGGGAAGGCCAGCTGTGCAGCAGTGTGCCAACATATAGACTCCCGACAGGTGCAGAACTCCTTTCTAGCGTTGGCACAGTCTGACCCCACTGGGGAATCCAGGATGTTCTTACCCTTTCTCAGTTCCTTAGCCAAAGGAGAAATTTGAACTCAAAAACGATCAGGTTTGGAGAGAAAAATAAAGCAGTCTTCACATCTCTGGTGTTTGCATCACATTGGCTTACCATAGCTGCTTAAAATAATCCATGGTGTTTTAGCCCAATAAAATGGTATCAGAGTTTGGTTTGGGACAGTTCACATTTTTTTCCCCTGAATGTTTAACTCAACCTCTAGAGCTCGACAGAGGTGAAAATGTCCCCAAGTGAAGTCTCCTTCCCTTTGGAGTTTGTTGATAAGGCGATTGGCAGTGCATAAAGTGGACTGTTTTGCTTTTTCTTTACTTGGCAGTAGGTGTTATATAAGGCAGGAGGCATAGTAAGAGGAGGAGGAAAGCACTTCTTGGAGATCTACCCCTTATTTGTGGAAAGTGTCATTTGTCTCTAATTTGTGATGTCAGAAAGAAGAAGAAATGCATGAGGGATTTGAGCCCGTTGCCAGACTTGGCAGCCAGATTGACATGACATCAAAATGTCCCGGGAGACGTAACAGACAGGCCATTGAGGCTGGGCCTCAGCACCACAAGGCCCCTTTGTGAGCCTGGCTATGTACGGCCAGCCAGCATGGCTCCAGCGGCACAGCCTTGGCTGAAGGGGTAAACAAAGTTGCCTCCACACCATTTCTGCTTCAGTTGCATTCGCTGTGGCCTGAGCTCCAGGGGCTGGATCTGAATGAAACTCAACAGAGTGATGTGCACGTTGTCTTTGACCCAAAAGCTGAGCAGAACACCCCAGTTTCATGGACACACTCCCCTCTGCTTAAAGGGTTTTCTATTTATCAATAATGGTGATGGGTTAGGAAGCTGTGGGCTATTGGGTCAATACACCATAGACTCCTGGCAGAGGAGAGGCCTCTGAGTGAGATCGCGGGGGCCATTTCCTTGCCTGGAGCTGCAGAAATGTGCTCAGTATGCTGTGCGTACTTATTCTCTCACCTGCTGTGATCTGCTAAAGATGGAGATGTGTGGTGGATCACTGTAAAGCGAGTTAGGCTCCCATGGTGGGAAGCACTGTGGAGGGGCCACTAGCGAAGGCCTAGCGCACACTTCGACTGTTGTGGGTGAGCTCGTGAGGCTGGTGACGTGGAGACTGAGGTGAGCTCACCTTGCTGAGGTCGCTGGTGGGGACCCCGGACCATGAGCCGACATGGACAGGGCTCCGGTTTGTTCCTATACCATCTTCCCTTTCCTAAATCCTGAAAGCGGAAATGGGTAGGACTGAAGACAGGGTGAGAATGGGACAGGTTGTTTCTGGAGATTTGTGTCTTAAAAAAAAAAAAAGGCAAGCATTTGGATATTGACTCTGACTCATTTTGTGAAAATAGAGCACTTCCAAGGTGATGAGTTGGCTCATGCTGGCTGTGCTGCTAACGGAAGTGAATGCATGAATGAACATGGGTGGACGGTCTGATTTTTATCAGAGCAGTTTGGAGTAGTCAAATGCATGTTTATTTTCCATGTTAAAATCTGTCCATACTTCCAAAGTGGAAACTAAAGATACTAAAAAATCACTTAAAATATCCTACTTTTGTAATATGCCCACTGTTAACCTTTTTCCTATACAAATTAATTTTTCAAATATTATAATCATAGGCTATAGTGAGTTTAATATCTTAGCTTTTGTTAGATAGCATCTTATCATGTTTTTCCACAGTATTTGTTTCCATAACCATCCTTTTATTACTGCATTTCATAAAGCATATAATTTACATCACTTTATGAATAACGTTGTGAGCGTGATCATACTTAAATTTTCCATATTTTGGTTTCATTTCCTTAGGAATCATTATTTAGAAATGAAATTATTGGGTAAATTGTAGTGGACATTTAATAAAAGACTTCTGATACTGGATAATTTTTCAAAAAAAAATATAGTGCCCGATCACTGTACTTTGGCCAACATGAGGTCAGTACAGTTAGAAAAGCTTTGCTAATTAGTGTTAAATCCTTATTTTAACTTGCAGTTATCAATCAGCTGGGTTAAATTTGGGGAGGGTCTATTGCAGTAGTTAGATTGTTCTGATCTGGAACATTGGTTCTCTGACACTTGCTCTGATTTCCAGTTTCCAGAACTCCATTGCCACCCTTAGCAGGTAACAGCGGAGCACAGCGGGTGCTGGCAGGAAGCTGAACCTCCAAAGGCCTGCGGTGTGCCAGGCGCCTGGCGTGGGTTATCCTTAATCTTCCCAACACTCCTAAGGGTGCATACTATTAATATCCCTGTTTTCACACGTGGCTTAGAGAGAGAGATTAAAGTAACTTAGTCACGGGCACCAGCTGGGAAGTGCAGGAGCCAGGGTGGCCCCCGGTCTGCACCTCCCGTGAGTTCACATCGAATGGATGTGTGTCTACTCTATGCTGCCGCGGATGCAGATTTACGTTTTCACTTGGTGAGTTTCGAATCAGGTTTCCATACCGCACCTGATGTCCAGCCTGCACTTTGCCCACCTCTGTTTTTTCTGTGTCAGGAGGACCAGAACACTGGTTAAGTTTCTGGACTTGCCCAGCCAGTGTGGCTCGTTTGGGCATCTGTCTATGAACCAGGAGGCCATGGCTCGATTCCCAGTCAGGGCACATGCCCCGGTTGCAGGCTTGATCCCCAGGGTGGGGCGTGAAGGAGGCAGCCAAGCAATGATTCTCTCTCTTTGATAGAACTATCTCTCCTTTCCTCTTTCTGAAATCAATAAAAACATTTAACTAAAAAGAAAAAAATCACTCCTTTTGATAAAACGAGCATTTTCTCCTCTCTGAGCCTCCCCATTGCAATTTTTGCCCTTTCTTTGGGCTAAATCTAGCAGGTCTGATGTACTAGCTGCCTGGGAGCAGAGAGAAGAGTGGAGGCTGTTTATTATTAATATGTTATTCATCTAGGAATATATGGATTTGCTTTCTAACATGGGGATGGTTACTTTATAAAAGCATGGAGAGAAGGAAGGAGAGATAGAAACATCAATGAGAGAGAATCATTGGTTGGCTGCCTCCTGCATGCCCCACACTGGGGATCAATCCTGCAACCGGGGCATGTGCCCTGACTGGGAATCGAGCTGTGACCTTCTAGTTTATAGGTCAACACCCAACGAGCCACACTGCCCAGGCAAGTCCAGAATACTTAACCAGTATTCTGGTCCTCCTGAAAAAGAAAGAAAAAGAAAAAAGAAAAAAACAGAGGAGGCAGGGAGAAAAGGGGAACAGAGCCCCAGAAGACATGTGGCAAATTAGAAAGAATGCCTCTCTCTCCACAAGAAACCCATATCAACCCAACAGTGCTGCCAGAATGTAGATTAAGTCGTGAACAAGCGTAAAGACACGTGCTAAAGGGCAGGACGGACCTTCGGCAGGCCTGAGGTTTGAAACAAGCTGTAGAAAGCATGTTTGGTGATCCCGTCTTCCTTGAGTTGGAAATGGCTGGAGGAGGAAAGAGAATGTTTGCAATAAGTATACATTACCAAAGTGGGGGGTTATAATTTGCAGTGTATATAGTTGTGAAAATAAGCTGCTGTGTGGGGCTGAAAGGTAAACCAGGCCCACGGCTATGGGATGAAAAACTATGCATTGTCTGTTACAAAATGAGGCCGTGGAGCCTTGTTTAAATTCCACCAGCTAAACATGTGTTTTGAATACCAGCATTAGAACTCAGGAGTTTCTCCAGCTTTTAAGCTGAATTTCTCCAGGTTTTAAGCTGAATTATAGACAAGTCAAATGCCCTGTTTATCCTGAAAAATAGCTCTGCAGTATGGGAATTTCAAAAAGCGAGGGTCAAGTTCAGGTTACTTTCTCAGGAAACCTAACACAATTCCAGCTATACTGAATTAAATATGTGACTTCTCCAAACAAGAGGATTATCAGTATCCATCCTGCATGGCAATCGTTCTGACCCTCGTTTACCCAAAGCTGAGTCTTGATTGAACATTTGTCAGTATTACGGTGTCTGCACAACCAAAGGGGTTGGAGTTCTGGCTCTTCCACTTGGTGACAAATTGTATACGTTCTCTGAGCCTCAGTTTCCTTATCTGCAGCTTGGTTACGGCTGATTTTCTCTAAAACTAATCGCTTTTTGTCCTTACGTAAATAAAACTTGTTCGTTATAGAAAATTTAGAAGGACAGATAATTTCTACTCCCCACCCTCAAAAAAAAAAAAAAAAAAGCAAAAGAAGGAAAATAGAAATTGCCTACAATGTCATTACCCAAAGATAACCACTGTTAAATACTCTGTTCATTTATGTTACTTTGAGGGTCAGAAAAGTATAAGAAAATACTGTAAGTTGGAAAGTTCTATGTAATATGTATCTTTAGTGAGTGAGCAATCTTAAAACTTGAACCTATTCATAGCCAAGAAGCCTTTTATTATTTCATCTCATTTTTTAATTCTTTTATTTCACTTTCCTCTGATTACTAAAATAACAATGCTGTTTTTGCTGATCTTTATTTTTAAATTTTCTATAATGTACATGTATTACTTAGATAATGAAGTGCTTTTTCAAATAGCCATACATGTTCACTATAGAAATTATATAAAGAATAGAAAAATATGAGAAACCAAAAGAAATCCATAATCCTGTTACTCTGAACTCTTGTCTTAGTTCCTTCTAGTCATTTTTCTATGCATTTCATTTTATACAGATGAAATCCTAATAAGTATCATATCTTGGGAATTTAAAAAGAAACCTTTGCCAAGGAGTTCTGTAAAAGCTTGTTGAACTAAATTGTTAGTCTTGATAAACTGAAAAAAGTTGTTTTGATTTTATTTCTCTATTAGTAAGTTTCCTTTGGAAAATGTATTTAGCTGCTTGCATTTCTTTGTTCAAATTACCTGATTATATCTTTCATCTGTTTAGCCATCTTTTTATTCTGTCATGTTTTGAGAAAATTTTGTCAATCACACATGCCATATTTATTAGCACAATGGCCTAATCTATCATAAAAGTGTAATATGCTAATTAGACTGGACAGTCAAACAACCTTCTGGACGTCATTCTAGTCATCCATTTGGACAAAGCCACGGTGGCAGGGGCCGAGACAGAGGCAGTTAGGGACAATTAGGCAGGCAGGTGAGTGATTAGGGGTGATCAGGCAGGTGAGTGGTTAGGGACGATGAGGCAGGCAGGCAGGCAAGCAGTTAGGAGCCAGCGGTCCTGAATTACACGAGGGATGTCCAACTGCCAATTTAGGCCCGATTCTGCAGAGATCGGGCCTAAACTGGTAGTCAGACATCCCCCAAGGTGTTCTGGATTGCGAGAGGGTGTAGGCTGGGCTAAGGGCACACACACACCCCTCCCCGGTACACGAATTTTGTGCACCAGGCCTCTAGTTGTAGATAAACATTTAGATTAACATACTGATCACCACTGATGCTTGGGGACCTGGAGACAGCAGGGAGGGGACTGCTGGTCTATTTGCACGAATTGCTCTGATGCTTACTGGATTCTGCAATTGTCTCTCCAAAATGAGGCCTTTGGTATATGGCCAGTGTGAAATATATGTGAGCCATTGTCTAATTAAAAATTTTCTAGCAGCCACATTTTTAAAAAGTTAAAAGAAACAGGCAAAATTAATTTTAAAACATATTTTAGTTACCCATTTAAAAACATTTTTAAAATCCATTTTACCTAAAATATTATCACTTCGATAGGTAATCAACATAAAAAACTACTAATGAGCCCTAGCCGGTTTGGCTCAGTGGATAGAGAGAGCATCAGCCTGCGGACTGAAGGGTCCCAGGTTCGATTCCGGTCAAGGGCACATGCCTGGGTTGCAGAATTGATCCCCAGTGGGGGCTGTGCAGGAAGCAGCTGATCAGTGATTCTCTGTCATCATCAATGTTTCTATCTCCCTTTCCCTTCCTTTCTGAAATCAATAAAAATAATATTTTTAAAATTATTTTTAAAAAACTATTAATGAGATATTTACATTTTTGTACTAAGTATTTACATATTGGTGTGTACTTGACACTTTCTGCACATCTCAATTGAGACTAGCCACACTTAGGTGGTTGGTGGCCACATGTGGCTTGTGGCTACTGTTTGGATAGCATAGGTCTAGAAGAAGTGAGCATCTGTGTCCAAGAGAGAGTGTATGGACATCACCTTGAAGCTACGCTCTTGTTCTGCATTGCATTGCAAGAAAACTATAGGTGGGGAGCTTCTAAGGTGTCAGGTATGCTTTGTTTCCTCATTGAGGCTTTAGGATTTGAGATTGTGGTTCTCCATCACATAGAAAATTTAGAAGGACAGATAATTTCTACACCCCCCCCCCCAAAAAAAAGAAGGAAAATAGAGTACCAAGGGCAGTGTCTTGCCTTTCTCCTAATACCCATTGACACTTGCAGTAAAACAACAGAAGCTAATGGTTATTAAATCCTTTCCTAAAGATAGACACTGTATAGCCCTGGTTGGTTTGTCTCAGTGGATAGACCCAAACTGAAGGGTCCTGGGTTTGATTTCAGTCAAGGAAGTGTACCTCAGTTGCAGGCTCGATCTCCTGTCCAGGTTGGGGTGTGTGGAGGAGGCAACCAATTGATGTCTCTCTCTCACATCAGTATTTCTCTCTATGTGTCTCTTCCCCCTCCCTTCCACTCTCTCACTCTCTCAAAAAAAAAAAAAAAAAGAAAAAGAAAGAAAAAGATGCTCTATGCAATGCTGTATGTGCATTATCTCATTTACTGCTTACAGCAAGTCTGTAGTTACATGGCTAGAAAGAAGCAGAATCAGAAAAAAAAGACTCCCATATTAAGGAACAGTGCTGTCCTATGCCAACATAGGAGAAAGCCTGGTATGGTGAAGTGTGGTGGGTTCAAGACCCCCAGCTCAAAGCTCGGGTTTTTGCTTTTTAAAAAAACAAAAAACACTTATTGATTTCAGAGAAAGGAAGAGAGAGGGAGCGAGAGAGAAAAACATCAATGATAAGCCAAAACTGGTTTGGTTCAGTGGATAGAGCATCGGCCTATGGACTGAAAGGTCCCAGGTTCGATTCTGGTCAAGGGCATGTACCTTGGCTGCGGGCACATCTCCATTAGGGGGTACGCAGGAGGCAGCTGATCGATATTTCTCTCTCATCGATGTCTCTAAATTTCTATCCCTCTCCCTTCCTCTCTGTAAAAAAATCAATAAAATATATATTTTTTGAAAAAAGGAAAACATCAATGATGAGAGGGAATCATCCATTAGCTGCCTCTTGCATGCCCCCTAATGGGGATCAAGCCCGTAACCTGGGCATGTGCCCTGCCTAGGAATTGAACCATCACCTCCTAGTTCATGGTCGATGCTCAACCACTGAGCCACACTGGCTGGGCCATGTTTTTGCTTTGTAAAGACTGATATCTCTGGTCTGTGAATGTTCTGAGCCTTAGTTTGCATGCTTTGAAAATAGGGCAGTAATACATGACACGAGAGTGTGAATGCCCAAGCTTGTAAGAATTAAATGACACAATGGATTTAAAGTGTTATGCATGGAACGTTTACACACAGGTATAATGTAAGTACATAATTTTAAATAAGCTTGTGTATGATGGCTTGTTATGTGCAGAGAGGAGCAAATGGACTGTTGACTAGAAGTCACAATGAACTTGTTTCCCTAATCTAAATGACATCATTACTCTAGTTTTGAGTTGCATTTTGTGACCCCCAAGTACAAGA
The DNA here is from genome assembly GCA_027563665.1 of Antrozous pallidus. Lineage (NCBI taxonomy): Eukaryota > Metazoa > Chordata > Mammalia > Chiroptera > Vespertilionidae > Antrozous > Antrozous pallidus. Next base: position 63,840,394 of record CM050520.1, read on the forward strand.
GAAGGACAGTGGCAGGAGCTATATTATTATATTGGCAACTCCGTGGTCTGAGATTCTGCCTATATTATGCAGAACAAACATAAATGCCAGCGGTCTCTTCCTTAATAATACAATGTTGGGAGGATAGCCATCCTTTGAAAGCACATCAGGCGTATATGGTCTCTGACTTGCTCTTGGGCTTGGGTCAAATCCATTGACAACATTATTGGGATCAACTTAGTATAAGTCATAACTTTTACCCTCAAAAAAGCCATGCTAAAAATTAGGGAGAAAAGAACTACGTGTTTGAAAAATTAAGTATTACAGTTAAATAACAATTCCAGAGAACAAAAAATTCAAATGGCATAAGACCAGTGGCAGTAGATTGTCAGGAGTGTGATTCAGGCAAGGTTGTAAGCTTGGAGGAGAGATGTGGGTACACTTTATGGGGTTCGGCTATATGCGGCTTGGTCCACATTCACTATGGAGGACCAGCCTCAGGGCTCCCTGGTATGACCCCTATTCTGTCTCTCTGATGTCTCTCTAAAAGCTGTGATTCTTGTTTTCAACCCATCACTATGGGTCAGCCCTGCTCAGACCTCTTCAAACAACTGGATAGCTCATGGCAGATGGGAAAAGGTCACTTGCTGTGGTGTCCAAGGCTCATTGGGTCCCTTGAGAAAGGGAACTGGACAGGTTGATGGAACCTGCTTCAGTTTTTTGTCATGTTTTTTTCAATTGATGAGAGAGACAGAGACAGAGAGAGAGAGAGAGAGAGAGAGAGAGAGAGAGAGAGAGAGAGAAATTGGTTGCCTCCTCCACATGCCCCTATCTGGACTCGAACTCACAATCTGGGTATCGAACGTGTCACCTTTTGGTGTAAGGATTAACATTCCAACTGAGCACTCCTGCCAGGGCTACCTGCCTCCTTTTTTATAAGGATTCAGCCAGGTGTAAAATGTGGTGCCCGGCAGGTAGCATAGACCGTCAAGTTAGTTGAATGTTGTCTGGGGAGAAGACTTGAACCTGTGAAAGATGCTAACATTGATTATAAGAGAACCACTCAGGCTGGTTTCTAGCCTTCATATTTCCCTGGGAGGATGTTGGAGCCTCAGGTGTCAGGGTGTGAATTGTGGACACGGTGGTGGCTCAAATTGGGCCACAGGAACCCAGGAGCAGAGGACCACAGGGGGCTGCCTGCCCCCTCTGCTTTCACCAGTACAGGGCAGTAATGAGCTGCATAGACCCTGGAGTCAAAAAGCCAGGGCTTGGAGCTCCTTTATGTTCCTAATATCTCTGTTACAGAGTTACCGTCCCATGCTTTGCTCTTGTCATCTAAACAGAGAGACTGACGGTAGGTCAGCATGAGTTGGTGCATGTACCAGTAGCCGTGCATACCACAGTGGTTTGAGTGTACTAAGTGCCCAGTAAACGTTAACTGCAACAAAGGAATTTTATTGGACTTCTCATGAACGCCACACTCAGCGCCAGGCTCCACATTGGGGCTGTGGGGTACAAATGATAATTATAGCAATGGTGACTACTAGCCAACATTTGTCCAAGGTTTACTTTGTACATGCTAACTTCTTAAGTCCTGTAGCAGTGAGCTAAATGGCATATAGTCCCAGGAAACTGAGACACGTGACACCGAATAAGCTAGCTCTCTGATTTCACAATCTAACGGGAAATAGGCTCACAAAGTAGACAATGGTAGCATGGAGTTCTATTCGCAGGTAGTTCCTCAATAAATGATGGTTCCGTCCCCCCTCTTCCCCTTTTCTCCATGTCCCCATTACTATAAAATACGTATCCCATTGGTGGCTGATCAGTAGCATTCTCTTTGGAAGCTGGGGGTAGGTTCTTGCATAGCACGCGGATGATCGTGTGTGACATTTTCCTATTCTTGCCCAACCCTCCCCCACCCCCCACTCCCCACATTTACTCTAAGCCCAAAGCTGGCTGAGTAGTGAGACCAAAGAACAGGGGTTTGCTCTCCTGCCTGCACTGCGTCTGTTATAATGTGGAGTTTATTGAATGTGTAACCGAGTTATCTGTGAGGCCAGTGTTCTCCTTTTAACAGAAGACTCCCCACTTTGGAAAAGCCTATTCTTTCCTGTCCCTTGAGCTTGGCAAAGCTGCATGGGTCAGAGGGAAGCCCTGGTGCTCCGAGAGCCAGGACTGTCGCTCTCGTGGGTCCCTCAGCGCCAAGGAGACTGGCATGTGTGTCCTCTGCATTGGACACAGCGTGAAGTGGGTCCTTCGGAGGTGGGAATGGGTGTCTGCCTTTGAGTCGAGGCAGTGTAATGTTTGGTTATTTTGTCTTTTGCCAAGGTAACCTCTTTCCATGAGACATGATTGGCAGGACTTAGCCAGCCTTCAGGAATGCACTGATTCAGTAACAGATCTGTGGTTTTTGTGGGTTCACTCCAGACAGGAGTATCTGGAACCTGGGTGGAAAGCTTCCCTCTGGGGATGGAGTTGGACCTCAGACGCACAGACCTCCTCCCGCACACGGGCTGGCACGTATCACACATTTCCATCAAGATGCACACACATTTCACTTCTATAGAGATGACCAGATCATTGTGTAAGAGGGGTGGAGAGGGAGGGGAGGGAGAGCTTACATCTCCCACAGACAGCATTCCTTTCTGAAATCTGAGGGTGGCTGGAAGGTGAAGCTCACGAAGGACTAAAGAATCACATTGGCTCCATGGTTCACCTTGCCTGCCGTGGGGAACCTGGGTCCCAGCTATTTTCACAGGAAATGGAGGGGCTCCTGGATTGAAGGTGTGAGGAATCTGGTCGGGAAATACCTCCCGAGCTCAGTTGGAGCCACTGATGTTAGTTCCCTACCGAGGCAAGGCCTGTGGTCAGTATTCTGTTAGGATCTGCCAAGTTTATCCTGTGGCCATCTTTATGAGTAGCTGGGTATCTGTCGTAGGGAGAGCTCGGGAGACCCTTGTCAAATCGTCTTCCAGAGTTTGACATTTAGCTGCCAGGAGTCAGCACTCAGAGGAATCCTGGCTACAGGAAATGCTTGTAAAATGTGAGATTTGGAGGCTGGCAGGGTCCAAAAACATTCCAACAAGTATATAAGGACAGACCACCTCCTGGGAAAATTGGGGGTAGTCCTGGGAGCTTTGGCTCTTGGTGGCCACAAGTAATAGGAGGTGATACAGGCTGACTGTTATGGATTAGAAGTAGCTGGATCTCCAGAGGACCCAGCCCTTGGAGACCGAATGTTGATGATTTGGGGGTTGCTGATAATTCTTAGCGTCCCAGTTCCCAGATTGAGAACTGAAGGTTGAGGGCGTGAGCAAGGAATCTCGTTTCCCCAAGTCCCTGTGGAAGAGAGGCAGCTGTGGTTGGGGCACGAGATATAGAGACTGTCTTTGCTGTGTTTATACTGGTAAAGGTGGTTGTTAGGAGGCCTTGGCTTAGGCTGAAAGCAAAGATGATAGTTTTTATGAAACAGGTTAACAGGAGTGGGGGGGGGGCGGTTGTTAGGGAGTGGAGACAGGAAGTGGAAATTCATGATTTAAATGTAGAGCTAGACCCGGAATTCAAAAGGTCAAGGGGACACCTCTATGTGTTCCTTTCAACATGGCTAAAATTAGACTTGATTTCCAGACCTCCTCACTCCGGCAAATCAAAACACACAAAAAGTAGTTCTTTCCCCAGGACTTCCCCCATTTCATTAAATGGTACCCCATTTGTGTGGAGCCCAAAATCTAGGAGTAATTTTTTTCTCACTTTCCCCATCTATGATATATATAAAACCCATCCATTATTTCTCTTCTACTTCTACGCTGTGAGCCTTCATCCGTTCCCACCTAGACCTCACCTAGGCCCCCTCCGAGGCCGCCTTTTGTCCATTCCTGCCACTGATGTACCATCTGTACCAAAGTCAGAGTAAAGGTGGCTTTTCCACTGGCCTCTGTTTACACCCTAGGGAACGGCTGGCCTTGGCTTGAGAAGGCCCTTGTCCATCCTCCGGTCTTAGCTTTTACTGCTTTTGCTTGTCGTGTTGCATTCTCCTCCTCGATCTTTGCCTACTCTCAGCCCTACCCTGAGCCCCAAACATTAGCAATTCCCAACCTGGAATACCCCTTCCCCACTTCTCCCTCCCACGACCACTAATCTGATATTCAGACTTCAACTCAAGCATCAGCTTCTCACAGACTCCTCCCCTGACCTCTCAGTGTGAACTAGCCACTCAGTCATGCACTGTTTCACCACTCTGCTTGGTTTTTGGAGAGGACTCATTCCTCTTGAGTACTCGGCTTTGTTTGTTGTTTGGTGGCTCGCCTGTCCCTCTCCCTGAGACTGTGAGCTTTGAGAGGAGGGCTTATTGTCTCATTCACTGTACCCCCATGACCGCAGTGCTGATTCGGAGGGAGGCGGTAAATCTGTGGCATGAAGGACTGAACCTGCTGTACTCAGCCAAGGACTGGGAAGTTCAATGATGACTGCTGGTTGTGGAAGCATCAAAGTGCATATACTGTTGGGCCTTCCTTCCTCCTGCACCATTTTTCTGGGTCTGACTGCTGGTCTTCTGTTCCCTTGCAGCCGTCCATGCCAGCTTCCTTTCCCATCAACAGTGCAGCAGCACAGCCCCATGTCCTCCCAGAACTCCTCGGTCAGCATGCCTCTGCACTCCACCTCCTTGCCGCTGCCACTCCCGGTGACCCTGGCCACCCCGCAGCCCCCGCCTGCCCCCTCTCCCAGCCAGCAGCTCGGTCCCGATGCCTTTGCGATTGTGGAGCGAGCCCAGCAGATGGTGGAGATACTAACAGAGGAGAACCGCGTGCTTCACCAGGAACTTCAGGGTTACTATGACAACGCTGACAAGCTCCACAAGGTATGTGACTTCCCGAGGGAAGGGGAGGGAGAAGGTTCTTTAAAAGGGACATAATTGTTTATGTGTGTGTGTGTGTGTATCTCCTATCTAATAAAAGAGTAATATCCAAATTGACCGTACCTCCGATACACCCACAAGCCATGCCCACCAGCCAATCAGGAGCAAATAAACCCCAACCAAAATGGCTGCAGCCACTGAGAGCAGGAGGGAGGCTTGGGTTTCCCCGGCAATGGAGGAAGCCTAGCTTTCCACCTGCCCTTGTCGGCCTAGGCCCCACTCAATGCTACAAAGTTTCAATTATAAAAGATACATAAATCCAACAGAAATGGGGCAGCCATAGAGCTGGAGAGAGCAGAGGCTAGGGTTGCCTGGGTGATAGAGGAAGCCAAGCTTCTGCAGCCCTAGTGCCTAGGCCTCCAATCTAGGCTACAAAGTTTCAATTATAGAATTTAAATAAACCCAAACAGAAATGGCTGTCACCACAGAGCAAGCAGAAGGCTTGGCTCTGCTCCAGGCTACAAAGTTTCAGTTGTAGAACATAAATTAATCCCAGATCCCAAGGCCTCCGTTTGGGTCGCTGGGAGGTGTGGCCAGCCTGCAAACCACCATAGGCCCCTTGCCCAGGCCGCCCCATGCCCCAAGGGAACCTCTACTCTGATCTGGGACACCCTTCAGGGCAAACCAGCTGGTCCCCACCCATGCACCAGGCCTCTATCCTGTCTAATAAAAGAGTAATATGCAGATTGACCATCACTCTAACACACAAGTGGACACAAGATGGCCACCACAAGATGGCCAGCAAGGGATGGCTGTTGGGAGGTTCCAGGACTGCAAAGGAGGGCAGTTGGGAGGCACCAGGCCTCCAAGGGAGGGCAGTTGGGGGTAATCAAGCCTGCAGGGGAGGATAGTTTGAAGTGACAGGCCAGCAGAGGAGTGAAGTTGGGGTGACCGGGTCTGCAGAGAAGGGCAGTTGGGGGGGACCCAGTCCTGCAGGGGAGAGCAGTTAGGGGGAACTAGGCCTACAGGGGAGGGCAGTTAGGGGAAACAGGCTGGCAGAGGAGGGAAGTTGGGGCAAACGGGGGTGGCTAGGGGGTAATCAGGCTGGCAGGCAGAAGTGGTTAGGGGCAATCAGGAAGGCAAGCAGGTGAGCAGTTGGGAGTCAGCAGTCCTGGATTGTGACAGGGGCGTCCGATTGCCCATTTAGGCCTGATCCTGGTGGACAGTCGAACATCCCTCAAGGGGTGCCAGATTGGAGAAGGTGCAGGCTGGGCTGAGGGTCACCCCCCATGCACAAATTTCATGTACCGAGCCTGCGTGGCCAGATTATTATGATCACTGAGTGGCCAGATTATTATGATCACTGAATGGCCAGATTATTATGATCTCTGAACACATAATAATCTGGCTACTCAGTGTAGATTGATCACAGAGTTGGGATTTTAAAATACTATTTTTCTATGTATAAGAACTGCATTGTGGATAGTTAGAAAAAAACAGAGGACTTACTAGCCAGAGGCTGGGGCCATTATCTCCTGGTCCCTTGACATACCAAGATTTGCAAGCTTTTCCTTATACATAAGTATACTGAGTGACCAGGTTATTATGCATTCAGAGATCATAATAATCTGGCCACTCAGTGTGTGTGTGTGTGTGTGTGTGTGTGTGTGTGTGTGTGTATACACACACATACACACACACATATATATACACACTAGAGGCCCGGTGCACAAAATTCATGCACAGGGAGGGTGGGAGATGTTCTTTAGCCCAGCCTGCACCTTCTCCAATCTGGGACCCCTCAAGGGATGTCCAACTGCCCATTTAGGCCTGATCCCAGTAAGATCAGGCCTAAACGAGCAATCGGACATCCTTCTCATAATCCAGGACTGCTGGCTCCAAACTGCTCACCTGCCTGCCTCTTTGATTGCCCCTAACTGCTTATGCCTGCCAGCCTCATCACCTGCTAACCACTACCCTGTCAACCTAATTGATGTCTAACTATTCCCCTGCCAGTCTGTTTGCCCCCAACTTCTCTCCTCTGCCGGCCTGGTCACCCCTAACTGCCCTCCCCTGCAGGCTTGATCGCCCCCAATTGCCCTGCCCTGCTAGCCTAATCACCCACAACTACCCTCCTTTGCAGGGCCTGGAACCTCCCAACGGCCCTCCCCTGCTGGCCATCTTGTGGTGGCCATCTTGTGTCCACATGGGGGCAGGATCTTTGACCACATGGGGGCAGCCCTCTTGTGTGTTGGAGTGATGGACAATCTGCGTATTTCTCTTTTATTAGATAGGATGGAGTCCTGGTGCATGGGTGGGGGCCAGCTGGTTTGCCCTGAAGAGTGTCCCAGATCAGGGTGGGGATTCCCTTGGGGTGATGGGCAGCCTGGGCGAGGGGCCTGTGGAGGTTTGCAGGCTGGCCATGCCCCACAGCGACCCAAGCAGAGGCCCTGGGATCTGGGATTAATTTATGTCTACAACTGAAACTTTGTAGCCTGGAGGGGAGCTAAGCCTTCTGCTCGTTCCGTGTTGGCAGCCATTTCTGTTTGAAACTTTGTAGCCTAGAGTGGAGGCCTAGGCCGTCAACGGCAGGCAGAAAGCTTGGCTTCCTCTGTTGCCAGAGAAACCCAAGCCTCTGTTCTCTCCAGCTCAGTGGCTGTCGTCATTTCTGTATCTTTTATAACTGAAACTTTGTAACAATAAGTGGAGGCCTAGGCAGGCAATGGCAGGCAGAAAGCTTGGCTTCCTCTGTTGCCAGGGAAACCCAAGCCTTCCTCCTGCTCTCAGTGGAGGCAGCCATCTTGGTTGGGGTTTATTTGCATAATCTGCTCCTGATTGGCTGGTGAGCATGACTGTGGGCGTGGCTTGTGGGTGTGGCTAAGGTATGCTCAAATTTGCATATTACTATTCTATTAGATAGGGGATATATATATATATATATGTATGGAGAGAGAGAGAGAGAGAGAGAGAGAGAGAGAGAGAGAGAGAAACATCAATGATGAGAGAGTTCTTAATAGGCTGCCTCCTGCCCTCACTGGGGATTGAGCCCAAAACCTGGCATGTACCCTGATCAGGAATCAAACCATGACCTCCTGGTTCATGGGTTGACACTCAACCACTGAGGCACACTGGCTGGGCAGGACAGAATTCTTTACCTGCTCATTGGGGGGTTGATTCATTGACCCCTTGCCAGCAGTTAACTAGATCCCTTTTTATGCCAGATACTGTGTAAGGCTCGAAGGAGACAAAACATAAATATGACGTGGTGCCTGCCTATAGCTTACAGTACAAAAGGGGGAGAGTTACCTAAGCTCATACCTGCAGTGGCACGTCAGGGGCTCCACTGGGTACAGCAGAGGTGGCCCTGGACTGGAGACTCAGAGGCTAAGGAGTATTTCCCCAGGTGAACAGTGTGGAAGAGGAAACTTCCAGCGTAGCACAGGGAATAAGTGGAGAGAGACAGGGTTTCATTAAATCTGGGACTCTCGGGTGACCTCTTATCACCATGCTAGTTTCCTTAGCTGTCTGCGGAAGCAGCTAGCCCATTCTCAGTGCTGCCTCAACGCTGAGGGTCGAGGTCGAGTTACTGTCCTCTCTCTGTGCTTGTGACTTGTCAGGTGGGAAGATGCTGTGTCGCATCGTGGGAATATTAAAGGGTATGGCAGCCTTCAGCCTTAGGGCTTGAAGCTGAGAGCCTGAGTCGATAGGAAAATATCCAGCAAGGTCAGCACTCAAAATGCTGCAGATAGAACAGAAGATGTGACGGGGGCAAAGGTAACGGGTGTTTTAAGGCAGAGCCACAGGGCACTGGAGTTTCCGCTCTGCAGGCAAGGAGGCGTCACTGATCCCCCAGGGGAAGCCTGCCCACGTTGCTGGTCAGGGTGTCAGCACAGTCAGCTCCTCTGAGCTTTTGAGGCTGGTGTAGACAGCTGGGAGCAGTGGGTTTGGTGATAAACACGCGCACAGACTGAATCTGCCCCAGCGCGTCTGTGTGGAGCTTCCACTGAAACGGTCTGGAATCAAGACCAGGCTTGGCTCAGAGAGCTCTGGCTGCCTTTCCTGGAGGGAAAATGAGAGCCAGAAACACGCGGGCTGCCGAGAGTGCCGCCTCGCTCCAGGCACACCCGCAGGAGGCGGGAAACAGCCTGCTGGCTCCGGCCTTGGCTGTGGCCGCGGCTCAGGCCCCAGCTTGCCTCTGACACCTCCCAGGGCACGGCCTGACACTGGAAAGCACCAGCTCAGCACTTCTGCGAAATACGCGGTTCTTTCTCCTCCCTAACGGGGCTCTGTGGCACACGGTCCGGACGCCGCGCAGACCCACCTGAGGGCAGAGTTGGGTTCTGACTCCTTTCACGTGGGTGTTTTTACTGTTTCGTGGAGGGGGCAGAGATCGGGAGGTTTTGATATTCTCCAGTGACTTGTTTATTAAGTATACTTTATTGACTTATAACATGCATTTCTTTCTTGATTTTGTTGCAGATTTGTTTTTTTTTTTTTTTTATTTTTTAGAGAGAGAGAGAGGAAGGGGTGAGTTGGGGGTAGAGAAAGAAATAAACAGAGAAACATCAATCAATTTTGCTGTTCTACTTATTTATGCATTCATTTGGTTGATCCTTATGTGTGCCCTGACTGAGGATCGTATTCACAACCTCAGTGTATCTGAACAACGCTCTAACCAATTGAGCTACCTGGCCAGGGCTCACATTTTCTTTTCGAAAAACAAAATTCATCCCCCAGTGACTCAATTCCCTGCACAGGGGATGATTCTTAAACTTTGTGACCAAAAGGATTTCGATGACTTCTGAAAAAGGGGAAAAATGAACGCTGTTTGCCTCCTGGAACCCAAAACTCCTCCAGTCCCTTGACGGCCACAAATAGTTCTATAGATATTATCTTTCATTGATGTACCACACATCAGACTTGAAGGGCTCATATGTCAATTCAGAAGCTCAGATTTTGACAAATACTTGCCATGCCCATCACTAGTTGCGTAGCCGTTCTCAGCAACTTAGGACCACGGGCTGGGGGAGCCCGGTGAGCTCTGTGACAGCATTCCCCTGCTGCGTGCCCAGCTCGTCCTGCCCCAGGCCTCCCTTGGCTCCGCCTCACTGTTCAGCTGTGTCTCAGCCACTGCTTAGGCCTCAGGTCTGGGAAGGGGACTGTCAGGTGGATGAGGTGACGGCTTTGCTTCTCAGGGATGGGGACTGTCACTTTGGGGTGGAGCCACTGTGCTGACTGTAGGATGGGCTGCCCTGTGCCAGCAATAACATCCGGCCGGAGCCTGGGAGTGCTCAGAGATTCAGGGTGAGGGCAGAGCCGAAGACAGAAGAATGTTTGATTGCAGGCTTAGCCTGTGCACGCTGTGCCGGGAACATGGCAGGAAAGAGCGACCAAGCGCAGCGACGCCAGCGCACAGTCCAGATAGGGAGACCGCTTCCAGAGGCACGAGATGGCCATTTTCCCTGTTAGTGTTGGAATGAGGGTTGAGGACCCTCAGGAAGGGAGGTTGTTTTTCAGTATTTCCTATTACTCACTCATTTGCTTCGCTTTCCTCCCAGTTTCCCTGAAACATAATTAGTGGGCAGCACTTCCAGCAGGACCAGACTGTGTTTTGTCGAGAGGGTTGGCCTCAGAAGCCATGAGGGCGATGGGCATTGGGAGGGAGAGGGCTGGATGACATGTGAGGCATCGACGGCTACCCCAGGCCTGCTCCTGTGAAGCCCGCCTCCTGTCAGCTCAGCAGTGGTAGCTCTGACAGGACAGCCTGGGACTCAGCATTCCAGACCTTGTGTGCCCAAGGTTGTCTTCGTCCCAGGTCTCCCCTTGGCTCGGCCTCACTGCTCAGTTTTCTCACCGGGCAATCCAGGACTTGGACAGTAGACCTGCCCTGGGGCCTGTGGGTCCCTGAGCTGTGCCTACGAAGGTGCTCAGGGGAAAAGCCAGTACCCAGAGCTTGGCATGGTTGGGATTTCCTCAGGGCCCTTGTCTGCCTATTGGCTTCATGGCGCCAGGGCTTTCCAGTCTGCTCAGGGTTCTGTTTCTGGGAGAATGAGTGCTTCTCTGAGTTCAAGGGCCCTGAAAGACCTGGCCTAAGAGCTTGCCGACATCTGGGCTGGAAGGGAGGGTGGAGTTGTGAAGGCAAACCCAGTATTCTGTTCATAAGATCACCCAGGCTCAGAGCTAGCCCAGCTGGAGTTTATATCAAAGCCAGTCTGTCCAGCCTTGTCTTCATCTTTAACAAAAGTCAGTGAGGGCTTAAGATGCTCTGAGCATGAGGGATTTGAAGAAGAGTGTGTGGTTCTTGTTCTGAAGGAATATGCAATTAGAACTCAGAGAGCTTTGGACTTGAAAGGATTCCCTTTGGAATCCTTGTGTCATGTCCTGAAAGGAGGCCATTTATTTATTTTTTACTTGAATGCTTCCAGAAATGAGAAGCTCACTACTGTACAAAATATAAGAGGCTTAATTAAATTCACCCTTTCTGGAATTGGTACAGAGAGATTTTCCAAGGTGACATCAGATGGTCCAAACAGACTTGTGAGTCTGCTATTTGCAGGTCCCTAATGTAGCCCTCAGAAGGCAGACGGGGGGTTGGGGGGTGGGGATCGATTACACCATTTGGTAGATTTGAAACTTGAGATGCAGGAAAGGCCACATTGAAGATACAGCTTTCACACTTGGAATGTCAAAGAGTCAGTGTAGACTGGGCCAGTGTGGCTCAGTGGTTGAGCATCAAGCATCAACCTATGAACCAGGAGGTCACGGTTCGATTCCTAGTCAGGGCATAATCCCAGGTTGTGAGCTCAGTCCCCAGTAGAGGGTGTGCATGAGGCAGCTGATTAGTGATTCTCTCTCATCATTGATGTTTCTCTCTCTTTGTATTCATTCCTCTCTCTGAAATAAATATAAACATTTTTTTTAAAGAGTTGGTGTAATTAAGGCACCGATGGGAATGTCAGAGTCCCACTTTCATGTCACTTCTTTCTTGTAGTTTGAAAAAGAGCTTCAGAGGATTTCGGAAGCCTATGAGAGTCTGGTCAAGTCCACCACCAAGCGAGAGTCACTGGACAAGGCAATGAGAAACAAACTGGAGGGCGAGATTCGAAGACTTCACGACTTTAACAGGGACCTCCGAGGCAAGTCAGCTTCCATTTGTGTTTTCTCTCTATCCCAAAGCGCTGTGTGACCAACAGCCTGACTTCAGGTCCCAACTGTGTGAGATAACCTCAGAAATTCCAGCCATCTGGGAAAGGGCTCTCAGAGAGCAGAATTGTTCCTTTCTGCCTTTTAGGGTGTAGGTTTCAGCACTGAGCCTGAGAAGTGACAGCCTATATGTGACATGAGGCTGTCACTAGGTGTACAGCTGCTCCTTGCTTGAAAAGTCCTGACTGTGACAGCCTATATGTGAAATGAGGCTGTACATTAGGTGTACGGCTGCTCCTTGCTTGAAAAGTCCTGACTGTGACTTGTGACTGTGTGAGTGGCAGTTTTGAAAAGACCAGTGTTAGATGCACAGCTCTTCCCACACATGCCAAGTCATTTGGTAGCATGCTGTAAAAGCCAATGCTAAACACTTGCTTGGTATAGTGTAGAAGACAGATTAGATATGTGTCCTGCTGGTGGAAAAATAAAGGCCGATAGGCCTATAGATGTGTATCTATAATAATAAAAAATGTAATATGCTAATTAGACTGTATGACCTTTGGACGAAGCCAGGGCTACAAGGGAAGCCCGGGTCCCAGGTTCCTCCAGGGAGCCATAGGGAAGCTGGTGCAGGGCAGCTGAGGGAAAGGAGGCCTATTCTTGCACGAATTTCATGCTTCCCAAAAACTAGGAGTCATCTGCTACAGGGTCTTGGCAACCTCCAACATACAGAATGACTCAATACATAAAATTTAACTTCATTTTCAGTCAGCCAAGTCATTTTTCAGTTGCCTTGTATATAGTCTCTAGATCCAACTTTTTCTATTATTATTTTTTCTATTTTTAAGACTGTTTAGAAAATTGAATTTATTTTGTGTATCATGTACATTCAATGAAGACCTAGTAAGCCGAATTATTTAATTGAATAAATGAAAATTTGCTAAGTGGTTTGAGCAAATGTAGAAATAACTGTGTAGAATCTTCATCCATTAGGTCATTTTGACTTTTTTTTTTGGTATTTATTTAATTGTTGTTTTAATTTTGCGGGGGGGTTCTAACATACATGTAGTATTCACAGGCTAAAACAGAAGGCTCATGGTCATGGTTAGACTAGGGCTGGTTTTGGGGCCAAGGAGTCAACCCTTTGCAAGGACTTCAAATCAGAGGTTTGCACATAGGCAGCAAAGTGGTTTTTCTTGGAATCCGTTCTTAGCTGCCTCCTGCTGGTGCACATCTTGGCATTCCATTGCATAAAGGCACAGCGTGGCATCTGAAGACTTCTTCTGACATTTTGGAATGTATTATTCCTCCCCAAAAGTTGTTCAGCTTGGGGCTCCTGCCTGAGCATCTTTTCATACCCAGCTCTTGGCTCCCATGTCATTTCTCAGTTGATGATGACTGAGATCCGTATATATTTCTTCATAATCCTTTTCTCTCTGTGCACAGATCGACTAGAGACTGCTAATAGGCAGCTGTCCAGCAGAGAATATGACGGCCATGAAGACAGATCCGTGGAGGGCCTGTATGCTTCCCAGAGTGAGTCTCCATGTTTATCTACCCCAAAGTTGGTATTTTTAAAACCCAGGGGCCTGAACAAAGAATCGTGTTAATTTTAAGGAGGTTTTGTGTTGTGTGCTTTTTTGGTTTTAATTTAGCACATAAGCTGTTGGGTCTCCTAGGTCTGCCAGAGATAATGCCACAGTTATTAGGTATTATTTCAGTAATGTTTATTCTGACTTTCTGACCTGGGCTACTTGAAGAATATCGTATATCTGCATATGTGACTCTCGTTGTCAAAAATCCCTGAGCCTGTGTCTAACCAGAATGAAATAAACAGTGGCTTCCTGTGCTTCCAGATTATTGGGAGAATGTTGTGTTAATTTCACCAAAGGCAAATGAGAGGATCAAATGGGTTTTGAGAAACCATCGGTCATGGTTAGAATTTGTGCAAACTTATTGTACAGGTCAGAAATGTAAACATACAACTTGCTTTTTTTAAGACTGTTTAGAAAACTGAATTGATTTCTCTGGCATAAATCTCAACAACATGGTGAGTAAAGTGATTATGAAATAATGACAGTTCAAGCAACAATGTCACTTATCTGACATTGACCATCTATGTGGAGCGGTGGTGATGGTGGTGGTGGTGAAGGAATTCTGATGCTGGTCCTTCAATACAGCCCTGCATTTTCAAGGTGGGAAAATCATTGGTTAAATTTTCGAAGTGCAGTACTATTTGGTTGGGTTAAGCTCCTTTGTTTCCCCAACATTTACTCCTGATCGCACTCCAGGGATTAGTCTCAGCTTCCTCTTTAAGTTTTGTTTTGGCGGATGGACACTAATGCTGTGCAGGGCTTTTGCATCAGAGCCTTTCTCTTCGTCTTGCAGCATTTGACCTGCCCTGTGCTCCAGGATCCCATAGAGAGCTCCATCAGCATCCTGAATTATTTATTTCCTACGGAATGTATCTCTTCCTAAGGGGATAGCAGATTTACCACCTCCTCTGAGCTTTCCTTTGAAAAACGAGAGCCACCTGTGTACCTGCATTTAGCACTTGGCTGTTGGATGACCAGCTGCCTGAGTAGAATCGGTGATAGTTCTTGTGGTAGTTCTGTCAGCAATGTCGCTCTGCTGATCCTCTGCCTTCTTGTTAGGGGATATTATCCTCTTCACTTAGTTCAGGCCAACATGGGAAATCCAGTTAGTTCCATCTGATGGGCATTGGTTCTAGCCTCTTAGCCCAGGCTGCGCTCATGGAATGTTAGGGTTTGGTGTTGTGTGAGTTCAGAAGATAAAACATTAACGATGCAGGTGAAAAGGCACTTCCGACTGTATGGCAATGATTTATTCTGTGCGGGCATGATCCATTGTGCTCCAAAGGCAGAAACAGAATCCAGAGTCATTTTTCAATTGCTTACAGGTGTCTCATTATTGACATGTGATATAATTGAATCTAGGCAGGGCATTTGAAGCAAGTTTGCTAACAGTGATATCTAACCAATTTTTAATACCTGTCTCTACAGGACACTTTGTGCCATAGTCACACTTTATAATTGTTTGCATTAGCTTTTCCTTTCCTAATGTGGCAAAGAGATGGACTTGGTACGTTACTTCAAATTTACAGATAGGTATTTTTCTTAGTGAGTTATAAGAACTCTTTATATATTAAGGAAATTAGCATGTCTCCTGCCATCTGTGTTGCTGTTACTTCTCCAAGTTGTTTTTTCTACCTTTGATGATAATGTCCTCTAGTTCACAGATGTTTTTAGTAACTATATTTATGCCTTCTAGATTTTATGTTATGCACAGAAATGCTTCTTCCACTCCAAGATTATAAAAAATATGCACCTATATTTTTTTTCAAAGGTGTTTACGAATTTATTGTTTGCAAGACTTGTATTTTAGAAGCTTGTTAGGAAGGAACAGTAGAAGAGACATTCATTAGGAACTAACCTGGAGGCAAGGAGACTAATAACAGGTATTTTAGTATCTGGGCAGGAGAGGTAGAAGTCTTAACTAAGACAGAAGTAGTAATGGAGAGTAGGGGAAGATAAGCAAGTGATAGGGACTTGATGACCAATTGAGTAAGACAGTAAGAGAGAGACAGGAGTGTGACAAGGACAACCAGGAGGAAGGAGCAGGCTGGGATTAGATAATGAGTCAAAATTTGAACATGTGGAGTCATCTCACACTGCGGCCCATAGCTAAGTGAGCAGGTACGATAGCAATCAGTACAGGCACGCCCTGAAGGCAAGCGATGGGCAGTGCTTTCTGTCCGACTTTGATTTTAGCATGTGGGTGCAGAATGGCAGGCAGGAGTTACTACCTCGCCTCAGAGTTATTCATGTCTTTCATTATCTATATATCCTTTTGAAACTCTACTATTAGAGCACTTTCCAAATGCCTTGTAACCATAATTACTCACATTGCGCACTCCAGAGGAACCACCCTTCTCAAATGAATCTTTTGGAATGCTAGCCTTTGGCGGAGAGAAAGGCAGGCCCACCACGCAGAGTAGTGATTTCTCTGGGTGATGCCTAGCAAGGAGCTGAAGCTCGTTTTGGAAGCCTCTGACAAACATCTTGGCCAGTGGAAAAGTTAGAAGGAAGTCAGAGGAGAGAATAACATGTTTGGCTCTTTTGCTAGGTGTCCATGGGGAAGCTAGGCATTCAGTCTAAGAACCCCCAAGGCACTCTCGCAGAATGAGCTGTTGGTAGGAGCTCTGTCACGCCCTCTTTGTTAATGGAAGAGCAAGGTCCTTCCTGGCCTGATTTCTAAATTTCCCTGCTGTCCAGGGCAGTTTTCCTTCAAAGGCTGAACTCTGCTCTTTATTGGAGCCTGATGAAGGCCTTGGTGGAGTGCCTGGGCAATGGCCACTGAGTTGTGCTGGTTGGGGGAACATTAAATAGAGCAATTATTGTGCTCCTCTCAGTTAGGAGATGGCTCCATGTTAAAAATCCACTGGATTAAGTGCTTAGGACTTTGAGGACTGTGACAAATTGTTTTCTCTGTCACATTGTGGTGTTGCATTCAGAGTTTTGTGTGTTTGTTTTCTGCTTTTGCTTGCTTTTTTTTCCCTCAAATATTTTTGCAGCCAAATTGCTCCTGAAAAACAAGACATCCTGTTTGGTCTGGCTGTGTGACACTAGGGCATTTTTGTCTTTTAACTTCTTTAACTTACTGAGATTTCTGCTTCTTCTAGTCGTTTATTTGTCACACACATGCACATGTACACACATACACATACATACACACAAATACACACACACACACACATCATTCACTTTTAGCACTGTCTTCTCAGTAAGTGAAACTTGACTGCAGGATTTCCATCATCAATCAACCAGAAAGCCAAAAATAAAATATTAGATGTGGGGAAACTAGGTGGGTAGAGGGAATCTTATTAGTTTCTTGGATTGAGTGGGAGCTGTTGAGCTGTGGTATGCTTGTGTTATTCCAGGATAAAACCAAGTTGTGTTCCAGGACACCCAAGAACTTACCTCCACCCCTTTGGGGTTCTTAAGGCCATGTGGGTTCAACGTATTTGTTTAAAATTAAGTCTATGTGAGTTGGCTTCTGGCTGTTAAACAGTTTCTCTCTTGAAGAAAGAAAGATTTTTTTTTGAGAATTCACCTATTTAAATTGAGGAGTAATGTGTATAAATGAGTCAGAACTCATATATACTTTGAATTTTCCTCATAATTCCCATGGGTTTAAAAGTTAACAACAGAAGAATGTGTTGGACCACCTTGTTTTATAAATAATAGTAATTTTCCCTGGCCGGTATAGCTCAGTGGTTGCGTGTCATCCCATGCACCAAAAAGTTGCCGGTTGTTTGATCCCTGTCAGGGAACAGTGGGAGATTAGCTGTTCCATGTTGCACTCTCACATCGATGTTTCTCTCTCCCTCTTCCTTTCTCTCTAAATATCAATAAAAATATTTTAAGAAAATAACAGTAATTTAACATTTCAGTGAATCTTGTAATCATCATCTTACCCTTGGATCTTATTGTGGGTAATTTGGTTTTCTGTCTCTTATAGAACGTAGAAGAGACTAAAATAATTTTCTATAAGAGAATCCCTCTGGCTTTTTTTTTTTTTTTTTTTGTATTTCTATAAGGACTCGTGTGAAGCAGAAGTTACAGTGACATAAACATGAATTCCATTGACCTACATGGAGCACAAGGAGGTTACTCTGAATCCCCATTGGGTTTCATTGTACCTTGTGTGGGTTTCTCTCAGCCATTGTCAGGGAGGACAGGTTAGGTGTTGTCACATATGGGCCCTCTGGTTTACCTCTTGTGATCTGCCAGCACTTGCAGCTCCTCCTGAGTCACTGCAAAGCACCTCCTCTCTGCATTCTGTAGGAGAACCCTTTAGTTGCATGGAACTCCTCCAGTGGTTGAGTGTCGACCTATAAACCAGGAGGTCATGGTTTGGTTCTGGGTCAGGGCATATGCCCGCGTGCCTGGTTTGATCCAGCCGTGCAGGAGGCAGCTGATCGGTGATTCTCTCTCATTGTTGATGTGTCTATCTCTCTCTCCCTCTCCCTTCCTCTCTGAAATCAGTAAAAATATATTTTTAAAAAATCATTCTTTTTAGCTTATTATGTCCTCATATATACCCAAATTACTCTGTAATTTCAAGGCATTTGGCAAAATTATTTTTTTAATTGCTATCAGAATAGAAGCAACTTAAGAATGCTTGAATTCTTCTTTGCCTGCCTTCTTCCCTCCTTCCTTTTTTTTCCCAAGTAGGAGGATATCCAGGGAACCTTTTACTATTAGGTACTCTTCATGAAAATTGGTGCAATATAGTTGATCTCTGACTCCCTTGACTTCTCTTTTACTCTGATGGAGATGTGTTGGAGGTAACCGTTGGCTGTGGTACAGAAAGCTTTTTGGAGCAGTGGCCGGATGCTCACACTGGCCAATCCATGGATCATGCCAGACACCCAAACCCACCTGGGCAGTGGGGAAGGAATTGTCCGTGGAGCCTGACAAGGTGGTGTCATTTAAATCAAGAACATTTTCTTGCCTTAAATTAACAGATCCTCTTTAAAGATGACCCCTACATTTAGTGGGACTGTGCAGTTCAAAGAAGTGAACGGTTTTGTAGGCATGGCCTCAAGCAAATAACTTTGGATCAGTTGCTGCATCTTCTAAGGCCTGGGCTCTCACTGACATGCTCCAGACCTGAAGGTAGATGCCTGATATCCCTGCACTTCCATTTCCTCTAAACATAGGGATAAATCTGTTAATTCAGCCAGTGGAGCTCTGAGGAAGAACCAGAGATAGCAAGTGTGAAGAAGACTTTATAAAACACCTTTATTCTGCAACGCTTCTTCTTGCTCCTTACATCCTTCTTCCATCTATTTTAGCACTCACCTTGTCTGGAAGGACCTGCCAGTTTTCAGGGTTGGGGAATGGTCCGCGTTCCCGGAGAATGCCGGCATGGCTCAGCAAGCCTTCGAGGATTTGGGAAGCAGAGCATGTGATTGCTTAAGCCACTTGGTCAATCTTGACAGGCAGCACTGAGAAATTTCAAACCCACATGACAGGCAGAAGTGCCTCAGAGCTTCAGGGCATCTGCTTATGCTCCATCCAATCTCCCCAAGTGTGAAAGTCAGTGTGACTCAGTGAGGCTGGTTGTCTGTGCTTAAAGGCCCGGTTGAAGAACTGTCTCCCGGTCACGTGTTGGTATCAGGGCTCCAGCGGGTGCACATGACTTATGATTGGTTTATTGGCTTGGCTTTTCTGCTTGGAGATGGAATAGTCAAGTGTCTTAAACTTTATTACAGTCCCCGGTCCTTGCACTGCATGGCTAGTGGCACGGATGGAGTGAGCCCAGGTGGAAAGCATACTAGAGTTCACTCCCATTTCATGTGGCTTCTGGGAGCCCTCACGTTCCCTGCCAGTTCAGAGCCAGGAAATCCACGTCCAGGTCTCCGCTTAGATGAAATGGCAGTTGCTTGGGGAAGTCCCGAGATAGGGCTGGGTCTTCCTTTTATATAATCCTGCAACACCCTGTACTTTTTCCTTTTTAAACACTCAGCACAGCTGTGAGTAAGTCACTGTTGGCTGTGCCTGTTCTGTCTTCTCTGACTAAAATGCATGCAGCAGGGGGCAGGGACCCTGTCAGACACCCTCACCTTTGTGGTCCCATGCCATGTGTTTCCAGAACCTGGCACTTAGGGGCATTTCATAAATATTTGTTGGGTGTTGAATGATGTGAAAGTCATTATTATTTATTCCAGTAATCGGCTACTTCCTGTGAGCTAGCTGCGTTCCGGGCCACAGGGCAGCAAATGTTTTCTGTGAAGCGCCAGGTGGTAAGTGATCTCAGGCCACAACCACTCAGCTCTGCCCTGTAGCCGAAAGCCCCACACATGGTCTGTAAACAAGTGGGAGCCACCGGTTCCAGTGAAACGTTATTTAAGGAATCAGGCTGTGGGTGGGCCTAGCCTGCAGGCCATGACAGGCTGACCCCTGTTTCTGCCATGAAAGGAAGAGAAAGAAGGAACCTGAGCATTATGAGAATGAAAAAGAAAGAACTGCAGAAGTTCTCTAGATCTTATTTTGTAAATTGTCTAATTTATAAATTAGGATGCAATTGGTATTCTTTCCTGGGAGAGTTTCATGGTCATTTTATATATACACCGAGTGGCCGGATTATTATGATCTCTGAACACATAATAATCTGGCCATTCAGTGTATATCCTATATAATAAAAGGTTAATATGCAAATTGTCCCTTCGACCAGGAGTTCGACCAGCAGGTAGGCTGGCCAACTGCCCATGTCCCCTCCCCCTGGCCAGGCTGGCCGGACCCCACCTATGCACGAATTCACACACCAGGCCTCTAATATGTACACACACACACACACATACACACACACACACACACACACACACACACACATACACACACACACACTGAGTGGCCAGATTATTATGCATTCAGAGATCATAATAATCTGGCCACTCAGTGTATATATTTCAGAGAGGAAGGGAGAGAAAAATCCTCCTATATAATAAAAGAGAAACATGCAAATTTGACTGTACCTTCGCTCCTGATTGACTATGCTACCAGCCAATCAGGAGCAGGGGCAGGGCCAAGTGGCATGAGCGCCAGGCCCCATGGGTAGAGATGAAATGGCGGTGGCAGCCAGCGCCCAGTCCCCAGGTGCTGTGAGGGGAAGCGGCGGCAGGGAGCGCCGGGCCCCTGGACGCTGTGAGCAGAAGTGGCGGCGAGCGCCCAGCCCCTGGGGCCAGGTGGTCGCAGGCAGTGGGGGCTGAGCTGAGCAGGGTGATGGCTGGGTGCCCAGGCTGGGGATAAGCCCTCAGTTGGACATCCCCTAAGGGCTCCCAGTATGTGAGAGGGGGCAGGTTGGGTTGAGGAACCACCGACCCCCAGTGCATGAATTTCGTGCACCGGGCCCCCAGTCAAAGATAAAAGAGAATCACTGATCGGCTGCCTCCTGCACGCCCCCTACTGGGGATCGAACCTGCAACGGGGAATTGAACTGTGACCTCCTGGTTTATAGGTTGATGCTCAACTATTGAGCCACACCAGATGGGCTCATGGTCATCTTTTCCTGAAGCCCTAATTGGGTGAGCATAATATTTTCATTTTAGATAAAAAAGACACATGCAAATGTAGTCACAAACCTTAGTTAACCAGTTGGGATCCAAAATTGGCTAATGATGAAAGATAGGGCTGGGCAGAACTAGCCCTGGGGTTCGTAGTTAACTGCTGGATAGTGAGGTCTTTAGAGGTGCCTCTCAGCACTTCCATGTGTCTTACCATAAGTGTCCTCCTGTGAGATGAGTTCTGCAGATCTTAAATGCTAGGGTTGGAGAGGACCTTAAAGGTCACAAGACTGACCTCTACAGTGCATGCGTCCTCTGAACTTGAGCTCATTAAGAGGCCATTTGATCGCCACTGGGGGTGACAGTTTCTCCAAAGGCTGTTAGTTTGATGGTTAAAAGTTTATCCTCGGATGGAGTGGCAGGGTGGCTCCCCTTTGCTCCCCTTTAGGTCCCGGTTCAGGCTGGCCTGCTGTGATCATTTTACAACAGTAACGGCTGCCAGCACGTGCTTCACTGAGCATTTTCTGTGAGCCTAGTGCCAGCTAGCCTTTGCGGGTGCATTGTCTCTATCTGGTGAGGGCGCTGAGGCAAAGGAAGGTTGAGTAACTTGTCCCGGGTCATCAAGCTGGTGATTAGAGCACATGGGTTTTGAATTCAGGCCATTCTGAGGCTGGAGCCCAGAGTCATACTGAGCTGCTTCGGGGAGCCACCCCTGTGCTGGGGAGGTGCAGAGACGTTTCAGGGGAGCCACCCGTGTGCCGGGGAGGTGGAAATACATGCTAATGTGAGAGGTGGCAGCTGTGGACTCCCAGTGGTGGTAGAATTCATTGAGCATGGCCTTCATGTTTCAATGACAAAGAAACTGCAGCCAAGAACGATTGAATGGTTTGCCCTTAGTCACCTCTGTTGGCTCTGGGGATGATGAAAAATTTTACATTTTACACCTAGAAATATCAGGGCAGTAAGTGAATGTTAAATAATTTTTGTACTAAAAGTCTTCTTTGGATTCACATTATTTAGCTCAGTACTGTGACTTCATAGTAATGTATCCATTTCTCCCCAGGTGAGTTCTAACTACTGTAATTCACAGTTTGTCCTGACTTCTACATCTGGCTTTGAACCAGAGCCAATTGCAGTAAAAGGCGTTGTTTGATAATCTAGTGTATCTCTTCAGATATAAAAAACAAAATTGTTGAGACCAGAATAGAGTTTAGAGTCTTTTCTCAACTTGTCTATGAAATTAAAGCTTTTGTTCTCTGAATGATAAAAATAAGCAGAATGCAATGAGTGACTCTGTGATGTCGGTTCTGTCAGTTTGTTTTTAAAACTATTTTGGGCTCATGAATTGTAGTGAGGGCAGGAAGCTATATCTTAATGGAATGCGAAACTTTGAGGGACAAAGTGTTTGTTTTAAGTCCAGGAAATTTGGTCTTAGACCATTAAACATAAGCATCTGTTACTAATTTTCTTTTTTGCTTACAAAAGATTGGTAGAAAAAAAGAGGGGAGAAAACAGACCAAGTTACAAAAGTGATCATGGGAGGGGTTGCAGAAGTTTAAAAAAAGGGAGAAAATATAATTGCAGGCAACACATTGCTTTCTCCCTGATCAACCCAAAATGAACTACTTTTTTATCCACATATAACAATTTTCCCAGCATGAACTTCTGTTTTTGGGCCAAGCTTGGGGCCCATTTAAAAAACACAGTTCTATAGGTGCATCCTATCTAATAAAAGAATAATATGCAAATTGACCATACTTATGATCAGGCCACACTCACAGCCATGCCCATTAGCCAATCAGGAGCAAATTATGCAAATAAACTCCAACAAAGATGGCTGCCACCACTGAGAGCAGGAGGGAGGCTTGGGTTTCCCAGGCAACAGAGGAAGCCAAGCTTTCCTCCTGCCATTGCTAGCCTAGGCCTCTACTCAATGCTACAAAGTTTCAATTATAGAAGATATATTCCAACAGAAATGGCTGCAGCCACGGAGCTGGAGAGAGCAGAGGCTAGGGTTTCCCGGGTGATGGAGGAAGCCAAGCTTCTGCAGCCCTAGTGCCTAGGCCTCCACACTAGGCTACAAAGTTTCAATTATAGAAATAAATTAATCCCAAATCCCAAGACCTCCACTTGGGTCACTGGGGCATGGCCAGCCTGCAAACCACCACAGGCCCCTCATCTAGGCTGCCCTATGCCCCAAGGGAACCCCTACCCTGATCCGGGACACCCTTCAGGGCAAACCAGCTGGCCCCCACCCATGCATCAGGCCTCTATTCTATCTGATAAAAGAGTAATACGCAGATTGACCATCACTCCCAACACACAAGAGGGCTGTCCCCATGTGGTCAAAGATCCTGCCCCCATGTGGACACAAGATGGCCAGCAGGGGAGGGCCGTTGGGAGATTTCAGGCCTGTAAGGGAGGGCAGTTGGGGACTATCAAGCCTGCAGGGGAAGGCAGTTAAGGGTGACCAGGCTGGCAAAGGAGGGAAGTTGGGGGCAAACAGGCTGGCAGGGGAGCAGTTAGACATCAATTAGACTGGCAGGGTAGTGGTTAGGGGGTGATCAGACTGGCAGGAAGAAGCAGTTAGGGGCAATCAGGGAGGCAGGCAGGTGAACATTTTGGAGCCAACAGTCCTGGATTGTGAGAAGGGTGTCTGACTGCCCATTTGGGCCCAAAACGGGCAGTCAGACATTCCTCGAGGGTTCTCAGATTTGAGAGGGTGCAGCTGGCTGAGGGACATCCTCTGCACCCCCGTGCACGAATTTTGTGCACCGGACCTCTAGTATTATAATAATGCCCAATGCCTTATTTAAAACTAACCTAGGAATATAATATATACATATAAATATCTAGGTATTTATTTAGATATATTTACATACAATAAAGTAAATACTTATATACAACTAGGGGCCCAGTGCACGAAGATTTGTGAATGGGGGGTGTGTCTCTCAGCCCAACCTGTACCCCCTCCAATCTGTGAGCCCTCGGGGGAGCCCTCTCCAATCTGGGGGTTTCTGTCTGTCTTTGCAATCACATGAGCGAATTGTCTGAGACCACAACCCAGTTTGGTTTGTTGCTCACAAGAATAATAGAGTCTTTTTTTTTTTTTTTTTTTTTTGCTTCATTGGTGGAGATTTCCTGGAAGTTTTAGGATATCTTTCCTTTCATTTTTTCCTATACACTCTGATTTTATTTATTTCTCTCACCTTTGCTTTCCCTCCATCCCCCACTGCAACAGTAACTTGCTCCAGGCTCACTTTCCTTTAGTGTCCAGCAGATCCATCTGCCACCAGAACTACAATTCCCAGCATTTCTGGTGCTCCCCATGCCCTGGGTTTTCCCTTCCTGCTCTATCTCTGTCCCACAGCCTTCCACTCTGCCAAGTCCTCCAAACCACCAGCTCTTCCTCTCTGCTCTCCGCCCATTGCCTGCATATGCAAATTAACCCACCATCTTTGTCGTGTCAATTTGCATACTCACTCCTGATTGGCTAGTGATCATAGTGGCGGTACGGTCGATTTACACGTTTCTCTTTTATTATAAAGGATAAAATAAATGTGCACATTCTAAGGGTGCCGTGTGGTGAAATGTAACCACTGCCACAGTCAAGGCGTAGCATCTGCTGTGCCTGTGGAGTTCTTCCTTTCCTCTCTATGTAAGCTGCACTCCCACCATCTGTCTGCACAAGTTCACTCTTCACTTCCTTCAGATCACTGCTCTTTGTTCTATCTCCAAGTTTTCGGTTGTTTCCTGCATGAGGAGCCAAATCATCTGGTAGGGTCTTACTTTGTCATACCTGGAAAGAGAGGCCTCTGTTGTATGCCTTTTTACATTAAGAAAAGAGAAGGCAATAAAAGGACCTGTTTATTGGTGGTTATTGAATGTTTAAGTCTTCAGGTTTGTTTTCTAGTTGATTCCCAAATAGGTGTCTAGCCAGAACCATCTGCCCTGAGCATCCTGTTTTTATGTGGTATTATTAACTCATTGCCCAATTGGTTAATAAGCTGTCAGCAGTGATGTGGAAGCCACAGGACATCTTTATTTTAGGTAAAAAAGAAAATAAAGTGGAAGGTTGAGCAGTATATGTGGAAGCTGAGCTGGATGAATGGGCGTGTATTCAGTCAAGCAAGTTTGCAAGCTACATAGGTTTAAAAAAAATGAAGTTTTACAAAAACTCAGTTATACCTCAATGTGTAAGCACAGTTTTTAGAAATAAAATGCAATAGAATATAGGTCAGAAAAAAATTACTATATTCAAGACAACTTCTATTGATATTCAAATAAATACTTTACCAGATCTTACCTGCGATATATTTATTTTGGTGCTACACACTCACTTTGGGGTCTAGATACTAAAGAACAATAGGTAAATTTTATAACGTAAGAAAAATACTATGTGAAGACCAAGATGTTTTTCTCTGTTAAGTCAATAGACGAGTTGGTGGTTGGGCTTATTACTTTCAAATGATAAGTGTCTGAAAACTGTCATTTAAAAAAAATTTTAGTTTAAAGACTGAGTTGGAATTTGATCCTGTATCAATAGCATCCTCTTATTCTATAAACTGTTGCCTACACTTGTTGCATCTCTTCATAAATGAGGCACTTCCGCTATCTTAGATTCTTCAAATGCTACGGAGCTCGAAGGATGTAGACACGTGCTGAAGTGCGCCGGTGAGGGGGGACGGGACATGCCCACTCGCCGCTGCACCTGGGATACAGGTTAGAGAAGCACTGCTCCCACCCGAAGTCCTAGTACATGCGTGTGTCCTCCCGTCCAGGGGAGACCTGTCGTTGAAGGGATCAGAAAAGCTTCATGAGTGTGTGGCCTTTCGGGCAGGCCTTGAAAATGGATTCGTCTTTTAGAGTAATTTTGCCGCCACAGTACTATGTAAAAGGGGAAATGTCTATTTCCCTTTCACATTGGGGCAACAAAGTTTGAATAAGCCTTCACCCGTCAGGCTCACTTTTTCATACGGAATCATCTCCAGGAGATTTCTCCCCTGCATTTTTACAGGAGTCACTTCCACAACCTTTGTTTCTTTTTGTCATGTCTGATCCAGTGGCTCGGAACCTTGTAACACTCGTTTAAAAGAAAACTTACTTGGAAGCTCCAAATGTAAAAAGCATAAAAGCTGAATGAAAGTCCATTTCGATGCAGACAGGGGTGCGTTTTTCAGCTCCACCTCATTCCTGCCTGGCCCCAACATCGCTTCTCCCCCTCCCTTCCTTCTCTCCCTCCCGGGGCTCTGCAGGACAGTTCGGTTTGCATTCCTATTTTTAATATTCCTTATTACAAAACTCATTTAAAAACAGTTCTCTCTCCCAGCCATGTAAGACAAGCCCGCACTGGAGTATTCCTGTTTGGTTAATAGGCTTAGCCGCCCACTCACAGCCTATGTCTCCAGTTGCCGGGCAGAACCTCGGCGACCCGCAGTGGCCTACAGGGACCGTGAAGAGCTGAAGAACCTTTTCAGGAACAACAAGGTTCCTTACTTGAGAAACTTCATCTGCAAAATTTCAAAAGACATCAAAAAGCCAAGCCAGGGGCTCGTGGGTTAGCTTTGTATTATATTGCTTTTTCACTGCTGAGTTAATGAGTGTGTTGCCTTTCACGTGGCTTTGCATCACAAAAGCTTCGTGTGAACAGATAACTCTTAAGTGATGTGAACAGTGCTCTGTTCGGTTTGGTTTGAAGGGTCTCTTTCTGGGTTCATCAGTTTGACCCGCAGACTGGGGTGAGGGCGTGAGGGCGAGCAGATGTGAAGAATGAGCTCTTGAGGGTGGACTATCTTTGAGGCGGGATGAACCTAAATAGAGAAGTAAATGAAATTCTTTCCCATTGACTTCCCACTCCCACAACCTCAGAGAAAAGAATGTCCACAAGATCGTCCAAATGGATCTGGCTCTTCAAGTAGATTGTAGGCGCCCCGTGGAGTGGACTCCTCGCCAGCATCTGTTCCTATTACAAGATATGGTGCCAGGGAGCAGCGGGCCATGGGATCCTCGAGGAAGGAGCAGAAGTAGAGATTTTAGGGAGAGATACTATGGTAAATAAGTGTTCTGACATCTTTTCTTAAGAGAGAATCCACGCATCAGCATTGTGGAGAGTTTCTAGTTACCAGAATTAATGTCATTAGTGTTGGTCAGCATTGTCTAAGGCTTTACCAAATACCAAGACCTCTTGGTAGGGAAGGGAGTAGAGATATAAAGAAAAAAAAAAAAGAGTCCTAGTGATGTTTTTATTATAAAAGGGAAAACCCGCTTGAGCTAGCTTACGCCCAGAAGCAAGGACTGTTTTTGAAGTGCATGGGTGTGAGGGAGGCCCCAGGCAGGACAAGCAAGTAGGCCTCACAAGGCTTGGGGGTCATGGCTGGCATGTCTGAGAGTCACGGTGTAGTTTGTACTTAAGAGTCTGTTTGTGTGTGTGTCTCTGTTTGTAACCCTCTCTCCATGGGCTCTCCTCTACTTTTCTCCATCCATCTGCTTGATTCTTCATTTTCTGCAGCACGGCGTTCTCTGTTCTCCAACGCACATGTTGGATGTGGCTGCTAGCCTAAGCACCAGGTGACCTGTCTGCATCACCACTTCTCCCAGGCTCCTACTGGCATGTCCGCAGACAAGTGACTCTGATTGGCCCAGCTTGGGTCAGTGGTCCTTCAGGTTTGACCCTGTCAAATGGGAGCGGTGGGCAGGGGCAGATGAGAAGGGCTTTGCACTGCAGGCATGGCTACTTCCCAGAACTTTGTGATGCAGGGCAGTGGTCGATAGCTCTTCAAAAAGAGTGTCTTCTGAGCAGACATGTGAACATTGTCTGCTCCGTATGGAACTCCAGATTAGGAAGCACTTGCCTCTGGCAGGCCCTCTCCTGGTGAACCTCCGATGCTGATGGGGGCAAACAGACCCCTAAATACAAAAAGATGGCCCGGGCACTGTTGACCACTTACAACCTCAGCCTCCCTACCCAGCCTCTCCTTCATCTATGGCCTCTTCTCTAGTTACATTCTTTAAGCTCTCTTCATTCAGAGAGGTCTAGGGATTATACTCCTAATATCAGTCTCATCTGTCATTGGATCAGACCTGCCTCCTCTTCCCTTAATTCTATGCACACCACTCACTCCTCCCACATCCAAGGCCACCAGTACCTCCTTGAGAAATGCCAGAGAAATGACTACAGAACAAGGTGCTCAAATGGGCTCCTTGTTATGCATTGCTGTGTGAGCATATGGGATTCAGAGCTTGAAGAGGATTAGCTTAGTCTGTGTTTATGTGTACAGTCTCTCTCTCTCTCTCTCTCTCTCTCTCTCTCTCTCTCTCTCTCACACACACACACACACACACACACACACACACACACACAATCTAGGACAGATGTGAACCTGTAAAGAACCGGCCAGTTGAAAGGTCCAACCTGGGTTCCAGTTGAAAGAAGAGAGGAAGACGGTCCTTTGCCTTCTGGGCATCCCAGGGCATGATTCTCACCCCTTGGGTCAGGCTGGGAGCAGCTGGGCTCCTCTGTCCCTCCAGCTTTATTGAGCTTGGGGGAAACTCATCAAAAACCTTTACAGGAAAGGCCTAGAAATTGATTCCTACTTGAGAAGGGCCAGGTTAAAGCTTTGCCCTCCTCGTGAGTTTCAGCTGAACATTGGAAACACTAAATTAAAAACTAGCAATGTCGCCTTGGACGGTGTGGTTTAGTGGTTTGTGCATCGTCCTGTGCACCAAAAGGTTGCTGGTTTGATCCCCAGTTGTGGGTGTGTAAGAGGCAGTCAATCAATGTTTCTTTCTCCTTCCCTCTTCCTTCCTCACTCTCTTGCTCTCTAAAAATCAATAAAAAATTGTTTTTAAAAACCCCCACAAAACTAGTAGCACATCACATGGTGCCTTGACACCCCAGTGTTGGTTCCCACACATGCCCAGCCCATCCCCCGGTATCTCTCGACAGGTTACTAGGGCCCACCATCCCGTGGTTCAGCCAGCAGTTAAGCTTAGTGCTTAAATAGTAATTCAGAAACAGTTTCAACAGGCTGTCCACAGTGTGCCTTACCCAAAACTGGCAAAGGGGAGGGTCAGATACAAAGGGAGCATCTTTGATTACTGTTCTAGTTCCGTCCACTCTGCTTCTTCCTTATGCAAATAGTCTAACCTATGAGTGGAGACACAACAGCAGCTGCTATTGGCCTTGTGCAAGTGTCAAAGCCCATTGCACTTCCGTTTCCTCAGCTGTCACATGGAGGTGTGAGGATTAAGTGAAGTTCAGTTGGCAAGTTCAGGGCACGGTGCCTGGGATATAGTAAGCCCCCCAGTAATATATCTTAGCTATTATGTGGCAAGCCCAGTGGTAGGTATTTTGCAGAGAGTCCTTTTAATGCTCACAACAGTCCTGCAACATTGATCTTA
The DNA here is from genome assembly GCA_027563665.1 of Antrozous pallidus. Classification (NCBI taxonomy): domain Eukaryota; kingdom Metazoa; phylum Chordata; class Mammalia; order Chiroptera; family Vespertilionidae; genus Antrozous; species Antrozous pallidus. The sequence goes on from CM050520.1 coordinate 63,869,865, forward strand.
TTAGCTTTCATTAGGAAGAGGTGGAGGCACAGAGGTGAAGCATGTGTCCAAGGTGAGCCAGTAGTGAAGGTGCCAGAACCACACCAGGTCGGCCTGGCTACAAAGCCTGTGCCATCGCTGTGGTTTCCAGAGTAAACAGTGTATGAGCAGGCATCTCTGTGTCAGTGGGACTGGAGCCATCAGGCTAAACAACTCCTTGCTCCATGCAGTCCAGGGTAATTCAGATCCACTGAGTAAACACTGTTCTGGGCAAGAGTTCCCTTGTGTCAACTTGCCTGTTCTAGGAATTCTCAATATACACACTGGAGCCCAACCAAAAATTCAGTGTGAGGCTGGTCTTTCTTGAGATCCCTTCCAAGGGGCTAATGATAAACAAAGGATCTTCTGATGAGGTGGTTTCATTTAAGGGATTCTCCCTTGACATCTCCCAGGAGATGCCTTTTCAATGGCTCTGACATACCTCAGCCCCGAGTCTCCAGGGAGTGAAAGAGGCACAGGTAATCCACCTTAAGGGCTCCCTGCTTTGACATCCCCTCCCCCTCTGCCCCTGGCCTGAGTTAGATGTCCTGTATGTTCTCATAGCATCCCGTGCCAATGTCCTTGCCTCGCTTCCCACCCAAATGAGCACAGAACGCTGTCCTGTTCACCTGTAGTCCCAGAAATTATCACACTTTTCAGAACAACCACACTAAACACAGCATTATGATAGTTGGCATCTACTGGGCACGTCCTATGTGCATTTTGAAGGAGGTACTATTGTGATCCTCACTTTAAAAGCAAGGAAACTGGAGCTCAAAGAAGTGTTTTTGCTTCCAAAGTCACAAAACCATATGTAGTAGAGCTGGATCTGAACCCGGGCAGCTGGATTCTGGATCCATGCTTTTAACCAGGACTCTGTGATGTTTCCACAGAGTAGATGCTTAATTAATTGATATTTGCACGTGGATACACATGTGGGTGTAATTGCTATATGTGGAGAATTATGACATGACCCGTGACATAGTTAAATCTGTGCAGTGATGAGCTGTGTTATCGTTGAGTTCTTCTGTGCTTCCTGCTTTCATCCTGCCGTTCTCCGTCTCTGTGCGTTTGCTCAGGGGAGGCAGTGAGAGCCGTGCTTGTGGCATGGCCGAGGTGAGAATGCAAGTTCCGGCCCTCCCATTGATAAGCATTACCTCTGTGTTAACGTTAGTTATCCTTCCTTAGCGTCATTTTCCTCAACTGGAAATGGGAATAATAACAGTGCCTACCTCTTCCAGCAAACTGAAAGGAATAATAACATAAAGGGAATAGTATGTCACCAATTTGGAACACAGTCATTCAACGTATATAAGCAGTTTAATTATTGTCATCACTGTTGTCACAAATGGTTGTTTTTAAAACTTTATTACTTCCTGTCAGTGGATTGGGAGCTCTGAGCCAGGGTGGGGAATGCTAAGTGGCACGCTTCAGTCTGAAGGCTAAAGTCACCAAACTCAGACAGTGTTCTCACCCATGAATTCCAGAGGCTACAAAGCATTCCAGATCTAAATGGAGTCTTCATCCAGTACCCGCATCTTTGTCCTGTAGTGGACACTGAGGTTCCAGCAGCCTGGGTGGAGAAGCGAACCGGATGTCCATGGTCTGTACCAGCCATCTGCTGCGTGGTGGCCGCACAGGTGGAGGGGACAGCTGTGTAGCAAAGGCCTAATACCAAACATCTAGTGAGAGTTGCCATTTATTGTACAGTTGGCAATGAACTTCACACATGGTAGAAAGTCGCTTATTCATTCAACATTTACTGAGCCAAGCAGTATTCTAGGCTCAGGGAATCAACAATGACCCAAACAGATAAAATGTTAGATATTTAGGTTCTTTCATACTTTGTATGCACTATTGCGATCTACAGAGTTGGCACAGAACTGCAATGTAGTGTTATCATTCCCATTTGATGATGAGGGAGCTGAGGCTCTGAGAGGCCAGATACTGCACCTTGGAGCTGCCAAGTGATGAGCCTGGGATGTGAATCCTTTTCTTCCTGATGCCAAAGTCCACTCTTGAGCACAATGCGATACTGCCGATCAAGGAAACAGCGAGTGCTAGAGCATGTGTGCACGTGTGTGTGTGTGTGTGTGTGTGTGTGTGTGTGTGCGCGCGCGCGCGCCGAGTGTGTTTTACGGGGGTGGTATCTGTTAATTCAGAAATGTAAACAGCTGTGGTTGTGACACAGCAATGATTGTGATCATCGATTTGAAAACTGCAAGAAACCCTGGTTGTGGCTTCTAGTCTTGGGCTCAGTCTACCATTTTACTGCTTCTGGTCAAAATCCATGTGTCCTTGGCTGCCTTCAGCAAAGAGAACTCTTGGGCTGATGTTGATAAGCAGGTAGAAGCTCGGAGATCCAGTGGTTCATTCCCAGGCCTGCCTGCTGAGTAACTTTGGGGTGCCAGTGGGCACCATGCCCATTGAGATGATATCCACACCCAGGGAGCTGAGGCTGCAATGTTAGGGGCTGTGCACAGAAAGAGTGACGTGCCCTGAGCCCCGGGCTGCTCAGGGTGTGGATGGTGGGACCCAGAGCCTGTTTCCCGCAGACTGGGAAGGACTTTCAGAGGTAGCATTTCAAATGCCACTGAAGGCGGGAAAAGGGATGGCTGGGCATTGCAGTGGAGCAGAAAGAGCCCAAGAGGAGTGTTCTGTTCTGGGCAGGGTCCCCGGGGCCTCATTTTGTTTCCAGCGGATGCTACTGTTTCTAGGCAGCACGGCCAATACTTACTAGTAGCTTCCAGGCCTCCTCGCTCCTTCTGTCAGTCCTGAGGCTGTCCCATTGCAAGCAGATCCCCTGGACATACCTCACAATGCAAGGTCGGTGCAGGCAAGCAGGAAGCTCATTGCCATGGGATATCAGAGGTCTGGGATTTTGGCCCTGGCCCTGCCCCAGTGGATGGGGACATTCGGGCTAAGTGCCTTCGCTCCTGGGCTTTGCTTTTCTGACCCTTAAAGTGAAAGGGGTACAACTGGATGGTGATGCTTCCTGTGATCTCTTGCCACTCTAAGATTGTGTGTTTGTTACCTGGGTATTTGCAGCCTTAAAGTGTCCTTTTCATCCTCATGTCCTGCTGTCATGTTTGCTGCTCCTTAAGCGCAGCATTTTTCCTATTGCTTCAATGCCCAGTCCTTACTGCTGACATCTATTGTTAAATTAGTGTGTCACTATTGCAGGAAATCATGAATGAATGAAGCCCCTGGCTCATGCTGGTATTGCGTGCAGGCTGTGGTTCCCTGTGCTTCAGTGTGAGTTGAAGGAGAACTGAGATAACCAATGTGGGCACCTAAAAGCAATTTCTAACTATTGCTGCTGCTGCTGCTTATTTATATGCTGCTTTCTAAAAATATGGAGTAGTGAACATAGGGACTTATAACCACCTTTTTTCAATAATGGGGATTTTTCCCCCCTCATATTTCTAATATTCATGCATTTTAATGGTGGCATCCTGTCTTACGATAGGGCTCAGAGTAGTTTATTCAACCAACCCCTTAGTCTTACACATTGAATCCACTCAAGCTTTTCCATATTATAAAAAACATATCTAACCATTCTAACTTATTTTAAAAATAAAATGTATTGCTTTGCCACAGGAAAAAAAATGTTTTCACTAAAGGATTCTGATCCCGTGACACCATCAACTCTACCCGCTTAGTGAGATGGCATAGTGAGATGGCAGGTGGGACGCCCAGGAGAGTGGATGTACGTGCTGGGCACAGGCCAACATGACCTCCATCCGTTACTCCATCAGGGAGAGGAAAGCCCTTTCCCTAAATCCAAAGCAATGCCCTGTTCTTCCTTGAATGGAAGAAGGGGAACATGTGGGGCCAGGTCCTGTGAGAAGAGGAGAAGGGAGGCCAGAGAAGGGAGGCCTGCCTGGGAGTGCCCTTCGGCTGTCTGGCCTCAGACCAAGAGCTTAGACTTCTGGGTCTCGGCTTCCTGTTCTGTGAATGAGAATATTAGTGCTGTTGTTAGTGTTGCCTGCCCTTTACCCCTGGTTTGGAGGATGGACGCTGGGGAGGTTGTAAGCATAACATGAAATCGTAGGTAAAAAGTTAATTTGCAGCCTTAGTGGAAATGTACAGAAGTGAGTTATGGGGAACATGGAGTCACTGGTTCGTTTCTGGAACTGAGTGTGTCTATAGAGTTAACAGTGCTTTTTGAGAAAACCTTTACCTCACATATTAAGAAGGAGCAAAGGCAGTAATTCGACCCTCTACTCTTTCCATGCTTCTTGTTTTTAATCTTTGCCAGATGTAGGCTGGCAGTGAGCCCAGAGGGGAACACTTTTTCTTATAGATGTAGTTTTGTTTTTGTCTCCCTTCTAGACAAAGAATTCTTGAAGGAAAAGGAGAAGTTAGAAATGGAGTTAGCAGCAGTGAGGACTGCAAGCGAGGATCACCGGAGACACATTGAAATCCTGGACCAGGCTCTGAGCAATGCCCAGGCCAGGGTCATCAAGCTGGAAGAGGAGGTGAGATGGGGTGGGAGGATTGGCGGGGGGGGCGGAGGATGGGGGTAGGGGGTGGAGGGCAGAGCCCCGAGGGTCTCCATTTCCATTTTCTAACCCAGCGCCCTCAAGTAGAGCCAACTCCAAGGAGTTAAGTTGGGGTGGAGGGGAAGGGGGGAATGTAGGAGATCTTCCAAATAAAAATTAATAAAAACAGAGTTGATCCAACCCAGAGCCAGACAAAGTATGAAAGGCACACGTGAATACCATCAGCAGAGAGCTCACTCTCAGCCTGCAACCCCCCTACCGCCTGCTGGTTGGCATGTGTTCAGGGCTAGAAATAAGTGGGAGGACTGGAAATCACTGGTTCCTGTACAGAAAACAGACTAACATTTTTTTTTAAATACTTCATTTACTCTGTCTTTGGACTCCTGATTACATTAAAAAAGGCAAAAGTCCTCTGTGGGGTGGAGCTGGGGTGGCCTTCAGCAAGCCTGTCTTCAGTTTTCAGAAGTTGGCTCTGCCTGCAATGACCCCTCCACCCCAACCCCATCCCCCAAATCCAGGAAAGTGTGATCCCATGACTATGGAGGTAGAATGGCCCTTTCTGAAATCCAAGTGAGGGGATTCAGGCTGTAGACAGTGTCAGGAAAGAAGGCGAGGTCTGGCCGGGTAGGCAGGAGCCATGTGGACAGTAGAGGCCCCAGTCTGGAGGACGCATGGCCCAGACGGTCTACGCGGGGTACTTTGCTGCCCGGCATGCAGAAAAGAGTGCCGTGATTAGTTCAATTGTTGCTGCTGTTGTTGAAAAGAAAAAGCTATTCCTCAAAAACATCTCCTGATGCCAGGTAACTAACTCAGTGTCTCAGCAAACTTCAAGGTTAAAGCAGCTGAAGGAGAAGATTGTTAAGTCTACCAGGGTCTTGTCCATTAGAAGCCTTTTAAGCCCTATAAGTCCTGTGTAGAAATTGCAGTGTGAATCCTAGCATGAGCGATCCCAGGGCAGCAGCCCTGCTGTATCTTCCTTGTCGCCACAGAGGAACTCATCAGGTAGGAAAACATGTGCCCAGAAAGTGGCCTCGGCCCTGAAGGACAGGGGGTCTGTTTTGAGGCCAGTATCCTTATTATTTTTACAACAGAAATCACTTACTAAGGCTCCTTCTCCGTGTGAGGAACAAAGGAAAGTTATACATTTTTAATCTTCTTTGTTTAGATTTTCTGTGAAACTGGAAGCTGTGAAGTCCTTGGAGACAGGTCCTTTCTGATCACTACTGTGGATCTTTTCTTGTCCTTATGTCCATATAAGGTCTTTGATTGTGTGTAGCCTCTCCAAAATGTCTGTCTGGCTTCCAGACACACTCCTTGTTCTTATTAAGGTTCCTTCTGAAGGGCCTTATTCAGCCCAGATGGCTCCTGTGTGTGCTTCCCATACTCCCCAGGATGGTTAGGAGCTGGGACTCTCGGGCCAGACTATGATGAGTGAGCTTCGTGACCCCAGGGAGGATGTGTCAGCTCTGCGACCTTGAGCAGTCACTTGACCTCGTTCGTCCTCAGTTTCCTCATCTCTTAGATGGAGATAATAAAGGAGCGTGCCTTTTACTGTTATTGGGAGGGTTGAATGAGATACTACATATAAAGCACAAAGCTTGGCATGGTGGTGCTTTAAAAATGTTGGCTGATAAAATCATCGTTACTATCAACTGTTTTCATCATAATATACTCCTTGCTAGGCTTAAGGTTGATACAAAGGTAAATGAGAGTGATCCGTGCCTTTGAGAATCGTGCAGTTGACTAGGGATAATAATTCATTCACTTAACAGTATTTATTGAGAACCTGCTGGATGCCAGGTGCTGTTCCAGGCATTGGGGACACACAGTGTGCACTCTGCCCGACAAGATCAAAGCTCTTCTAGTACCTACACACTTAGGAAATTGCATTCAGTCTAGGATGGGGTAAGTGGTATATGAATGGTACTCACAAAACATTTGATCAGATGAGTCATCCATAACAGGAACCTGCAGTTAATAGGTTCACAAGTGCCTATTAAATCAAATCAAGCAATCAAAGGCACAATGAATTAAAGAGCCATATAAAAATTGATCCCAAGAGCAGGTGTAAAAAAAAAAGGCTGTAAAATTGCTGTTTTGCCAAGCCAGTGTAGTTCAGTGGTTGAGCATCAACCTATGAGCCAGCAGGTCACGGTTCAGTTCCCAGTAAGGACACATGCCTGGATTGTGGGCTGTGTCCCCAGTAGGGGGTGTATAGGAGTCAGCCAGTCAATAATCCTCCCTTCGTTGATGTTTCTATCTTCCTCTCTGAAATCAATAAAAATGTATTTTAAAAATAATAATAAATAAAGTTGCTGTTTTTGCCACTCCCCTTGAAAGATCGGAAACACCTCCATTTTATTCCAGTGGCTCTGGCTAGCGTGCAGGCTTAGCTCAGGGCAGTGCAGCCTGCTAAGTCAGAATGCCCCTCACAGCAGCTCTTAAGTCCCAGCATGTTCCCCCTTGCCAGTGCAGTCATGAGTTAAACCCAGGACCTGAGTCACCTGCAAGGCATTTGCACGCCCAGATGCGGAATGACAGGAAATGGCATCTGGTTTCCCCACTCAGGACCAGATAAGTAAGTGCCTCGGCCTGATTTTTGACACCAGCCACTTCCCAGAAAGTTAGAAACGTGCCTAGGACTCCTGATCACGGCCCAGACTTGTCACTGGAAGAAAACAAAGTCTGAGGGTAAGAATTTGAGATTGCTCATCAGGATTCTCAGTCCAGACTGGATGTGACGTTTCCAAAGGTCATTTTTACCTTAATTTCCATTTCCTCAGTGATTGTGTTGGGTGTTCATGCCCTTCTGGCCTCTTCAGGGCTGTCAGCTACTCGTCTGTAGAGGCTCAAACCTTTAGGAGAAAGTGACTCCACAATTACCCAGAAGGAACAATTTCAATCTTTATTCAGACCTACACATAGGCACACGTGCATATAAACACACACACAGTTCTCTATTACAATAGTAATTTATAATTATTATGGAAAATTTGAAAAATACAGAAGAGAATAAAGAAGATGAGAAATGTCTATTCAGCCATACCGATAAACATGGGTAGTGCTTTTATTTTTATTTTTTATTGATTTTTTTTTAAATCCTCACCTGAGGATATTTCTCCATTGAGAAGGAGAGGGAGAATGTCGATGTGAGAGAGAGACATCGATTTGTTGCTTCCTCCACTCCCCACAACTGGAGTCGGGGATCAAACCTGCAATTGAGTTACATGCCCTTGACCAGAAATCGGTTCACAGGCCGATGCTCTAACCAGTGAGCCAAACTGACCAGGCTGGTTAGTGCTTTTAAGTATTTCCTTTCTGTCTTTTTTTCTTCCTAGATAGAGTTGTGATAATGTTGTATATAATTTTTTATTCTGGATTTTTCAGTTAACATTGTAGAGTAAGCATTTTCTCATAACATTAAAAACTTTAAAAACCCCATTTCCAATGCCAACAAATGCCATAATTACTAAGCAGTAACCAAGGATTGAGCTCAAAGCTGCACCAATAACTGAAGGCAGGTTCCCCAGTAGGGTCTTCGATTCCAAGCATCCTAGCCACATGAGATACAGCTGGCGGCCGTGTCTAACCCTTTTCTGGGCCAGCTCATGGGAGTGGGAGAGCACATGCACTGGTGGTTTAAGTCCGATCTCCCTCTACCCTGGTCCTGATAACCACTGTTTTGATCCCGGGCTCCTTTCTCCCTCTGCTCAGTTACGAGAGAAGCAAGCCTATGTGGAGAAGGTGGAGAAGCTGCAGCAGGCACTGATCCAGCTGCAGTCTGCATGTGAGAAGCGGGAGCAGATGGAGCGAAGACTTCGGACCTGGCTGGAGCGAGAGCTGGATGCCCTGAGGACTCAGCAGGTGTGGAGCTGGGGGAGGGGCCGACAGATGGCAAGATGCACACGAGCCTCCGCCCTCAGCACTGGGGATGCCGGAGTCAAGGGGAACTCCCTGTCCTAGGGAGCCAGCACAGCGGCCAGTGGAGGACGGGCAGTCCACTCACTGGAGTGATGTCCTTACAGAAGGCTGCTGGGCATCGGAGAATGTGGCTTTAGACAGCTTCACAGAGGAGGACATTTGAGTTGGACTTTGAAAGAGGAGTTTTTGGGGGGTTCTGGGGAGAACATCAGAAGTAGATGAAGGGTATGTGTCAAGGAGAGAGGCAGTTCAGGACAGCTGGGTGCAGCTGGTGGGGGGAACGCCCGGTGTGGCGCTGGAGAGGTGAGGCCAGCAGTGGTATGGACTGGGCTTTGTCCTGTACAATAGAGCCAACAATGGGAGTTTTTCAGCTGGAGAGGAACGTGGTACACAGGGCTGTGGAAAGAGTGATCTGGTGGTGTTGGGAGGATCTTGGGGGGCAGATGGCGGCCCGAGGGCTGTTGTTGTCATCAGCGGGGGGTGGCAGTGGGAATTCAGAGGGAGCAGGCAGGAGTGGGATTTGTAGGACTGACCATCAGTGCATGTCCTGAGGTAAAGGAGAGGAAGGAGTTCAGGGCGACCTCTGGAGTGTGATTGGCCGTAAGCTCCTGATCCTCTGCCTCGTCTTATCCTGGCAGTAGCAGCTAACGTAACTCGGCTATTAATAAGCTCAAGTAAAAGGCCCAGCCCGGCTCCATGCGCCTCGGCAAGGGGACAGCCTGCAGGACAGCCCTGTGGCCGGACGGGGAGCCTCCTGGGCCCGCAGACTCCCGGCTGCAGCGAGCGCCTGGCCGTGGTCATCAGCCAGTGTGGCAGGCAAAGCCCTCTCTGCAGCCATGAAGGGTGCGCCCTCAGTTGGGACCCAGGGAATGCAAGACGGCTCCTGGAATTACCTACTGGACGGGGCACAGTGGTTGCGGGTGAAAGACTTGGAAACGCTTGAAAGCGCACACCCCGGCCGGCCCCGCCCTTTCTCGTGCCGGTGCCCATGTTTCCCGGGCGTGTGTACTTGGCGGGCGGAGGAGGTGTCGGTGAGATCGCCCAGAACATTACGGAACCCACCCGGCCGCCCACCATCTTGGCTTAGTTGGTGGCTCGTAAGGAAGGGTGAGTCTGTCTTTGAACTGCTGCCCTGTCCACCCTGGGCTGCCTTCCCTGGCCAGTGGCCACCCTCCCGCTGCCCCCATGTCATTTACTGAGGTCTGAGCCTCCCCACTAGGGAGTGGGGGGGTAGCTTCTCGAATGCTGGCACCGGTAAGCCTCACGAACTCTTGGCTGCAAAACGGGCACATCTCAAAACTCAGCACTGCAAAGAATGTTTGCTTCCAGTTACTGTGCCCCCAGCCCCTACAGTTAGGTGACTTATCCTGGGACTTTCTATTTTGGATGCTGTGAAGCCAGGCTCAACCCCGTTATCCTTGATGTGTACCAAGGAGAAAAGTGAGGTTAGAATGATTTGAAAATTTTCCTTTGCCACAGGGGACTGTTCACAGTGTGCATGCTCAGAACCATGCACCCTCACACCCATTGCTTCCTCAACTGAGTGGAAACTTGTCCCTGCCGTGCCTAATGGCTGCTGGCAGATCTGGGAGCACCTGGCGGGGACAGAGGCTTCGGAACTGAGACTCTCTGAGAAAATTACTTGGCTTGCATTTTGGACCCCCCTGCAGGTTATGGCTGACATGAGACCAAAAAAAGGGGAGATGATCTTTGGAGCTAAACAGAACTTTGTTTTATTTCGGCATCTCTTTAAAAATAATATCAGGTTTTTTTTTAAATGAGTGTGTAATTCTCTCTTTTATGATAATGAAAGACACTTATGAGTTTCCTTGTTTGCCTACGCATTAAAAAGTTGGATAATATTTTTTATGATTTCCTTTAATACCTCTTTATTCTATCATTTTGTCAGTGAGCTTACATTATTTTATAACCAAAAAAAGGTAAAAATTTTATTACAAATAAATTCACCCCAAAACCTTGAGCTTCTAGTTAGTTCCATGTGGCATCCTGTATAATAAAAGGCTAATATGCAAATTGTCCCCTCTACTGGGAGTTTGGGAGTTCAACTGGAAGTTTGACCTGGGGCAGGGCCGATTGGCCAACCGTCTGTGGCCCCTCCCTCTGGCTGACCCTGCCTCTGGTTGGCCCCTCCCCCTGGCCAGTTCAGCCTAATCAGCCCGATCAGGGTGGGCTGGGCCAGACCCTACCTGTGCACGAATTTATGCACCAGACCTCTAGTATACTATAAAGTTTGGTCAGGCTTCTGCCTGGACAGAGTCCTGAGTGCAGGCCTGCTGGCCCTTAGCAGGGATGCCTGGAGTCCACTCTAGTCCACTCCAGAGCCTGGGGTCCCCTGAGAGACTTGGCCTTTCTGGGAAAGGTACCCAGGGGCCTCCCTGATCAGCTTCCTCCTCATTCACTCTGCAGCAGCTCATGCATATGCTTGCCTGGACGTGGCCAGCCCACCGGCATCCCGCTCCTCACTCCTGTGCTGCAAAGGCATTTATCTGACCTTTGTAGGAAGGTCACACTGAGGTCACATGGTAACAGCTCCTGGTCATATCCCCCCTCAACAAAGCCACTACCCATACAGCATTATTCTGAAGGGACCATTGAGAGAGTCGCTCAGAAAACTTATTAAATCAAGACCTACACAGGGGCTCTGCCCTTAGATGATGCCAGGACCCAGCCAGACTTCTCCACCCACATCCTTAACAACACGCAGCCCCCACTGAGCTGGTTAATCCTGTGAGGTGCCCTGGAACCTTCCCAACAGCGGCATGGAGTCAAGAATTCGTTCACAGGATGACTCCAGGGTTAGACTGACCAAAGTGGGTGACTCCTGCCTGCTCCTCCTACTAGGAAAGTGCCCGTGGGTTAGAGAGCTTTCTGAGCCTCAACTTCCTTGTCTCTAAAATGGGGCAAATACACGATGCTGATCTTACACGTGTAACCTCAGATAAGAAAATCCCCACAGTGCCCGGCACTGGGCAACTCATTAAGAAAGGATAGCTATCATTGCTGTTTTATCATCATGACCTTCAGAGTATGTGCACAGCCTAGGGCAGTGATGGGCAACCTTTTGAGCTTGGTGTGTCAAAATTCGCCAAAAAACCGAGCATAACTCGGGTGGTGTGTCACTTCAAGAAAACAACCATACTTTTCTGTATGCGACCGCATGTGGCCGCGTGTCATTGAAAATCGCTCGTGTCAGTGTTGACACGCGTGTCATAGATTCGACATCACGGGCCTAGGGCATCCTGGCAGCCTCTCCCGGATTCCTCCCTTACTCCTGCTTTTCCAGTCCCACTGGGAAAGGTGGCCGAAATGTGTTAACTGAGGTATTCTCAGCACATGATGTACATGCTCAGTAAATATTTGTTGTTCAACTGAATGGGCAGCAGAAGCTGGCCTGCCTGACTGTCGATCCGTTTCCCTGGCTGGATTGTGCTATGCTTGAGTGTTGAAACTTATGCTTCTATTTTAATGACTCTTCATGATCTGAATCAGGTGCTCTATGAAGACTTGCCATGATCTCATGTGAGGTCAAAATGCACCAGCCAGCTGAGATGGGAACCTGAGGATTCAGAGAGAAACTGACCAGCTTAGCGAGGCTGTGGGATCTTTTTCTTGGCCCGTTTATGAGAGCAAAGGAGCTCTTGTTTTGCTGGATCGGACATCCCCTGCCTGAGGCCGGGTGCTGGCTACGGGAGTCCGTGACTTCCTGTGCAGGTGGATGAGGATAGGTGCATGCCTTCGCTCTGTTCCTGACTAAATGTTAGCCACTGGACAAGGTCCTAGAGTAATTGGTATTTGTAGCTTTAAAAAATGGAACACAAACATATGGTTTACAAAAACCTATTGGCCCATTGCTCTTTTTGCTCTGGCAGGATGAGACTCCATCAGGGAAGCGCAGGCTTGTGTGTGGTTCCGAGTGCCTCTCACTTTGCAACCAGCTCTGCACTTACAATCTGTGACCCCTGGGAAACCGGAGGGGATACAGACTAGCTGGGAGGAAGTCATTCTCCCTGAAGTCAGAACCTCTTCAAAGCCCATCGTCCTCCAAGCTGTTTAGAGGAAGTAGGATGCCTTAGTTTCAAAGGGGGAAAATCTGAACTGTGAATATTCTCCCCTGTGAGCAGTCCAGATAAGACATCCACTTTATTCCTTATCTTATCCCGGTTTAAAGAACGGGCTGAGCTTGCATTACAGACTTTCTGGCAGCTCTTTACTTTGGCTAGCCCTTTAAAGTTTATTAAATGCTTTCCTATGTGTTATCTTATTGGACTCTCAGGCCTCTAAGTAGGGCAGGTATTCATTTGTTTCCCAGACGAGAGCTTTGCATCCGGGAGAGCATGCGTGACAGGGCTGCTCACTCCCAGACCCTGGGCCTTTCCATTTTTTCTCCTAGCCCTGGGGAAGACAAACACCTGGAACACTTGTGAGCACTTGGGAGGAAGTGCCCCAGACCGGGAGGCCAAGACTTAGTCACTGCTCTTGCTTTTGGTATAAATGAACTTCAGGGTGGTGGACAAGCCACTTCTTATCATGCAGAACCGTATGGACCGACAGATGTGGATTTGAGTCCTGACCCTAATGGAGCTCAGAGACATGGACCAGTTCATTTAACCTCTCTGAAGCTTAGTTTTCTCCTCTGTAAAATTGGGATATTGTCTACTTCTATGATAAAGTTACATGACAATTCATTGAGACAGGAATTTGGTAGGTGAGGTAACTTGGTGTTAGGATCTGCTAAGGTTGGTCATTTCTCCTGGAGAGGGAGCGAGAGTGGGATGGTAATGTGTGTGAACGTGCTGGGGACCCGGATCAGCAATGTGTGCTCCACGCGGGCAGCTCTGCAGACCCGGTTAATGTGGTCTGCTTTATGGCCCCGGTGTCACATCAAGATGTTCTCTCTCTGCTTCTCTAGAAACATGGGAACGGCCCACCAGCCAGCACGCTGGAATACAATGCCCCGGCCCTCATGGAACTTGTGAGGGAGAAGGAGGAGCGGATCCTGGCCCTGGAGGCCGACATGACCAAGTGGGAGCAGAAGTACCTGGAGGAGAGCACCATCCGGCACTTTGCCATGAACGCCGCAGCCACCGCCGCAGCCGAGAGGTGAGGCCAGCCTGGGGTCCCACGGGGTTTCATCCGCTAGGTAAAATGCATCCACACAGTGGGATACTATTCAGTCTTCAACTGTGATGTGGGGAGCGTTTATTTCAACAGCAGGTGTGTGACAGGGGCAGACAAGAAGAGTTCATCCTCCTGGCAGCCCTGAAAGGGGGAATGCTGTCATCCTCGGTTTGCAGGTGAAGAAAGGAGGCTAGGGAGGTGCAGCGGTTTTTTCTGAGTCGCACTGCTAGTGAGTGGTGGGGCCGCGTGGGAAGGGAGACCTGTCTGCCTTCAAGCCTGATTCCACTTGGCTTGCGATTGTTTTCTGCCGCTGTCTGTTATGACTTCTGTTGTCTTCTTTCCTTTCTGTAGTGCTCAACCTGTTCTTTCAAAATTGGCTCAAAATGTTCGATAATTCACAGGATAATTCTGTGAAACTCTCCTGTTGTCTGGGTGAGCAGGCAGCTCCTTGGTTGCCAGCGCTCACCTGCGCGCGTGATCGCTGAACCGCGGGGGCGGCCGCGCATTCCCCCGGTCCTCTCTCTACCGCTCCCTCACCTCGCCTCCCACCACTTTGCTCTTTGCCAGTAAGTTACATTTAATAAGGAGTTGTTTAGAATTCATTACAATTTAGGATTAGTCTTGTTGGAGGCCATCCTCAAATTTCAAAGATACATCCATTAAATTGGACTAGCCAGCCCCACGTTTCTTTGGGATGTGTTATTTCTTTACTGAAGAAGAGGAGAGGCCCTTTGGGGCCTAGGGGGTACCTCATAAGCCATCCATGGGCTCTCGAGTTCATCCTCAAGTAGAGGAGACCCACTAGCAATATGCTCACCTGATGCCTCCAGGACTGGGCAGAGAGCAATGCCACCCATGGGGGCATAGATGCCTCCACTGGGCGCCACGGCCCACGTGCATCTGGGGAGATCTGCAGATTCACAGGGGGGATGGCCATTTGGGGATCAGTTTCTAGCGCCCAAGTGTTGTTCATGCACGTCTGTGCTCTGAAGGGAACAGCCCCCAGAACCCCATCTGAATGAGCCCCCAGGGCTGGGGATGGACATTTGAGACATGTGCTGTGTCAGAGCTGCCATCGTGATGTGAGAGGTGGAGGGGGTTGCAGCCCCCAGGTCACACTTTGTAGCGTCTGTGTGAGAACATTGACGCTCTTGGAAGTATTTCTTGATGGTTACACAATTGGAATGTTTTTATTTCCTGCAATTTGCTTTGTAAGGTAATTAGTACCAGTGAATCCCCTCTCCATCCCGCGGAAGAGAACAAACCATCATAGCGTTACAAAGGGGCTTGACTTCTTTGCCAGCTTTGGTCTGGGGCATGGCTCTCCATGATGCCCTGTGGTTTTTAATGGTGAGAGCATGGCACAGGGAGGCAGGACCCCACATGCAAGGCTCCCCCAGCTCTTGCTGCCTACAGATGTGTGATTCTGCAGAAGCCTCTCTCAACGTCACTCACTTCATTCAGAAATGACCTAATTTCTGACGTGGAAATTAGTTCCCAGCTGGTTGCAAGCAAGGAGCCAGACCCTGCTCCATGTCATCAGTCACTCACACCACACTAGCCCAACCTTGTTCGTCACCCGCGGGCTAGGGCCCACATCTCTTGCCCTCAGAGAATAGGATGGATGGAATGAGGCTCTTTCCACCTCTCCTCCCTTCCCCCTTCTTTGCTTCCACAGGTGTTAATTGAGCATCTAATAATTCTGTGGGAAAACTACCCTCCCCCTTACTGACTACGCCTACCCACAGTCTCAAGAAAAATCAGGCTTTTAGCGCCAATCTTGATGTTCTTTTAAAAGAGAACCTCTGTACTTTCAGCATTGCTTTTCTGTGGAAAGAAAGCTTTAGGGGGAAGGTTGAAATTCTGAGCTCCTGTCCAGATGCTAACTGGCTATGTATGCCTGGGTGAAAATGAGCATTTCCAATCATTAGTTTTGTGTCTTTCCAGCAATGCTTTTTATTTATTTATTTATTGCTTTTTTTTATTTAATTATTTTTGTATCTTTATTGTTCAGTTTATTAATTACATTTTCTCCCTATATCTCCTCTCCACCTGGTACCCATCCCACCCTCCGCCCTCACCTACCCCACCACTGTCCTCTCCCATAGTTGCATGATTTTTGTCCAGTCTCTTGCTGCACTTCCCACACCCCTTTTCTCACCAAGAATTGTCAGTCCATTCCCTCTCTATGTCCATGATTCTGTTATATTCACCAGTTTATCCTGTTCATCAGATTGTTAATTCCCTTGATTTTTAGATTCATTTGTTGATAAATGTGTGTTTGTTGTTCATAATGTATATTTTTACCTTTTTCTTCTTCCTCTTCTCAAACAATACCTTTCAGCATTTCATATAGTATTGGTTTGGCGGTGATGAACTCCTTTGGCTTTTTCTTGTCTGTGAAGCACTTTATCTGACCTTCAATTCTGAATGATAGCTCTGCTGGATAGAGTAATCTTGGTTGTAGATTCTTGCTATTCATCACTTTGAATATTTCTTGCCACTCCCGTCTGGCCTGCATCGTTTCTGATGAGAAATCCGCTGACAATCGTATGGGTGCTCCCCTGTAGGTAACTAACTGTTTTTCTCTTGCTGCTTTTAATATTCTCTCTTTATCTTTTCCTCTTGGCATTTTAATTATGATATGTCTTGGTGTGGTCCTCTTTAGATTCCTATATTTTGGGGTTCTGTGCACTGCTTGGGTTTTTAAGTCAATTTCTTTCACCATGGGGGGAAGTTTTCAGTCACTATTTCTTCTAGTAGGTTTTCATTATCTTGCTCTCTCTCTTTTTCTGGCACCTCGAAAATTCTGATGTTGGTATGCTTGAGGTTGTCCCAGAGTCCCCTTATACTATCTTCAATTTTTTGACTCTTGGCTTCTTGCTTTTCCGGCTGAGTGGATTTTGCTTCTTTGTATTTCAAATCTTTGACTTGGTTCTTGCAGTCGTCTAAACTGCTTTTAGGACTTTGTATAGTATTTTTTATTTCAGTCAGTGTATGGTTAATTTCTAGTTGGTCCTTTTTCATATCCTTGTAAGTGTTGTTCATTTCCTTGTAAGTGTTGTTTATTTCCTTGTCGTTCTCATTAAGTTTATCGGCCTTTCTAGTAGCCTCTTCATAAATCTAATTACTGTGGTTTTGAACTCTATGTCTAGTCATCTTTTTTCCTCCATTTCTTTCACAGCTGAGTTCTTTCCTTTTCTCTGCATTGTGGTTGCTTTCCTGAGTTGGTCCCTTATTGGTGTGTGGTAGGTTTCCTCTAAGGGACAGTGGCTCAGCTTCCTTATGCGGTATACAGCGTCAGCGTTAGCTCTGCCCTACGCAGCGTGAGGCGCACGGCGTCAGCGTCAGCTATGAGGCGCGCAACGTCAGTGTCAGCTATGCAGCTCGCGGGTCTCAGTGTTGGTTGGCAATGGTGGGCCCCTCCAAGAGGAATCCACCGCTGGTCTCCCCGTTGCCAGACAACTCTGCCCCTTCCCAAATGAGTCTGCACGGCCAAAGTCTCACTCAGGGTTGCAAAACAAAGCAGTCCAGTGGTCTCTGAGCCAGTGAGCAAGTCACGCGTCCTCTGCCCTGTCGCGGACTCCAGGAACTGCTGTTCCAACTTACGCAAGCACTCTCCCCAAACTCGTAGACCTCAGCCGTGCCCGAGGTCTTCCTTTCCCCGACCTGGGTCCTCGCCTGGAACTGGGGGGTCAGTGCTGTGGTAGGCTCCCGCCCTCCCCGTTGGAGAAAACCAGCCGGGTTTGCTGCCGCCAGTCCCTCACCGCTCGCTCGCTCGCGAAAGGCTCCTAACCTCACTCCTCGCGTATCTTCAAAGCTGCGCACCGCTGCTCCTCCTGAGTAACAGCGTCCCACCTTTATTTTTATCTGTGGAATTTTCACTCAGCCAGCTTTCCGGTGATTCAGGATGATGTTTGTTTTGTTGTTAAGTTGTAGTTTCAAAATTGTTGCGTGGGCAGCAAAATAGGTGCTTACCTATGCCGCCATCTTGGTTCCTCCTATCTGGTTTAATTTCTCCAGCAATGCTTTTTGAACGGAGAAAGTGATTGTGGTGTACCAACTGGTTTCGCCATTTTGGTGCAACATGAGGACGGTGGTGCCTGCTGCACAAGGTGCTGTGAGGCTGACCGAGACACCCGGGTAACATGCTTCCCTCGGGCCCCAGCAGGAAAGAAATGCTCGTTCGTTGATAGTTGCTTGTTGAAAAAGATAAAGAAAAGGGGGGGGCTCTTTTTTGCTGTTTTTGAGTGTCCTAGAGAATAGCCATAAGATATTAAATATGACCACAGCCTTGGAATATTAAATATTTGGCTGGATCTTTTCTTACCAATTCAGTATTCACTAATCAGAGACATCACTGCACCTTTTGGTCTAACATATATTTTGATCACTTAGATGGCAGGTATCTTATTTTTTAATTTCTTTATTTTGTTGATTTGAGATAAACAAAAATTTTTGTTGTTCCACTTATTTGTGCATTCACTGATTCTTTTTCTTAAGCATATTTGTTTTTATTGATTTCAGATAAAAGGGGAAAGGGAGAGAGAAGCATCAATGATGAGAGAGAATCATTGATCAGCTGCTTCCTGAACACCCCCTGCTGGGGATGGAGCCCACACCTGGCTATGTGCCCTGACCGGGAATCGGACGGTGAAACCTGATTCGCTGTTCAGAGGCTCGACCACTGAGCCACACTGGCCGGGCTCATCGGTTGATTCTTGTATATGCCCCGACTGGGGATCAAACCCACAACCTGAGTGTATCAGACAGTGCTCTGACCAGCTGAGCCACCGGCCAAGCAGTTATCTTATTCTCACCGGCCGTCGTTCACTAGGAATGATCAAGTTGCCGAAACCAGTGGCAGGAAGAGTTCTCTTCGACCAGTTGTTTTCCATTAGACACCAGCTTGAGGCTCCACATTTTAAGCTCCCCATGTTCGTCCCTCCTGTCCTGCTCTCCCCACCCCCACCCCAACCTCCTGCACTGCACTTTCTAGGACAGGGTGTGTCTTCATCTCTCGGCTGTGCTGCCGGCATGGCTGTCAGCTGAGTGGACCCGAACCCCAGGCAGGGGCCCATGAAATGAGAAATGGGCGAGGAAGCAAGCAGGATGGAGCTTTCAGCGTGAGGCTCCCTGCCCCAAAGGACCAGGATCCGCTTTAAGGATTCACTGAGTCTCCATTTCACTGTAGCGTACTGAAAAGGCTGCTGTGTGGGTAAGGAGCAGCCATGAAACTTCAACTCCAATCGAGAAAGTCAGGAAGGATTAGGGTGAAAGAGACCCTCACAGCTGGAGTGACAGAATCCACGCGTCCGCAGGCGCAGCGTCCGTAGTCACAGCTGCCACACGGCCCGCGTGATGCACGGTGGCGCCGGCAGAGGGCGGGGAATTGTTACTGTGGGGTTTTATTTTGTTCTCTTTAGATACCGTCTTCATCCTACCAAGTTGAGGGAGCGCATAGGCCAGGATCCAGGCGGGATCGTGGGGGGAGGAGTGTGTGGGGAGGGACGTCGAGCGCGGTGGCCTCGCACGCCTCTCTGTGGGCGTGCGCGTCACTCTGTGTGTGTGTCCTGTGTTGCCAGGGACACGACGATCATCAACCACTCTCGGAGCGGCAGCTACGGCGAGGCCTCGCTGGAGGCCCACATCTGGCAGGAGGAGGAGGAGGTGGTGCAGGCCGCCAGGAGGTGTCAGGACATGGAGTACACGTAAGGACAGCAGCCGCGTGCGGGGCCGTGACACCGCGCTCCACCCTGGCCACGCACCTCACGACCCCGTGCCCGCATTGGGGCTCACACTCCAGCCACAGCCCCTGCTCTGAACCGCTGACAGGCGAGCAAGGGGCTCTCCGAGTCTGAAAAGAACACGAGTGTTTTCTGATTCTCATTTTGGGCCTTTGGGGGGGAAGTGGGGGAGAGTAATTTCTCCCAGAGGACCTGTTCATCCTCTGACTTTCCGAGAAAATAGGGAAATTGACTTCCATGGAAGGCTGACCCTGAGTGAGGCTTCCTGCTGCTCTGCCCCCCACAGCAGGGACCGGGCCCTCTGAGCTGGCCTCTGAGCCGCCGCTGGGAGGCCACTGCCGTTCTCACCTGTGTCCTCAGGTTCCCAGCAAGTCCCACAGGCTCCCGAGGGGCCAGAGGAGGTGCACCCCTCTGCTCCACTTCCAGAGCCCCAGCCCTATACACCCTGGAGATTGTAAATGTTTGAGGACTTGACCGTGCTTTGTTTTCCATCCTGAATTCTAACTCAAGTCCTTGGGCAACCTGACAAATGTTTTGGTTTTTTTTTCCTAGCCAAGTGGAGCGTGATGATGACGGTTTTGTTCTGTTTGTTATGCAGCATTAAAAATCTCCACGCCAAGATCATCGAGAGGGATGCCATGATTAAGGTCCTTCAGCAGCGATCCCGCAAAGATGCCGGGAAGGCGGACTCCTCGAGCCTGCGGCCCGCCCGCTCCGTCCCTTCCATCGCCGCGGCCACCGGGACACACTCCCGCCAGACCTCTCTCACCAGCAGCCAGCTAGCGGAGGAGAAGAAGGAAGAGAGGACCTGGAAGGGGAGCATAGGTGAGCCCCACACCTCCGTCGGGCTGGGGCGTAGGGTCTGGAAGGCAAGAGCTACACCAGCTTTGAGAGGCAACCTCATCTGGTGGGAAAAGTCCTGACACTTTTGTGGCGTCTGGCTCTGCCTCTCGTGGGACACAGAGATGCCGCTGAATAGTTCCAAGTCTCAGTTTACTCATCTGTGAAGTGGGGAGGATAACCAGTCATACTTTGGCTGTGAAAACGGAATGAGCGATGTGGAAGCAGCAGCTGTACCACCAGCTTGGCCACAGGCCATGGGCTGACTCACGTAATTATCAACAGGGTTGAACGTGGAAGTGCCCGACCCTCACAACACAAAATGGAAAAGCCCATAGACCCCAGTCCTCTGGACTTGGCTCTGCCCCCGACCAGTTGTGAGACTGCTCTGCCTCCACTTCCGCGCCTGGAAAGGCAGGGCAGTGCCTGTGCTATTGCCCCTGGGCCGTGGTGAGAGCGAAATGAGATAGCGGGGCAATGAGATAGCGGGGCGGAGGCGCTTCGGAGGAAGTGTGCGAGCATGCGAGGCTGGGGGTTGTGGTGCTGATTGCATGGTTGTTGCACAGGCAGAGTTTTGTGAATTCTGCAGAGGTGGTGTTAGCCACGAATGGGTTTCCTGGGGCGAGGGCCAGCCTGTCGACAGCTCGCTGAGTCTGGAGAGGAAGCAGGCAGCATTCCCAGACACACGTCCTCCCCTCCCCCCTTCTCTTCCCCCCCCCCCCCCCCCCCCAGCACTCTGGCAGCTGCAGGGTCTGGCCTGCTTTGATGCATTTCCCTGGGTCAGAGTATGTTTTCTTTATCTGTGGAGCCGAGAGCCAGTTTTTGTCAGCACAGAACCCCAGAGGAGCCTGGCTGCTTCGTGCCAGAGGGGGTGGGAGCTTCCAGTATGAACCTGCCAGAGTCGGGGGTCAAGGCTCCCAGCCAGAATCTCTGTATGAAGTGCCTCCACAGGTGGCCTCAGCAGCCCCTGCCCTCCGAGGACATGCACTTCAAAGAGGACACGGGTGGAAAGCGGCGGGGATCATCAAAGGCACTCCCCACCCACCCCCCCCCCCCCCGGACACTTAGCTCCCGGTGCAGTTAGGGAGCCCGAGAGTCCGTTTGCAACATGCAGCCAGGCAGGCGTTTCTCTGTATCCGTACCTCTGGTCTCTGTACCTGTGTCCCTGGCATCTGCATATCTATACCAGGCCTGGGAGCGGGCCAGTCTGCAGGAAGAATTGCTGTGTTCTCTGCGTTTGTGTTCCTCTCGTTGTCGCCATTGTCATTGGTGCCCATGCGTCACAAAACCAGAGAGGCCCTCTGAGAGGCGGGGCAAAGGCAGCAGACACGGCCACTGCACAGTCCCCACATTGCTTCCACCATCTCTTGCCGTGTAGGTGACCGTGTACACCCTGCTGATGGTGAGGGCAAGGGTGAGATGCCTGGCCAGTGACCTAGTTCCACCTACAGCTGGTTAGGAGGGAAGAACACAGGTTGGCGTAGAGCTGGGCACAGCTGGGCTTGAATCCCATTTCTGCGCCTTGTCCTCTGTGAGATGCTCACTGCTCTGAGCTGCCGTTTCCATGTCTGTAACGCAGCAGCTAACATGGCGCTGCTGCGAAATACGAAGGGAGGCAATGTGTGTGAAGCCCCTGGCTTCTCCGAGCGTGGCCTGTGGACTGGCCCCCTGGCTGCACCTGTCAGAGAAGCAGCCTCAGGCCCCATCCACTGCATGGAATCCTCTTTTCACAACACATCCAAGCCACCCAGAGGCACGTTCCATTGGAGAACACAGCTGTGCACACCCAGCTGCTCTGTGTTGCTGTGAATGGGCACCTGGGGGCGGGGGGGACGACACTTTATGAATTGCTGGCTGGTTCGGTTGCGTGAACAAACTGTTGACTGTGCTGAACACATCTTCTGTAGGCTGGTGTTTGGGAGGGCTGGCACGTTTCTGAATGTGTGCCGCATTTCATTATCTAATAAAAACGCAGCTGTCCTGCCCAGCGCTGCAGGGAGATGTTGAGGCGGAGGGAAAGCACTGCCCACCATGCCTGCCTTTTCCCTGCAGCGCATCCTCGCTCCTGGCCCAGCCTGCCCACCCCGGGGCCCCGAGTGAGAAGCGGCCATGTGGCCCAGGGACCCGCTAGTTTCCTGCTTCTTGGGGCCGTGGCTCTCCGCTGCAGGGGCTCCTTGGTGTCAGCCTGACGTGGAAACGAGGTTGTATCTGAGCCCGGCGCTGCAGTAGACCATCCAGTACCAGGATGGGGTGGAACTGTGGGCCGATCAGAAGCACAGGAGGCCAGCGGGGCCCTGCCCAGGGCCAGGGAAACTCCGTTCTTCTAAAGCCCAGAACCACGGCTCAAGGCCAGCCCTCCCTGGTCATGCATGAGGCCAAGCTAGCATGGATTCCAGACAGCCTTGCAGGAACCCCCACCCCTTGACACTGGCTACTGGGTACCTCGGGCCACTTTAGAGCAATGTTATCCTACTGTTTATCATATTAGGTTATAAGCAGTTTACTTTACAACTCCTTAAAAACAACCATAGGTTTTTAGGGAGGGGACTAGGTCTGTTCCATTTTTAAATTTCCTCAGTGCTTGTCAACTGGTCAGGCGCACAGTCAGTGCTTATAAGTGCGTTTGGCGAGTGAATCGGCGGATGGACACAGCAGTCAGAACCTTCCTGACTCAGGCTTTTGTTTGTATGAGAGCCCGGCACTGAAACGCTCCCTTCCGTCCTCAGGGCTGCTGCTAGGGAAGGAGCACCATGAGCACGCGTCCACCCCCGCGCTGCCTGCCCCGCCCGCCGCAGCGCCGGCCCCGGCGGTGCCCGCCACGTCGGCCAGCAGCGCCCACGCCAAGACGGGCAGCAAGGACAGCAGCACCCAGACGGACAAGAGCACCGAACTCTTCTGGCCCAACATGGCCTCCTTGCCCACCCGAGGCCGGCTGAGTGTGACCCCTTCCAACAGCCCGGTCCTGAAGCACCCAGCGGCCAAAGGGGCCGCGGAGAAACTGGGTGAGATGTCCTGATGTTTGGCCCTGTGGGGAAGCACCCTGGAGCTCCCTGGCCGAGAGAGGGAGCCTTTGTGGAGCTGGGGAGGGGGCAGCTCTCACTTTGTGGGTGTCTTGTATGACTATGGTTACCCTAATACACCTAGGCTGTGCGCTCCTATGGAATGGAGTGTGCCACTCCTAATTTATTACCGTGCTTTGTGACCAGCCCTTTCCTACAAGGGGCAGAAATAGACGTGCTCCAAGGGAAGGGTGCGGAGAGGGGACAGTACCAGGCACCAGGAGCCTCCGAGGCTGGGATACCTAGACGGGGCCTTCCTCATTAAGGATTTGGGGTCAGGGGTGCCTTCTTCCTAAAGGGCAGAGGAGGGGAACTCGGGCACTGCATTCAGGCCGGTGCTAATGGGTCACCCGAAAACATTTAGGAGAAGACGGCTTGGGAGGAGTGAGCTTGCCGTGAGTCCAGACGCATCCAGGAAAGAGTAGACTTGGCTTTGTCGGGGGCACTAATCTTAGTCATGGGCATAGGTCTCTTCGGGAAAGCTTTTGAGAAAGTGTGAGGTTATTTGGGGCATAAATGAACTGTTCATCCTACAAAATAGACAATTACGTACAGCGTTGCCATCGTTCTGAGATTTAATTCCTGGAGGGAGTTTTTCCGAGGAAGACAGGGATGTGTGGGAAGTATCTGCCCCATGTGGGCCGGGCTTCGTGGCCTTGCCTGCGTGCACTGGGGGGCTGGGGAGGGAGGGTGGTGTCCGAAAGGGTTCCACAGAGACACCCGGCGCGGTTGCCCCTGAGGAGCGGGCTGCTGATGCTTCCCTTGTGTTTGGCAGAGAACTCTCCTGGCCACGGAAAGTCACCTGACCACAAAGGCCGCGCCAGCAGCCTGCTGCACAAGCCCGAATTCCCGGACGCCGAGATGATGGAGGTCCTCATCTAGCGCTGAGGCACGGCGTGCAGGACAGCGCCAAGTGGGGGCGGAGCAAGAAGTGCGATCAAGAAGGTGGTAGATGGAAACCAGGAGTGATTTGAACTGATAAAGATTTCAGATGCATAAGAACACTTTTTATAATTTTTTTTAAAAAAGGAGACCTACATGAATGAAGACCGAGTGAACACTATGGATTTTTATTGCATATGTTGGCAGAGAGATGATGTATGTAGGTTTGGAAATGAAGAAGAAACAGGAAATGGAATTTTCCAATGTACAGAAAATGTATCTCCTGGGGAGGGTCTGTGTACACCCATTTTCTGGTTATAAACACATAAACCTGAACCGGAATCTTCCTTGGAATACCCCCATTCTCCTTGCCTGTTAGCATCTGTTTAAGAACCTCCTAGAAATCTCTGGGAGCCCCTCTTGGTGTGATGTAACACCACCTGTGCCACCCGGGGGTGTCTGTGAGCGTGTGTGGCTGTGACGATGAGATGAAAATGGTGAGGGGCGGCCTTCCGATCCTCGTCTAATGACCTGCTTGGTTTGGACTTTGCAGGCGATTGTGGGGCTTCCCAGCTGGCGTGGACTGGAGGCGGTGTTTTCTGACCGGAACGGGAGCCTTTTTATCTTGGTGCTCATCCTCTCCGACTTCCCTGACTTCATCTCTCTCTTTGCTTAGTTTTCTTTCATTTTACTCTTTTTCTTTCTTCATTTCCAAGTGAAGCGAGGCAGCGTAGGTCTAGGTCTGGGATTCACGAGAGCAGTGTCTGAACTGTCACCATTCCTGCTGTGTTTCACAGTGGCCAGCGGGACCGAGCCCCAGGCTGGCCTCCTGGCTGCTGCCACCCCCACAGCCGCTAATGCCATTCTGACAGTGCACTAGGTGAGCTTGGCGAGGCGGGAGGCCCACGGCCAGTGTGACAGCTTGTGCGAGGAGCGTGGCCCTGGCTTTCTTCTCTCTCACGTCAGCTCTTGCGCGGAGCTCGGCGTCTCCTCCCTGTGGCTCTGTGGGGTAAGGCTTTCAGGACGGCATGCCAGGAAACGAGTGGCACTTGACTCGGGGCCTCTGGGACCGCCCCTGCGCCTGTGCCCTGTACCCTTTCTCGGACCTGTGGCTCCAGAGCACATTCCCCACTCCCCACTCTGCCATGAACCGCTTTGTAACCTATAGCTTGGTCTGATTTTTTTAGGGCTTCAATTTAGGGCAAGTTATCCAAAGCGAGACGGGACTGTCATGTTCAAGAGCCAGGAGGGAGGGGGGCGGGGGCCCATGTCCCTGTGTGTGATGGGCTCCATCTCACCCCTTGGACGGGAGGCCTTCCTCCCAGATCCAGGAGATGCTGGGTCAGAACAGAGGAGCAGCTGCTCGAGCCCCGAGGCCCTTCTCCCGTTCCCCATCCAGGTCCATGTCAGCGGGACGCTGCTATTCCAGGTCACGCACCTCATGCTCGGTTCGGGAAAGAGAGGAGGCCCAGGCTCGAGACCGCCTCGGTGAAGCCTGGGGGCCACCCTGCTCAGGCAGTTTTGCTTGGCTGGCTTATTTGAGGGTGGGTTTTTGTTTGTTTGTTTGTTTGTTTGTTTTGTTTTTACAGAGCGGAAGGGAGAGGGATAGAAAGTCAGAAACAACGATGTGAGAGAGACATCGATCAGCCGCCTCTTGCACGCCCCCTACTGGGGATGTGCCCGCAGCCAAGGTACATGCCCTTGCCGGAATCGAACCCGGGACCCTTCAGACTGCACTCCGACGCTCTATCCACTGAGCCAAACCGGTCTCGGCTGAGGGTGGGTTTTTAGAGAGTAACTGGTGGAGGTACAGCTTCCCCAAATGAAGGAGGTTGAAGGATGCCAAGTGTAGGCCGGAAGGGAGGGAGGAAACCAGTGCTTTGCCCAGAGGGGCCTGGTGTCCAGTGGGACCTCCAAGCTGCTCTGCGTGGACCCTGAGTTTGCGCCCCCCGCCGGCCGCCTCCTCCGTCCCGGGTTAAGCATCACTGAACATTGTGCAGCCCAGGGAGCCGCAGTGGCCCTGGGCGAGGAGCTTCCCAAATGCCCTGGCACGGGAGGGAGGAGAGGGCGCAGAGGCCCCGCGTGAGGAAAGGGTTGCTGTGCGTTGGGCAGAGGGTCTCCATTCCAATTTGTTCTCATCACTTTTTATGGGTGATGAGGTTCAGTGCATGCAACTGACTCTCTTAAGGGCATGTTGATGCCTGATTCCTGTTGGGGATACACCAGGAAGGAGAGAAAGTATCTAGAGATAGGAAGGCAAGCCGCCTCTGCCAGCCCCCACCCCCGCCCATGTCCAGGCTACCCCAAACTTGGGCAGCTCCCCTGGAAGTGGGTGAGGGCAGGAGCCACAGCCCCGTTTCCCCCAGACCTAGTCTCCGTGCTCTAACACCCCTCACTGGCAGACTCGGCACCAGACTGGCATGCGTGCCTGTCGTGTTACTGTCAAGAGTGCAATCAGGCACATCACCACGTTCCAGTCGCACTGTCATCTTTGCGGATCTGTTTTCTCTTCTAACCTGCTAAGACTCCAACAAAAAGGACCTAAAGCTTTATAAAAGCTTTTATGGGAGATTTCTTGCCGAGCCAGGGCCCCTGACACCCATCTGGGTAACCCCTTTGAAGCCATCCTTGCATGCTTGTCCTCAGGACCCACTCTATGTTCTGGGCAGTTTGCAATATGTTATCATTTGATTTCCCAGAAGAAATAATAGAACCTCTGGTTTTCAGTGCTGACTGTATGCTGGCGCCATGGTGAGACCTTTCAGTGAGTCCGAAAGCCCCCCGGGAGCAGGGCCACACTTATTCTCATTTCACAGAGGACGTGGGGCCTCCCGGAAGCCGAGTCCCTTCCCAGAGCCTCGCAGCCAGGATTACCCAGATCTGAACCACGAACGTGGAGAGGAGCAGTGCCTTCGTCACAGGCTGGACTGCCTCTGATGGAGGGATAATTACTGTCCTTCGGTGCCACATCTTGGCCCGCCTCCCTCACGTCTGTGATGTGCGTGTGTGTGTGTGTGTGTGTGTGTGTGTGTGTGTGTGCACGGGTACACACAGCTGCCCCACTCTTAGGAGCTAAGAAACAGGACGAGGTCCTAGCTGGTTTGCTCAGTGGGTAGAGCTTCAACCTGTTGACCAGAGGGTCCCAAGTTCGATTCCTGTCAGGGGCATGTGACCTGGTTGCGGGCTCCTCCCCAGCCCAGGCCCTGGTCAGGGTTCATTCAGGAGGCAACCAATGGGTGTGTTTCTCTCACATCAGTGTTTCTCTATGTCTTTCCCTCTCTCTCCCACTCTCCCTGAAAACCAATGGAGAAATATCCTCGGGTGAGGATTTTTTAAAAAAGAAATTAAAGAGCAAGAGTAGGCCCAGAACACCCAGCACTGCCCATATACCCCAGGCATAGATGGAAATCTTTGTGTCCTGTTATAAGCGTGGCTACACATCCATCCAAGAAGCACGTGTTGCGCAGGGTCTGGACTTAGTGGGCAGCTCCCAGCGGTGTCTGATTGTGGGGCTCGCAGGCCCTATCGCCTGCAGAGCAATTCTCTTCCTCCTGGAGCTGGGGTGGCAGCTTCTGTGTGACACCCCGGGGTGCTGCACGGGCTAGGGGGTGCGGCCGGATTCCAGCAGCTAACTTCTCGGTGTTGGCTAGCGACAGTGTTGAGTTCAGTGGTTCCAAGCAGGCATGCAGGATGGGACTCTGCAGCAGGGCCTCCCTCTGCAGTCCTACGGCTCGCTCTCTGGGCTCCTGGGTGCACCCGACTGCTCAGGGCGTGGGCCCGATGTCCAGATGGTGGCTCCGGATGAGTTGTGAACGGGAGCAGCTCGGGGGTTCTGCTGCTCAGGGGAGGGGCTGTCAGGACGCCCCCTGCAGAGAAGCCCACCTTCCAGAGACTGGTTGGTTCTCCTCGGGCTTCGCCCTCAGCCCCCTGGGTCCTCACAATGCAGTGGCCTTTCCGCAGTGAGTGCTGCTGGGCGGACGAACACTCCCCCCGGCGGCAGCCGTCTGAGCCCGATGCGAACACAGCCTTCAGGGGAGGCCGGGTTCCCAGGAGGGTGAAGAATACATTGGGGTTTAAACGGTGTCCAGGCAGGGAGCTAGCGCACATCTTAGGGGGACAGCTCTGTGGGCAAAGAGGTGTGTTTTCCAAAATCACACCTGCTGCGTCTGGGCACTGGCGACAGTGGAGCGCACTGCTGTGCCCTCCACATGACCTTGCGCTCCTGAGCGTGGCCAGTGAGAGGACGTGGAGCTCTGAAGTGGCGAATGCTGTCAGTGGCCGGAGAGCATCCCCCCCCCCGCACCGTTGGCTTCTTCCCAGCCCAAACGGGAGGCCGTTGTGGCCTACGCTTTCTACACGCTGGTCTCCTTTTCTCTTTTCCGGTTAGTTCATCCGTGGGTTTAAAGCATCTTTATTCAGTGTGAGGAGTGGAATGGGTTTGCCTCGGACATGTGACTCCATGGCAGATGGGCGGAGGAATTAAAAAGTTGCCAGGAAAAAGAGAGAAAAAAAAGTTGCCAGAAGCTGATCCCCTGGGAGCAGGGAAAGGTCAGCGTTTTCAGTGCATGGATTTCCTCCGGAACCAATGAGCAGTTTCCTTCTCTTCCTTTAAGTGGCAAGCCCTTCTCTTGTTTAGTCATTTAATGATATATAAAGATACATGTATACGTCGGTGCACCCATGTGAGGCCTGATTGTGAGGTGGTGTGTGTCGGGTTTCTCTTAAAATCCAGAAGATCCAAGTGTTCCCTCTCCCCTCACCCTCCTCAGAAGGCAGCCCTTTGGGAGACTCTGTCCTGGCCACGGCCCCGCTGCCCAAGGAGAACGTGGTGTGAACGAACGCCTCTGTCTGTGTGGCTTTGGGACTGCCCTGCCCATGTCATTATCCTTAGACATGACAGAGCTTCATCCTTTTGAAGATGGACTTAAGTTTGGGAGTAATCCCAAGCCATTCACTCAGTTGGATAAATAAACGTGTGATTAAGGTAAGTCACACCATTTTAGCTTTAAACACACACACAACAAAACCCCTAAGATGTTCCTTGGAGTGAGTCTTTGGACTCCAAGAGCCCCTTAAAGTGACCCCTTCTAAGGAGGACAGCCGCCATGAGTCTGTGTAACTTCCAGTGGATCCATTTTTTAAATGTTCTCTCGCTATATCTTGTATGTGTTCCCTCTCCACACACACACACACACACACACACACACAGATGTAAGCACGTAGTCATTGGTTTCAACGCCAGTAGGTGCCCTGTAAAGCCGTGTATACTTAGCGCATGTTATTGTCATGTTATGCTTTGAGCGAGGTGTTTGTCATGAAACTTGGCTTTGTTGCAGGATTAAAATATCGTTCTCAATATAAATGAAGTACCTATACAGCCTTTTCCTTGTGTCAGCCCCAGAAGCTTTGGTGCCCAGTGGTGTGTTTACATGTGACTTTGCCTAGGATTCTGTTCATGTCTAGACACCTGCCTGTAAGTATTTATTACAGAACAGAATGTACGCAGATGTATCCACAGTGGTTTTCTTTGCGTGAATGTGTTTTTTTCCCTCTGAGGAGTGACAATGGGACCTCCTTCTCCACGAGGCACTTAGAGAACCTGGGAATTCTGTGAGAAGGGCAGGTGCCTGCAGGGGCCTCGGCCAGCCTCGGACCCCACCAGTGCCTCCACCTTCCCACCTTTCCGTGTGTGTCGCTGTGCTTGGTGGCAGCGTGCTGTGCTCTCCACAGACTCGGGTGTGACAGGTGGGCATGTTGTCTGTTGGTCTGTACTCACCTGGGCATCCAGGGCTGCACGGCCAGATGGGTCTGTATACCGCGTGGTGGTGGTCGGGGGGGGGGGGGGTCCTAGAACATGGATTGTGTCCCCCAGAGAGTGCCGATATTGTTGGTCAGCCAAAGATTTTCCTGTTCTTTGCTGCTTAAACGTGTGCCTTAATATTGTATATAATAAAAGGATAAAAGAGCTTTTCTTGCCCTCACGCTTGCTCTTTTCTTTTCCAAAGAACGTGTGCCCAGGGTGCTCCCTAAGTGTGTGTTGAATTTCATTTCACTTTATTTCTGGGAGGCAGCCTCGCTGGCTGTCTTGCTTCCTGTGGGCCCGGCCTCCACCAGCAGGCTCTGGATCTGACAAGGAAGTGAGTCACCCAGACCAAGGGAGAGAGCGTACCGCCCACCCGTCCCGGCTCCTGCACACAAACAAGGACAGAGGAAGCACAGGAGCCGGGCGGGAGGCTCTCTTCTGGGCTCCTCTTTTGGGGCTCCTGGGTCCAGAGCCTGCAGGGGCCGATGTCACTTGGGAATTAATCTGAGCAGCCTGGGCCCAGAGTGTGGGGGACCTGCCTGTGCCCCAGGATGGACATAGAAGACGTAACTGCCTTGTTAGTGTCTCAGGGTCACAGGAAAGGGGGCAGGGCTTTGGCAGAAAGGAGTCTCGTGGTAACTGGTCAAGTTCAGGCGGGAGCTCAGTGACCTTATGAGGGCCCTCAGGTGCAAGCTCTCCCCTCTTCCCCCCGCCCAGGGGACAGTGACCTCCAGGGGACACCACTGGGGAGGAGGAGGCGCCCTCTGTTTATTCTCCAACCGAGCCTCCTTCAGCGGAGAGAGGGATGTGAGACGGCAGCGTATCTGAGCCCAGGACACGGAGCTGTGCGCTTGCAGGGGCAGGCGGAAGGTGCTGGGCGTCAGCAGAGCGCAAGCTCCTACCTGGTTGGGTTCTTACCTGTCCTGCCTCCTCCCAGGGGGGTTCTCTGTGGGGACCCCCGAGCCTCTGCTGCATGCACATGTGACTGGTGCAGCATAAAGGACACACTGCAGTCCCCAGCCTCCCTTCCCAGAGCCTCCCCAGAAACAGGTGGAAGCCTCACTGCCTTTGGGGCTCAGCTAAGAACCCTCGGAGCTGGTGCCTACCTATGCCATATCCCTGCCCTGGCCAGCGCTTGCAGCTTGTTGGGGGCACCCTGAGCTCCTGCCTTTCTCTTGGCTCCTTGTGCACCCCAGGAGAGCAGTCACAGCCCCTGCAGTTTTGTGCAGTTCTTCCAATGGGTTACCTCCTGCAGCTGTACCCTAAAGGCATGCTGGACTCTGTCCTGAGTCCTGGGCTCTGTAGGGGCAACGATGCCTTTGGATTGCCCAGGCTCTTGCTCGTGAGGAGTGAGGCCCAAAAGGAGAAATAGCCCTAGCTGGTTTGACTCAGTGGATAGAGAGCATCAGCCTGCGGACTGAAGAGTCCTGGGTTCAGACACATGTCCAGTAGGGGTTATGCAGGAGGCAGCCAAATAGCAATTCTTTCTCATCATTAATGTTTCTGTCTTTCTCCTTCTCCCTTCCTCTCTGAAATTAATTGTGTGTGTGTGTGTGTGTGTGTGTGTGTGTGTGTGTGTGTGTGTGTATCCTAGCTAATAAAAGAGTAATATGCAAATTGACCATACCTCTGATACACCCACCAGCCATGCCCACCAGCCAATCAGGAGCAAATAAACCTCAACCAAGATGGCTACGGCCACTGAAAGCAGGAGGAAGGCTTGTGTTTCCCCGGCAATGGAGGAAGCCAAGCTTTCTGCCTGCCCTTGCCGGCCTAGGCCTCCACTCAATGCTACAAAGTTTCAATTATAGAAGATACATAAAACAAAACAGAAATGGCCGAGACCGGTTTGGCTCAGTGGATAGAGCGTTGGACTGCGGACTGAAGGGTCCCGGGTTCGATTCTGGCAAGGGCATGTGCCTTGGCTGCGGGCGCATCCCCAGTGGGGGGCGTGCAGGAGGCAGCTGATCGATGTCTCTCTCTCATCGATGTTTCTGACTTTCTATCCCTCTCCCTTCTGCTCTGTAAAAAATCAATAAAATATATTTAAAAAAAAAAAAAAAAACAGAAATGGCGGGAGCCATGGAGCTGGAGAAAGCAGAGGCTAGGGTTGTCCCGGGGATGGAGGAAGCCAAGCTTCTTCAGCCCTAGCGCCAAGGCCTCCACTCTAGGCTACAAAGTTTCAATTATAGAATTTAAATAAACCCAAACAGAAATAGCTGTCGACACAGAGCCAGCAGAAGGCTTGGCTCCACTTCAGGCTACAAAGTCTCAATTGTAGAACATAAATTAATCCCAGATCCCAGGGCCTCCACTTGGGTCACTGGTTGGCGTGGCCAGCCCAGGATGCCCCACCCCCCAAGGGAACCTCCACCCTGATCCAGGACACCCTTCAGAGCAAACCAACTGGCCCCCACCCAATTACCAAGCCTCTATCCTATCTAATAAAAGTAATATGCAGATTGACCATCACTCCAACACACAAGAGGTCTGCCTCCATGTGGTCAAAGACCCTGCCCCCATGTGGACACAAGATGGCCACCACAAGATGGCCAGCAGGGGAGGTCCGTTGGGAGTTTCCAGGCCTTGCAAGGGAGGGTAGTTGTGGGCAATCAGGCCAGCAGGGGAAGGCAGTTGGGAGGGACCAGGCCTGCAAGGGAGGGCAGTTGGGGGCAATCAAGCCTGCAGGGGAGGGTAGTTAGGGGTGACCAGGCTGGCAGAGGAGGGAAGTTGGGGACAAACAGGCTGGCAGGGGAGCAGTTAGACATCAATTAGGCTGTCAGGGTAGTGGTTAGGGGGTGATCAGGCTGGCATGCAAAAGCAGTTAGGGGCAATCAGGGAGGCAGGCAGCTGAGCAGTTTGAAGCCAGCAGTTGTGGATTGTGAGAAGGATGTCCAACTGCCCATTTAGGCTCAATCCTGGTAGGATCGGGTCTAAACGGGCAGTCAAATGTCCCTTAAGGGGTCCCAGATTGGAGAGGGTGCAGGCTGGGCTGAGGACACTTCCTGCCCACCCCCTGTGCACAAATTTTGTGCACCGAGCCTCGAGAATATATATATAATATGCTAATTAGACCAGACGTCCTTCCTGATGAAGCTGGGGCTGGAGGGAAGCCTGGGTCCTGGGTGCCTGCCAGTGGCCTGAGTGAAGTCCGGTCCCAGGTGCCAGAGGGAAGCCAGTGCCGGCAGCCCCGGGAAGGAAGGCCTGCTCTTGCAGGAATTTCATGCATCCGGCCTCTGATTTATAAATATATATTTTTAAAGTTTTTAAAATAAGAAAAAAGGAGAAATTATTCAAGACCTCTGAAATTCCTTTCTTATAAAAAAAAAAGTTTTAGGATGGT
Organism: Antrozous pallidus; assembly: GCA_027563665.1. Lineage (NCBI taxonomy): Eukaryota > Metazoa > Chordata > Mammalia > Chiroptera > Vespertilionidae > Antrozous > Antrozous pallidus. The sequence continues at coordinate 63,903,122 of CM050520.1, forward strand.
GACATACAATACTTCTGTCATGAAAGAACCTTGCTGTGTTATGGTTTCTGTCGCCCTTTTATCAAGCCCAGCCTGGGCATCCCATGTGCTTCCTCTGCCACCCTGTTCCTGGCTGGCAGACACTGACCGCATGTGCAGGTGAGTCTGCTCCCTTGACCAGTCTGTCCCCTCCCACACTTCCCCCTGGAGCCCGGAGGGAGGCCCTCCCCGTCTGGCGTGGGTTTCTGTCAAAGGGAAGCTCTTCTCCTGACGTGAGTCACGGTCCTATTGAAACTGATGATATGTAACTGGGCATCCAGATGGGTTTCACACACTGACTGTTGGAGGGAGGGAGGGAAGGAGGCCCTAACCTTGAGTTGGCTTTGGAGCATGACTTCCTTTTAACAGCCCTGAGGGCGGGTGTTATCATCCTACCTCAGCCCTGAGCTGCAGATGAGGAAACAGCCTCTCACGAAAGGCGATGTGTCCTTGGCCTCCACCGTCCCACCCAGGCCTGCTTACGGTCAGGCCCCTGCTCTCCCTACACTCTATTATGGCTGTGACTCTCCTTCCTTTTTATTTTTAACTAGAGGCCCGGTGCACAAAATTTGTGCACAGGGTGGGGGGTGTCCCTCAACCCAGCCTGCACCCTCTCCAATCTGGGATTCCTCAAGGGATGTCCAACTGCCCATTTAGGCCTGATCCCACATAAATAGGCAGTTGGACATCCCTCTCATAATCCAGGACTGCTGGCTCCAAACTGCTCACCTGCCTGTCTTCCTGATTGCCCCTAACTGCTTCTGTCTACCAGCCTGATCACCCCTAACCACTCCCCTGCCAGCCTGATTGATGTTGAACTGCTCCCCTGCCAGCCTATTTGCCCCCAACTTCCCTCCTCTGCTGGCCCGGTTACCCTCAACTGCCCTCCCTTGCAGACCTGGTCCCTCTCAACGGCCCTCCCCTGTAGGTCTGGTCCCCCCACAGCAGCCCTCCCCTGCATGCCTGGTCACCCTTAACTGCCCTTCCCTGTAGTCCTGGTTCCCTCAACTGTTCTCCCCTGCAGGCTTGGGTCCTCCCCCCCAACTGCTCTTCCCTGTAGGCCCAGTCACCCCCAACTTACCTCCTCTGCCAGCCTGGTCACCCCTAACTGCCCTCTCCTGCATATTACTCTTTTACTAGAGGTCCACGCGGAGGCCCTGGGATCTAAGATTAGTTTATGTCTACAATTGAAACTTTGTAACCTAGAGTGGAGGCCTAGGCTGGCAATGGCAGGTGGAAAGCTTGGCTTCCTCTGTTGCCAGGGAAACCCAAGCCTCTGTTCTCTCCAGCTCAGTGGCTGCTGCCATTTCTGTATCTTTTATTATTGAAGCTGCAGCATTGAGAGGAGGCCTAGGCCGGCAAGGGCAGGCAGAAAGCTTGGCTTCCTCCATTGCCGGGAAAACCCAAGCCTTCCTCCTGCTCTCAGTGGTGGCAGCCATATTAGTTGGGGTTTATTTGCATAATCTGTTCCTGATTGGCTGGTGGGTGTGGCTGTGGGTGTGGCTTGTGGGTGTAGCAAAGGTACAGTCAAATTTGCATATTACTCTTTTATTGGCTAGGATTAGATAGGATAGCTCACTAGCTTGCTTTTGTTTTTAATAATTCTAAAGAGAATTGATAGGCACATGGCTCACTGGGAAAAGTAACGTTTAAAGGCTTTTTTTTGGAATGTGCTCTTTCCAACAGAAGGCTTGTCCTGGAAGGACTGGATGAACGCCAGTGCTTTGTAAGATACAGACTTAATTTGGAGCAGCTTGACTATTAATCAGCACAGGGTACATCTGGTGGGGAGAAGGGACCCAAAGGCAGACCCTGTGCCAGGCCCACTCTCAGGCTCAAATGTGTGGCTCAGAGAGAGATGCCCATGCTTAGCTGACTAAATGCAAAGATTTTCCCACAATGCCATGCAGCCTCCATGTTTAAGTCTAATTGAGGTCACCTGGTACATACAGGAAAAAACTTGTTCACTTCAGCATTTGGAGAGAATTTGGCTGATGGTGCACAGCCATGCCCTGCAGTCCCAGCCCCAGGGTGGCCATGAGAACAGAGACTCCACCATGTCTGCAGAGGGCAGTCCCACAGCTGGGACACATTTAGAGACCGCATCCTTACTCCTTCCCCTTCTACTGCCTCTCAGGACTCCTCCCCTGCCCCAGGGCCAGCTGCCGTCCTGGCTCAGCCTCCCCAGAGCCACTGGGAGGGGCTTACACAGGAGGGGCTTAGGGGTGGGGGTGCCTGCCCTCTTCTTTCTCGAGGCTCCTTCCTTTCTCATTATGATTCTACCTGGAAAAAAGGTAGTTAGAGGCAGTAACTGTCTTTACTTTTAAAAAAATTTAATGTTAATAATTAAAACTTTCTTAGTTTGAAAACTTAGTTTAAATTTTTAGTTTATACAATACCTAACAGTTTATATCGTTAGTCCATAAAACCCCCCTTTCCCATTTTTCCCTCTGCCGCGTCATTCACCACTGAATACTCCCCCGTCACAGCTCACCTGCACGTGCAACTGCTGCACATCAGTCACAAACCAGAGGAGACGCGGCAGGCACAGGCCGCCGCTCCAGCCACCTGTGCCTCTCAGTCAGGACCGTCCTTGCCGGAAGGCAAAGATGAAAGGCCACTCACTGTGTGAGGCTTCTGGTAACCAGCAAACAAAGCGGTGCTTCCCGCGTCCGTTTCCTTAGAGTAATTCTGGGCAGTCACCAGCGTCCTAAGGGCAGCCTCCACTTAGTAACATCCCTCGCCCTGTGCACGCTGCCCTTTTTCTGAAGAGCCTATGTATGTCTTCTATGCTGTGAGCATGGCCTAGGGATAGCTATCATGATTTTTTCCCACAGCTGGGAGAACCCAGAAGAGAAAACCGGAGCACTTTCCCTCTCCCGGTGAGATGCCAGCAGAGCCAGATTAGAGCGGGGCCCTCCCACAGGCCTCCTAGCACTTTCTGGGCAGCGCGGGCCATCTGTACTGAGGCTGAGGGCATCAGGACTTCCCAGAGCCCTGCACCCTCCCCTGCCTGGTGGCCAGTGCCCTGAGAGAAGGTGGGTACGCTGTGGATCAGTTGGCCGTCACCTAAGCAGAGTCTCGAGTCTGACTTGTGTGTCTGAAGAGCCAAGAGATTCTGCAAAGGCGCTCTTCTGGACGTGGGAGCTGGGATTCCCCATCCCCCCCCCACACCCCCTGGCAGAGCCGGGAGGGCTGGCCCTGGTATCTCGAGGTCACAATGGAAAATGTCTGACTCTTCCCTTAGCCGCAGAGCCCTGTGACTGCACAGCTGAGCTGGGAATGGCCTCGGCAGCAGGATGGCAGGTGCACACAAACAAGGGACCGTCCCCCGGGGGGATCGGGGCTCATGGCCAAGCAGGTCCCTTTTGCGTTGAGATATGGGGTTAGAGAAATGCCACCCTCCACCACCTAGTGGAGACCATATGCAACAGCTGGTTCCTCAGGATTCTTGGGATGTACACAAACAACTCAGTGATGTAAATAATTCTCACTCCAAATACACTTAAATATAATACACACACACACATACTACTTCAGTATACTCATATTGCGTTAAATGAAGGGTATAAAGAGAAGTAAGATGCTGTACCTGCCCTTCCCCTCCAAGCTCAAAGTCTGGGTGAAAAGACCATGTATAGTAAATGTCAAAATTATGGGTTGTACAGAGTGTCCTGTTGGTCTAAATCAGGGGTGGGACCCTACAGCCCACGGGCTATAAAGACCTGCAAAATCATTTGGTCTGGCCCTGCCAAAGCAGTAGGGGTGATTTTGACCAAACATAGCAGGCTAATTTTTAAGTTGATAATTTATATATGGCCTGAGAATCTTACCTAATAATAAACAAACATGTAAACTGACTGTACCTCCACTATGCCCACAGCCAATCAGTTGAGTATGCAAATTAACCCAACAAAGATGGCAGTTAATTTGCATATGTTCCTGGATCCCAGGAAATGCTCAGCGCCTAGGTCACTCTGAGCTGGCCATTGGAGAGGCAGGGGGGCAGGGGTCGAGCTTGTGATCAGAGTGAAAGGGAAAAAATCAATGGAAACATATCCTCAGATGAGGATAAAAAAGAAAAACACATCTTGAAAATGCCTAAAGAAAGTTGTCATTTTTTTATGGTGAAGGGACTGGAGTCCGTGTTAATGCAAAGACCTTGGTGGCTACAGTGGCTGGCAGTGGCTGCAGCAACAGGGTGATGGGGTTGGCACCTTGCCCCGATCAGCCGGGTTGCCTACCACAAAGGGAGGCCAGACTGAGGCTTAGGTCCACTCCCAGTGGGGAGCAGTCCTAAGCCATCAGTAGGACATCCCCTGAGGGCTCCCAGTATGTAAAAGGGGGTAGGCTGGGATGAGGGACCTCTCCCCAATGCACAAAGTTCATGCACTGGGCCCCTAGTGATATTATAAACATGCAAATAGCCCTTGGCAGAAAAAAAAAAAAAAAGGTTCCCCACCCCTGGAAAGTAGAGTGGTTGAAAAGGAGGTGCCATGTAAGCAGAACTTGGATGACTGAGACAGTACTGAGGTTGGAGGGCAGAGAGAACAGCAGGCCAAGCTCAGGACACACGGCTCGGGTCTGCAGGGGCAGGTGGAGAAGAGGTTGGGAGCCCTTCAGGTCCCTGAGCTGCTGTGCAAAGAATATGGCCTTTGTCCTGAGCCAATAGAATGTTGAGAACTGGAAAAGGTATATTTAAGCCATAATGTGATCTGGCTGATGCTACGTTATAGAAAGATAACTGGAGGCTGCAGAGAGTGCTTACTATTTGGAAGGGACAATATGGCACTGGGGATTCCCTTTCGATGGTCGTGTAACAATTACCCCGATTAGCAGCATAAAACAGCATTTATTTTGCTCAGAATTCTGCCATTTGAGCAGGGATTGATGTGGGTAATTCACCTCTGCTTGGCTTAGCTGGAGGAACGAGGGACTCAAAGGCTAGGGGGATCCTGGGGCACCTCCACCTGAGTGGTCCCTCCAGTGTGGCAGCCTCAGGGTGTCAAAGGCAGATAGAGGGGGAAGAGAGAGAGATGCAGAAGATGTATTACCTTTCATACGCCCTGGCCTCAGAGCAGCATCACTTCTGCCACATCTAGACTGTTCTACTCATCAAGGCATTAACAGGGCCTTCAGGAGCCCAGTGGGTGGGGGCGGGGCGGAGCAGTTTGTCTCTTCAGGTAGGAATGACGTGCTGCTAGAGGCGGGGGACTGGAAGTACTGCTGGTGCTGTGATCACTTTGGAACATAAAATCGGCCACACTGAGCATGTGCCAACCCTCGTATCTAAAGTTGCACATACATTTTCTTTTCATTTCATTCTCGCCTTTACCTCATATAAGGAAGGTATTACTGTACTGTGCCCCCCTTTTATACACCAGGGAGTTGAGACTTGGAGACGTTAAGCGGTCCACCTGGAATGACATAGCAGGCGGAGAGGGAGCCGGATTCCGTGTGCAAGCCCGTCACCCTCTCCCACTCCCCGCTCCCATGGCAGCCTCGGGAAGGAAAGCACAGAGACTGACGCGTCCAAAGGTCATTGTTCTGCCTGGAATGTGGTCGCCACCAAAAAGGGTGGGAGATTTATGAGCTGAATGGGAGGCTAAATCAACAGATCTTGCTAACCAATTGAATAGATGCTATACAGCATGACAAGTATTTCGGCAGTCATTATTGCCAATACCAAGGAGTCATAGCTCATAGGTACTGAACACCCATCACGTGCCAGGCTCTGTGCTAAGCACTTTCTGTGCGTTATTTAACTTACTTTTCACAATAACCCTACAAATCAGGCATTATTATTGTTGTTGGGCCTAAAAGCATTAAATATTGCATGGAGAGGCCCTAGCTGGTGTGGCTCGGTTGGCTGTGGGTGGCCCCGTGTGCAAAAGGTTGCCAGTTCGATTCTGGCCTGGGCACATGCCCAGGTTGCTGGTTTGATCCCCGGTGAGGTGGTTGCAGTATGCAACTCTCTCTCCCTCTCTAAAAAAATAAATTTAAAAAATTTAAGTCTAGGCAGTGTTTGATGCTCAGTGGTTGAGCATCGACCTATGAACTAGTAGGTGACAGTTTGATTCCAGGTCAGGGCACATGCCAGGTTGCAGGCTCAATCCCCAGTGGGGGACTGTGCAGGAGGCAGTCCATCAATGATTCCCTTTCATCATTAATGTTTCTATCTCTTCCTCTTCCTTTCTCTCTGAAATCAATAAAAATATTTTTTAGGGGGAAAAAGGAAAACAGATGTACTATTATTAAATATAAGTTATACTGCAAAAAAAATCAATAAAAATATATTAAAAAAACAATTTAAAAAAAAGTTAAAGAGCCAGTAGGAAACTAAAACCAGTTTATCTACAATACAAGAATGATGTATGTTCATCATTTCACTTGACATTTTGGCTTTATGCAACTTTCTCCCTTTTAGAATGCTTTCCCTCCCCTGACTGCTGAAGAACGTAATCTCCGTTGCAGTCTCTTTCATCAAAACTATATGTGATCATTTGAAATCCTATATAATAAAAGCCTAATATACTAAGAAAAAATAATTTTTAAAAATTTTAATATTGCATAGAGAAGCCCTCACCCCAGGGGGTCCCCTACTTCCCTGCCATGACGCAGGAGCACATGAACTGATGGCCTCCCCTTGGTGAGTCCACCGGCCGGCCACAGAGTCGTTGAGGCCTCTCTCCAGAGCCCAACTGACAGAATTGGAAAGCAGCTCTGCTATTTACTAGCTGTGTGAGCTCAGGCCAGTCGCTTAATTGTGCCTCCTTGACCTTATCTGTCACATGAGGACACAGCCTTTTTCTCGTGGGGGTTCCAGTGGGAGTACGAGGCCAGCCTGGCTCGGGGCAGGCACAGAGAAAGCACTCCCTGACGTCAGCTAGTGGTCGGAGCGGGGGCTGGTGCCCATGGCTCCATGGGATCCACCAGCAGACCAGGAGTTCTCACGGTCCAGGGATCTGCACTGTTTTCTTTTCTTTTTTTTAAATATATTTTATTGATTTTTTTACAGAGCGGAAGGGAGAGGGACAGAAAGTCAGAAACATCAATGAGAGAGACATCGATCAGCTGCCTCTTGCACGCCCCCTACTGGGGATGCGCCTGCAGCCAAGGTACATGCCCCTGCCGGAATCGAACCCGGGACCCTTTAGTCCGCAGTCCGTCGCTCTATCCACTGAGCCAAACCGGTCTCGGCGATCTGCACTGTTTTCTGCAGAGGGCCAGGAAGCAAGTTCACATGTTCCTTGTCGGGGTTCAGGTGGGGTTCATCTGCCCAGCCACAGGCAGGCACAAACAAACCAATGAAATGGGGTGCAGAAGGAGGAATTTGCAGACACTGTGCAACGTCATGGACATTGGAAAGTGCAGAGAACTGGCCCCAAACCCAGGGGCACGACTGAGTCAGGACCCAGCACCTGTACCCTGGTGAGGGCGGGAGGCTTTGCACCAGCAAGCAAGAAGGAGCCGCCTGTGGTTGCTGGCATCGCTGTTAGCCAAACCCAGTCTGCTGTAAAGAGAAAGGGAGGGGTCCCAGGGTTGTCCAGAAGAAGGCCCACGTGGGAGAACCTGCCTCAGACTGAATTAGGCCCCTCTGCTCCCAGCCCCATCCAGCTCCGTCACGTGAAGAGTGTCCTGGGCGGAGTGTCCTCCTGCTGCTGATAAAGCTGACAGAGAGGCTTCTCCTCAGACCAGCAGGCAGAGATGCCAGGACGCAGCCCACAGCCGGATGGAGGCAGGGCCGGAGCTCCCGAGCGGGCTCCGCAGGCTGCACAGACCCTTCCACGGCTGCTTCTGAAAGAACAGAGAGAGAGCCAGGACCCCAGAGCCCCAGGACAGGTTGCTCTTTGGTTTACATGCTGTGGGGGACAGCGCTGTCCCATCACCTGGAGAGCCCAGCACCTCCCCAGCCCACTCCCACCAACCCAACTGCCCTCCCTTCTTCTGGTGAGATGGGAGCTGCCCTCTATATCCAGGCCACGCCTCCTGCCTGCTCCCGACCTCCCAGGCTTGTTCTTGGGACGGTTCCCTTCACCTCTGATGAAACAGGGGTCTGTGTTGGACCCTTCAGCCAGAGACCACCTCCCCCCGCCCCCGCATTCTGCGCTCCTCCAGGCCAGCTTGCAACGGGGTCCACACACATAGAATAGCTAATAAAATAAAAAAAGAGCCTAGCCAGTTTGGCTCAGTGGATGGAGCGTCAGCCTGTGGACTAGAGGGTCCCGGGTTCGATTCTGGTGAAGGGCACATGCCCAGGTGGCAGGCTCGATCCCCAGGAGATGTGCAGGAGGCAGCCAATCAAGGATTCCCTCTCATCATTGATGTTTCTATCACTCTTTCCCTCTCCCCTCCTCTTTAAAATTAATAAAATATAGACATATATAAATTATTTTTAAAGTAAATAAAAACGAAAGACCCTTGATAAGTGTAACCCTAAAGTTCCCAGTTGCAGCTCTTTTTTAATAATGCTGAAGACCCGTGACAGAGGGTAGTTTTGGAATTCGAGTCCCTCAGCCTCAGCCCAGTCCTGGGAGGCAGGACAGGCTGCACACTCCATGTCAACAAAGCCTTGCTGGGCCCGCCCCCGCCACTCCCCACTCCCTCTCCAAGGCCTGGAACCCTCCTCCAAGGCCCAGCTGGCAGCATGGCCGCCCGTCCAAACCTCCTGCCTGCCTGACTCCTGAGCCCCATCCAAGGCGTGCTGGTGCCTCCACTCAGTGTGTTTGCATCATGGCTGAGGAGCACCGAGCTTTGGTAGAGAGTGGTAAGCAAGCCTGCTCTTTGCCATGGAGACGTTACCTCATCCCTCAAGGGGGGCTCACTGCAACTACAGCCCGAGAAACCGTCTGTGTAAGGAGCAGTCAGGGCCCGGCACTCTGGGCACACCCCATAGGAATGTGCAGGGGCAAGGGAGGATGCTCAGTGCCCAGGACAGATTGGCTCCCGGACATCCTTCCAGCTAAGGACTTGGGGCGGGATGCCTGCCTGGGCTTTGGTGAGAATCGGGCTCCCTTTCCGCAGTGCGCAGGCTCCGAGGGCTGCCGCCAGGACTGCAGAGGGGTTCTGGGCTCCAAGTCCACATTCCCAGCCTCAGCCTCCGGTCCACCTCCTTGACCGCTGGCCTGACAGCCAATAGCCGTAGCCGTAGGTAAACTTTGTGGTGCCCTGACTTCCTGGCACCATGCCAAGCCCTCTATGCGTGTTATTTTGCTTAATCCTCACAACGACCTTTAGAAAAGTGTCACCCTCCACCACCATTGACAGATGAAGAAACTAGGGCCCAGAGCAGCTAGGGAACTGGCTTTGCCATTTCGGTGTGACCTGGCTGAGTGATCTGGGGCAGGTCGCTGGGCTCTGGGGCTCAGCTTCCAATAGAATGGAGGCAGTGTTCCCCCACCACCACCCCGTTCACCGGTTGGAAAGACATGTCGCTTAAGACCCGGTGGGAGAGATTTTTCTCTTAGGATATGTTGGAAATATTAACACTCCATAACAAGGCCTTGTTCCAGGAGGATATGCAAACTGGCCTACCTCCCCCCTCAGCCACAGGAAGGACGATGGGAATTATACTTTTAAAGTCCTTCTGTGTTTTTCTTCTCTCAATAGAAGTGTTGGGTTAGTCATTGAGTCTTGTCTTCAGTTTCCTCTGCTCCACTCTTTCCAGTGATGTATTCCTTCCACAAATCCTACTGCACCCCCACCTTGCTCCGCTACCCATTACTCCCCTATTCTTTCTTCCTCCTGTTCAAGTCCACTTTCAGAAATGATTGCCTCTGAATAACTAGGTGAAAAAAACAAACAAACACAAACCATTGAATCTAATCAGTGCATTCTGGCCTCAGGGAATGGTCTTTTGGAGCCAGTGCCTTCATGTGACATGAAAATATCACCAAGAAGTTGACCATCTGTCCCGCCTTCAGAAAGCATCTAAGGAAGGAAATGACTCCAGAACTTGCGGCTGTCAGCCGCGCCCTCTAGTGGCCGGCCATGGGAATGGCCATCCTTCTCTCTTGGATCCCAACTTGGAAATTCTGCAGCTCCTGGCATCTAACTCTAACCCTTTATGCAGTTATGGCAATGAGGTGAGACATGATTTGGGCCGGGCAGTGATCCTCTGATGTCTTCCGGGTGAGAACGTTGCTCTCCTCGGATTGTTCAGGGGCCCAGGACTCTACGTCCAGCTTGGTCTTTAGCTGGGCACCTTTCTGAGCCATCATTTTCTTATGTCAGATGAGATTTATAGGGCATGATGTGCCTGTCTCTCTCAGGATCAAAGAGGTGGTAAGGAACAGGATAGATAAACTGCATCCATAAGTAAAGGCAGCCATGGTTCTGATAGGCTACCCATTACAGAGGCCACTAGTCACAATATAAATCAATTAAAATTAAATTAAAATTTGGTACAGTTCAAGTGCTCAGGAGTCACCTGTGGCTACCACATTAGACAGGGGAGCTCTAGAACATAGCTCTCATCCCAGAAAGTTCCACGGGACAGCCCTGAGACCTAGGGAGTTGGTTTGAAGAAGAAGCTTTACATTTCCAAATTCTCTGCTCTCCGAAGAAGAAAGCAGTTGAGCAGGAGGAAGATGCCTTAGATTTCAATCACCGGGTGTACTTTACAGGAATGAGTTACCTAAAGAATTTACACCTTTCAGCCCATGCATTAAATACAAAACCATCTTCCATGCACTCTGGGACAAGACCAGAGTAGAACCCTTAGGTCACTTGTCCAAGAATACACAGCAGGAATTAAAGCAGGTTTAACGCTGGGATCTGCACTCTTCTCCGTTGCCTTGTGCCAGCTCTCGGCTGCTCTCATCCAGCAGCTCTGGCCCCTAGAAGGTGCTTGTGATACCGCTGTTTCAGACGACCAAAAGGTATTTCCCATGTGTATCGGGTTTTCATCCCCTGTTCCTGGCTCAGGGCTTCCAAAGGCTTGGAATTTCCTGAGTGATAAGAGCCATGAGTGCATCTCTTGGTATATATACTTGCTTTTTTTCTCCTCAGTTTCTGAAATCAGAACCATAAAGTGAAATGGGAGTCTGTTATTCATAACAAGCCCCTCTCCACCACAAGGGGTTTATGTTAATGCTGTAGCTTGGAAAGCTCCTAAGGATGGGAGCTGATTGCCAAGGAAACCAACCATGAATACAGGATTGGACCTTTCAGTCCTATCAATCAAATCCTCCCCCCCCCCCCCCCCCCCGCCCACCACTTCCACCCCGCAACCCCCTAGGAAGGGGAGAAAGGCTGGAGTATGAACTGATCACTAACAGCAAATGAGTTAATCATGCCTGTGTAACGGAGCCTCCCTAAAAACCCAGAGGAGGAGGTTGGGAGAACTTCCATGACAGGGAACCGGAATGCTGCCTCGCGCCAGGCCTCCAGCTCCATGCAGACAGATGCCCCTTTGCTCTGGACCTCGCCATGTCTCTGTAATCTGGCTGTTGATTCATATCTTTTGTAATAATCAGTAATCTAGCTGTTAAACAGGGATCCTGAGTTCTGTGAACTATTCGTAAATTAATCAAACCCGAGGAGGGGTTCATGGGAACCTCTGATTTATAGCCAGTCGGTCAGAAGCACAGGCAATAACCTGGACTTATGACTGGTATCTGAAGTGGGGTGGGGCAGATGGGAGGAGGCAGTCTTTGAGGATTGACTGGACTCTCAAGCTGGATGGCATCTGAGGCTACCTCTAGAGAGGCAGTGTTAGAATTTAGATTTTAGGACACCCAGCTGGTGTTCCAAGAAGTGCTTGGTGGTGTGCAAAAACACCCCATCCCCCCCCCCCCCCAATACACCCACATTGGAATTGGTCCAGGGATTTTTAATGCATTTAGCGTATTTCAGAAAGCATAGGAGACAAGATCCCTGACCTTTATCACTGGGTCTTTGAGACAGCGGTGGGTTGGCTGCCTCAGTCTGTTCTTCTTACCCCTGAGAGCAGTCTCAGAGGACCGGCTATGGCATCAGAAAGACCCGGATTCAAACCTTGATTTGATGTTCCTACAAGCTTTAGGCAATTCAGCCTCTCAACTTTCATCTTCATGTATCTGTTTGGGAATAACTTTTGTCTCTTTGGACTGCTGCTGGCATCCTGCAGCCTGATTACTCAGCGGAGCCATGTCAGGCTCCTGGCATAGGCCTGGCCGGTACTGAGCACTCAGTAAATGCCAGGTATGATTATTGCTGTAGCAGAGTGAAATGCTCGGCCCCTCTGACTCCTTGTTCAAGCCTGTTTTGTTCCCAGAGCCTCCAGGTTAGTAGCTTCTGCTTAGTCTTGCACACAGAGATGCTAATCATTAGACTCTAATGATTAGCTGTAATTTTACTTCATAACTGTAATTTTGCTACTGTTATGAATCATAATACAAATATCTGTGTTTTCCGATGGTCTTAGGCAACCCTGCTAGCGGTTCTCAACCTGTGGAGTCTGCTGCTGCAGAGCCTAAGACCAACGGAAAACACAGATATTTACATTACGATTCATTCACAGTAGCGAAATTACAGTTATGAAGTAGCAACGAAAATAATTTTATGGTTGGGGCCACCACAACATGAGGACCTGTATTAAAGGATTGCGGCATTAGAAAGGTTGAGAACCACTGCATTAGAGGGATTCTGCTTTTAGATTGAGCTATACAAAGACAGCCCCTTAGCAGATAAGGGAAGTATGTGTTAAAACAATGAAACCTAGAGTCTAGACTCACATCAACTAGAGTCAACAGACTGGATACAGAGAAGTTTTACAATCTTCTTCGAACCGCTGCTAGTGCCCAGGTGTCTGCATTTGTCAACCACCTCTTCCCCCGCCCCGCGCGCCCGCCCGCCCCCCCTCACACACACACATTTCCCCCTTCCCTTGGCAGAAAAGAAGACTGCATTCTGTACTTTCTTAAGATGGTTCTTTAGGACACTGGTCTGCCAAGTATTGGCTTATTGGCTTTCCAAATAAAGTTGCTCCCCTTGCTCCAATTCCTTGGCACTTGACTGATTAGGTGTTGTGTGGCAAGCGATATGAGCTTGGACTTGGTTGCATTACTGGTTTGCTCTGTAGAGATTTGGCAAGTGTGCCGGATGAGGAAGAATGGCACAGGAAAGAGAGGAGTGCATAGAGAGATGGAGACAGAGATTTTACCTCTCTGCGCTGAGTATCCCACAGCTACTAAGAAAGAGAATCCAGGCAGCCTCTTTTTGGCTGCAGGTTTCTTACGGAAAACGCACCTAAAATGGCCCCAGAGAGGCTGTTGGCTATTTCAGAAAATACTAGTAATTGCTGGAAGGCTTCCTGTGTATATATCACTCCTCAGGCCCTGCCCTACCCCACAGAACACCAGTTTCCATTCAGCATTCAGCTTTTATGAGAGGGCAGCTCCCTAGAATAGGTAACATTTAAACCAAGGACAAACTGCCAGAGGGGAAGGTGGGGTTGGGGTGGGGGTGGATAACTAATGGAGGAAATAGCCTGCAGGAAAGCTTGGAGGAGCCCCAGGCAGAGCTCAAGGGAAGGATGGCTGGAGCTGAGACAGGGAAAGAAGGGGCCCCGTGAGCCACATTCATGGGTCTGGACTTCACCCTAAAAGCTTGGAAGATACGCTTACAGACAAGTGATAAGATGTCTGCTGTGGCCTCTGAGTGCACCAGCATTATGCCCAGATTTCAAGATCCCCAAAGACCACCAGGGAGCCAAGTCCGATGCAATAGCAAAGAGCCTTTATTACAAACTCAAGCTTGGCTCTCTGCTCCCACCGACACAGGAGCAGGATGCAAAAAGAGAGTGAATATCCAAAACATAATGATTTTATAGGGAGGTGGGGCCAGACTCGAACCGCTGAGTTGGCCAATTCCGATTGGTTGGGTGAGGGCTCGGGCTAGTGACACAAAGGCAGGGTGCGGCCAGGGTCTGGCTACACAAAGACAGGATGTGACCAGCATACCCCTGGCCTCAGGCCAGTTCCCCTGCATTCCCATTGGCTGACTTAAGGGCGGGCTGAGCAACTGACACATCTCGTGGTTTCTACACAGTTACACAAGATGGAGGACACGGTACAAAATGGAGTCAATCTCACTCTGCCCTTTCACCAGTAGGTTGGCAGATGAGGGTGAGTGAGACTCTGAGGTATGGAAGCCCAGTTGGCAGAGCATGGGTCTCCAGCAAGTGACTCCGATGAAGGGGCTTCCTGAGGACCATTCCTCCCTCCACAGGGAGTGAAGCGCAGGCTGGCCGGAGCTCCCTCCCAGGGAGCAGGCAAGACCACCTGTGGCTGAGGAAGACCCAACAGCTTCCACCTTAGCCTCTAGGAAGAAGTCCAACTCCTCCACCCTGACAACCCACCACTTATCCTACTTCATCTGCATCCTCATCCATTTCCCTCTTCTCATATCATGTTGAAGCAGATCCCAGACATTAGGTCTAGAGCTTAACCACACTATGCTACATTACCAAAAGAGCAAACTTAGGGAGTTACAAAGATGCCAGACTCTCCCCAACTTCTGTATCCAGCAGAGCTTGCTTTCTTCCTGCCCCAGAACTAGTCCCAGCTGATCAGCTTCATGGCTGACGGCCTTCCCTGGGTGGAGCCATTTCCTTGGGCCCCATCCCAGCAAAGGAAAGATTTCTTGTGTGTCCTCACGAAACAGTTCCCAGGAGGAAAGGGAAAGTGAGAGAGCTCTCTTTAAAATATATATTTACAGAGAGGAAGGGAGAGGGATAGAGAGTTTGAAACATCGATAAGAGAGAAACATCAATCACACACCCCCTACTGGGGATGTGCTGGCAACCAAGGTACATGCCCTTGACTGGAATCAAACCTGGGACCTTTCAGTCCGCAGGCCAAATGCTCTATCCACTGAGCCAAACCGGTTAGGGCAGAGCTCTCTTAACAGTCACTCTGGCACCTCTGAGGTTCCGCTGACCAGGAAGGCATCTGAAATGAGCTCTCTGAGCCAATAAGAAAGAGGCTGATGGGGCTGGTGGGGGCAGCATTGGGGGGAAGATGCTGTCCTAGTTGGTGAGATAGCCCTCTCTGCCTTTCATTTGGTTTTCCTGCCTAAGCTTGATTAAAGGAGGTGATGGGAAGTGAGGGCAGGCTCTCCAGGAACCCAGGAAAGTTCAGTTTAGTTGTAGTCCAAGGTCCTGGCTTCTCCAAAGAGGCAGACATGATGCAGGGTCTTGGACACACAGCAGATCATGTGGGAGTGGTTAGAGCAGGGGTGAGGAAGCTTTTTGCTGACAAAGGCCATTTGGATATTTATAACATCATTCGGAGGCCATACAAAATTATCAACTTAAAAATTAGCCTGCCAGGTGCTGGACATGGAAGCCACGGGGCATAGACTACAAAGGAGACAGAACTGAACCTCACATCACCCTGTTTGGCCCTGGAGGATGGCTGGTTAGCCAGAGACGGGTAAGATTCCTCAGGGAAGGAACAACCTAAGACAGGCACAGTCGCAGAGGGGCCAACGGAAGAGAACTAAAAGGTCAACAGAGGTGGGGCACAGACCCTCATCCACAAACCTTGCAGAGGCTTGAATTCTCACCCCTCCTGAGGGAGGTCTCCTACCCCCACGGCTACTTTGCCTCCCACGCACAACTCAGACTGGGACCCAGGTGGCAGACAGAGACTCAGCCAGCAATAGCTGCTCTATATCTAAATTCAATTTATTACCAGGAATGCTCAGGACCTACACAAAAATGCAAATATTCCTTTCCACTAGTATTTACAGGGTAAACTAAGATTTCTGCTTGAGTATTAAAATTGACAGTAAAACAGTAATCAAGTTTTCAGATTAATTTAATTTGGCCAAGTGAAATAAGTGAATACTCAGGAAAATTTAAGTGTACTGGACAAAAAGCTTTTCCTAAAACATTAACTAAAATATCTATTAGTAGTTCATCTCACTGTAAAATTGCCTAACATCCAAAGAACCTAAAGCAGTCATATTTGTGTGCAAAAATTAAAATTTAAAATTACCAAGACGGCAAGATAAAATTTCCAAAAGCCCCCATTAATCAAAAAAGGAGGGGATAGTGGAGTAATACCATATAAGGAAAAATATCCTGTAAGTAAAATACATCTAGAAAATTCTTACTCCAGAAAAGTAAATTCCATTAGTAAAACCAACTGCAGGACACCCATGAAAAAACACACATGGTGTCAAAATAAGCCAAAGGAAAATCATTTAGGCAAAAATTAAAAAGAATCCCAAGTCTATTTTGCAGAGAGGATCCCTTTGTTAACTTTTGGTCGAGAATGTGTTTGTGTGTTTGCCGAGAACAACTCCAAGACCATGTGGGTTCCTGCAACAGTGAGGAACTGACGGGTCTGTTCCAGCCACGAGGACCATCCAGAGATGGGGACGCTGACGACACCTTGCCATGCTAGCAGTCGGCAGTTGTGCATGGCTGCAGGCGGCCCAGGACCATACCAGAGAGGATGGATCTTGCATTGCCACGATGTGTCCGCCATCTGGATACCATTGCTGACATGTACACATGAAGAACTATTTAATATTGAAACTGAGACTCAGAACAGTTGGACATTGAAACTGACACTCAAACATTAAAAAAAATTTTTTAGAAATTAAAAAAAATAAAAATTAGCCTGCTGGTTAATAATACCAAGCATAGGCGAGTGCTGCACATCTTATCTCGGCAAGTTTTCTCAAGTAACATTTTAAAACAGGAAAGCATGTTACTTGACCTCGTTTAATATTTATATATATATATATATATATATATATATATATATATATATATATATTTCATTGATCTTTCACAGAGAGGAAAGGAGAAGGATAGAGAGTTAGAAACATCAGTGAGAGAAAAACATCGATCAGCTGCCTCCTGCACACGTCCTACTGGGGATGTGCCCGCAACCAAGGTCCATGCCCTTGAGGGGAATCGAACCTGGGACCCTTCAGTCCACAGGCTGATGCTCTATCCACTGAGCCAAACCAGTCAGAGTTTGACTTCATTTTGTACATTTGAGTTGTTCTATTAAAACTGGAACCTCTTACAGATTTCAAGCATTTTATCCTTGTTATTGTCAAGAATGAATAAGTAGTTGGGTTTGTTGCAGGCAGTGAGTTAAACAATCTTTTCATGTTTTCCCCAACTTGAAAGTGAAGGATTCCTAGGGCCCCATGTAGATCAGTGGAAAGAAGACCCGGTATGGGTGCCTGGGGAAGAGCTCCTGTTTCACCTGGCGAGAGGGTTTACTATGAGTTCAGACCAAGAAGGTGTTCTCTTGCTGCAAGATCTCGGCCCCTGGCTGAGTGTGCTGGACGGAGGATCTTGAACAGAAACTTTTTTTCCTGTTACTCTTCCACACAAAGCTAAAATGACTAAATATATACTGGGAAATTGCTTTCTTTTAACAAAAGATCAGATCCTTCCTTCAGTTTCACAGATTTTTAAGCAAAATCATATTGAACTTAAACATTAAAATAAAATAGCCTGCAACATTTGGTCAAACATTTTTTTTAATATATATATCCTCACCGGAGGATATCTTTCCATTGATTTTAGAGAGAGTGGGAGAGAGAGGGAAAGACAGAGAGAAACTTTGATATGAGAGAAACACATTGATTAGTTGTGGGCCTGGGGGGAGGAGAAGCCTGCAATGGAGAAGCCTACATGCCCTTGACCGGAATCAAACCTGGGACCCTTCAGTCCTCAGGCTGAGGCTCTAGCCACTGAGCCAAACTGGGGTAGGGCTGGTCAAACCGTTAATTAACTCACCCTTAGTGTCTCGGCAGGGCCAGACTAGGTAATTTCATGGGCCGGATGTTCCCCACCCTTGTGTTAGAGCCTCGTCGCTGGAACTTGCCTGACAATAAGAATCACTGGAGTGCTTATTTTATGCACAGATTACTGAGCATCTCTCCTGGAAAATCTAATTCAATAGATCAGTATTGGACCCCAGAAACTGTTTTTAAAATATTTTTCTGGTGACCTTTATCTTCAGAAGAGTTTGGGAATCCTAAAAAAAAAAAAAAAAAAAAAAAAAAAGCATTGATTTTTTTTTTTTAAGTTGTTAGGAGGGGGGTGACACAATCAGATCTGCAATTCAAAGGGGGAAAGTGATTTGCAAGGAGAACCCAAGGGACCATGGGCTTGCTCGAGAGCAGTAGAGCCGGAGATGGAGAGAAAACTTGGTGATAGACGGACATGGGGCTGGAGGAAGGGATGACCCTGTTGGAGATGACAGATGGGTCTGGCTTGTGTAACTGGACAATTGGCAGGGCATTGGCTAAGACAAGTAACACTGCAACAAATCAAATGAAGGAGCCTGTATTCATTTGAATGGGTTGAGGTTAAGATGAAATATTTATTTTATTAATTTTTAAAAATATTTTTTATTGATTGCAGAGAGGAAGGGAAAGGGAGAGAGAGAAAGAGATAGAAACATCAATGATGAGAAAAATTTTTGATTAATTGCCTCCTGCACGTCCCCTACTGGGGATCGAGTCTGCAACCTGGGCATGTGTCCTTCATGGGAATCAAATCAGGGACCCTTCAGTTCACAGGCTGACACTCTATCCACTGAGCTAAACCAGCTAGGGCTGCCAAGGAAATATTTAAGTAAAGATATCAAAGAAGTAATTGAATAAATACATCTAGAAATCAGGGGTAGAAATATGTTGATCATTTGTTTGTAGGTTGGAGTTAAAATGCTAGGTGTGCTTGAGATCGCTGGGGGACAGCACATGAAGCAAGTATTAAAGCGGACTTAGGCTGAAGCTTTTAAGAACTCCATAGTAAGAACGGAGTAAGGAAGTTGAGCCTTCCATGGATACAGAGAAGGAAAAACCAAAATGGTAGAAGGAAAACCAGAAGTGAGTGGTGCCTCAGGAGCCAAGAATGAACCTGTGTTTTAGAAGGTCCCTGTGGCCTTTGGCTGATGGATGATGGGAGTCAGGGAGATGTGTCAGTATGCTTCATATATTCTAAATACTGATGTCCTTCAGCCACAGCCAATAAGTAGCCTGAGCCTCTGTGACCCCCTTCCGCTCCATTTCCCGGATGTAACTGAGTCAGCCGCTCGTAGGAATAAGAGACTCCTAAACTCCTGTTGAGTCAATTGCTCAAAAGAATTCCTGATCTTGTGTTTCTGCTCTCTTTGTTTCTTTCAAATACAATTTTCTACAGTAAGCCCATTTAAAAAGAGTTCTATCTATTGGAAAAATGAGGACTGGAGAGTAACAGGCTCCTTTTGTTTCAAACCTCTACTAACTTGTTAATTCACATGGAACAGTAGCAATTATGTTTTAATAGATCGTCCCAGTTTCAAACTACATTTGAAATCCCCATGCATTGAGGATGAATCAGTTAACCTGAAAAATGGGAACAAAGTCACATTTTGTTGAAAAGGAACCAGTTTGTTTTGTGTTTTTTGTTTTTTTTTAGCTCCAGCTGTTGCATTTAAGAACATTTGATGCCCCCAAAAGAAAAAGGCTCCTGAGAAGTGGGGCAGTGCCAAAAAGTCTGGGAAACTTCTTCCCCCGTGGCAGCAGACACCTTTGGTGAGGATATTGGAAGAGGCAGTTTTCAGAGGCATTGTTCCTTCATTCAGGCATTGGGCAAGGCACTGGGATGATTAAAGACATCTCCACATTCCTTTTTTCTTTTAATCTTTATTGTTGAAAGTATTATCTATGTCCCCCTTTCCCCCCACTTATCCCCTCCAGCCAGCCCCTGCCCCCACCCCAGACCTTCACCACTCTGTTGTCTGTGTCCCTGGGTTATGCAGATATGCATGCATACAGGGTCTTTTTCCAACACTCCCTTTTAATGTATGACTGTGCAGTTGCAAACAGGAACTGATTTTTGAACAATTATAATTGAAAGCATCAGCATAGCTATAGCTGTAAATCTTTGAGGATCCTGAGACTAAAACTGCCTCACAGAGCCCCCATGAGTGGCGGAAGTCCCCTCTGTTGGACTGGAATGTACCAGAATGGGGTCAGGACTGGTGAGGGTGACCCAGAAATAGGACAACTGAAGGACAGTGCAGACATGGACGAAGCTTTGGGAGAGATGGATTTGGGGGTAAATCAGGGCACAGCTGGGTGTAAGCAGAGGTACCAGGTGTGGGTGTGGGGGCCTCTCAATTGTGGGTGTCTTATTTTTCACTACTGAAAAACATACAGTTTGATGGGCTCAGCCCTTTCCCTAGGTGCTCTTCCTGCGGGGTTTCCTCTGGCTTTGGGCAGAGTTTGGGGCCAATCCTGAGATCTGCAGACTCATTCATTCACCATATAATTTGTTACCATACGCTGAACACCTACTCGAGGCAGCACAGGTGGACACCTGAGCCCGCCTGCCTGGGCTAAAGGCCTGGCATGTCTACTTTACTAACTGTACAAATCTGATCATGTTCCTCAAACTCTTTGTGCCTCAGCTTCCACGCCTGTATAATGGACATAATACTAGCTCCCACCAGTTCACAGGCTCTGCTTGTCTGAGTGCCTGCCGGGTCTCTTGCTTGAGATGCCCAGCGATGCCCAGAGGTGCATATGGTGTACCTGGCCCCAGGGGCAGGCAGCTCACAGCTCTGCAGCAGAGCCAACTCAAAGCAAACACTGAAATATAAGTCAGAGCAGTTCATATCCAGAGACAAGGAAACAGCATCTTGAGAGGATCCTGTGCTGTTTTTTTTTTCTAACATGTTTTAAAGTGTCTGTTATTCCCTGTAGTTTCTGTGATGTTATTTGCTGAAGCACAGCAGTCTAGAAAAAGCCACTCCTAGTTCAAACCCCTTATTTCACAGCCAAAGTAACTGAGGCCCAGGGAGGTAGAGCAAATAGCCCAGAGTCAGAGGTTTTTATGGTAGAACTGAGTCCCAGACCACTGCCCTTTTCCATCATTCCAAACAGCTTTCGATGTGCTGTATCCCTAATGTGTAGGGCTCTGAGCTCCTCTTAACAGCCATTGGTCAGTTAGGATGTGATGTTGGTAGGAGATAGATATTTGAGAGCAGTAGGATGTCTATAACCCTCCTCTGGACTCGGAGCTTTCCTCAGCATCCCAGGAAGAGCCTTTTCCCAACCTTCTAAGGACAGAGAGGGCCCTGGAGAGGAAGGGGCCGTACTTCCGTGTGCCAGCCTGGAAGACATGCAGAACTGCGATTAGCAACCACCAATGAGGTTTAATGATCAGTTATTAGTGCCTGCAGTGGCCCAGGTACTTTGCCAGACATTGGAAATGTCAAAGGAAACAAGAGAGCCATAGACCCTGCTTTCACAGGGCAGTGTTCTCGACACGGGGCAACGTTGCCCCTCCTCCCGCAGACATTGCAATGTCTGCAGATGCTTTTGGTTATCATGACTCGGAGGAGGTGCTACAGGGATGCTGCTCAACATCCTACGGTGCATAGAAGAACCCCCAGAACAAGAGTTATCAGGCCCCAAATCTCAACTGTGCAAAGTCTGAGAAGGCCGGTCATTGAGCATAAAACCTTAAGAAGTAGTTAAAATAAAGTATAATGAGCCCTGACCAGTTTGGTTCAGAGGATAGTGTGTCGGCATGTGGACTCAAGGGTCCCAGGTTCGATTCCAGTCAAGGGTATGTACCTTGGTTACAGGCACATCCCCAGTAGGGGGTGTGCTGGAGACAGCTGATCAAAGTTTCTCTCTCATCCATGTTTATAACTCTCCCTCTCTCTTTTCCTCTCTGTAAAAAATCAATAAGACATATATTTTTTTAAAAGTATGATGAGCACGATGGTGGAAGAAGCACGAGACACTGTAAGAACCTAAGTTCCTATGAGAACTTAACCTAGAGATCAGGGCAGGCCTCTGAGAGTAGGGAGTGTTTAAACTACATCCTCAAAGATAAATAGGAGGAGACAACGCCAGGACAGTGGGGCTGGAGACTCTGAAAACAGGGGGACACAAAGACCTGGAGGAGAAATAGACCTCTTTCAATAGACCAACTTAGTGCGGCTGGAGCAGTCTGAAAGTGGAAGTCATACAAGATGACTCATGGAGATCCTTGTAAGACCTCCCATTAATGTGCAGTAGGTGCCCCCCCCCCCCCGCCGCCCCCGCCCGGTGCGATGCCCTGAGCCTGAGGAGCTTCTAGTCTGGAGAAGTGAGGGATTTGGCTTTCATCCCTTGGGGCAATGGCAAGCCATGGAAAGGCTGCTACCTAGGAGATGACAGAGTAAGGTTAGTGTTTAGGAAAGGACACAGAGGATGGACTTGAGGGCAGCGAGAGTGCAGGCAGGGGGACCAGGACGAGGTTGTGACCATAGTCAAGAAGGCAGATGAAGATGGACTGAACTAGGAGAGACATGCCTGTGGGAGAAAGAGAGATTCCAGAGAGATGAGGAATATATGTGTATTTGTATGTGCCTGGTTAATGGTTTTTAAGTTACACTAAAATACAGAATGAAACTATCTGTTCTCTGACTTCATGGCCACCCCGAATGTAGCCATTGGGAGTTGATTGGGTTTGTTAAGGAGTATTGAGCACAGTTACCTTCCTTGCTGTTCTATTTTTCTTTCCAGCTGTTTGCATGGGCTGGGGAAGCTCGTTGAGACTACTGACCATGGCTGATGTTGTCAAAAGCTGAGTGTCAGGCCCTTTCCCTCCCCCAGGCATCTTCCTTCCCCTGCTGCAATACAGCCTTACTCCTTGCACAGAGAGGCTCCTGCTTTTAGATGCCGGGTGCACAGAATGTAGAGATGATGATCACTAATGGGTGGGCCCTTGTTTTCTAGTCCCTTTGCTTCTGTGACAATGGCTAGTGCCATTCCTGAAAATCAGTCTCTTATGAGTTTCCCCATGCCACTGTGACAAATTACCAAAAACTTAGTGGCTTAAAACATCACCCAGTTAGCCCGAGCTGATTTGGCTCAGTGGATAGAGCGTCGGCCTGTGGACTGAAGGGTCCAGGGTTTGATTTGGGTCAAGGGCATATGTCCGAGTTGCAGGCTCAATCCCCAGTAAGGGCATGCAGAAGGCAGCCAATCAGTGATTTACTCTCATCATTGATGTTTCTATCTCTCTCTCCCCTCCCTTCATCTCTGTGTGTATATATATATATATATATATATATATATATATATACACACAATAGAAGCCCGGTGCATGAAATTCATGCACAGGGTGGGGGAGGGGTGTCCCTCAGCCCAGCCTGCACCTTCTCCAATCTGGGACATCCCTCTCACAATCCAGGACTGCTGGCTCCCAACTGCTCACCTGCCTGCCTCCCTGATTGCCTCTAACCATTTTTGCCTGCTAGCCTGATCACCTGATAACCACCACCCTGCCAGCCTAATTGATGTCTTACTGTTCCCCTGCCAGCCTGTTTGCCCCCAACTTCCCTCTTCTGCCAGCCTGTTAACCCCTAACTGCCCTCCCCTGCAGGCTTGATCGCCCCCAACTGCCCTCCCTTGCAGGCCTGGTCCTTTCCAACTGCCCTCCCCTGCTGGCCGGATGGCCCACAACTGGCCTCCCTTGCAGGTCTGGAACCTCCCAACTATCCCCCCCTGCTGGCCATCTTGTGGTGGCCATCTTGTGTCCATATGGGGGAAGGATCTTTGACCATATGGGGGCATCCCTCTTGTGTGTTGGAGTGATGGTCAATCTGTGTATTACTCTTTTATTAGATAGGATAGAGGCCTGGTGCATGGATGGGGGTCAGCTGGTTTGCCCTGAAGGGTGTCCTGGATTAGGGTAGGGATGCCCTTGGAGTGTGGGGCAGCCTGGGCGAGGGGCCTGTGGTGGTTTGCATGCTGGCCCTGCCCCCCAGCAACTCAAGCGGAGGCTCTGGGATCTGGAATTAATTTATGTTTTACAATTGAAACTTTGTAGCCTGAAGCAGAGCCAAGCCTTCTGCTTGCTCTGTGGTGACAGCCATTTCTGTTTGAAACTTTGTAGCCTAGAGTGGAGGCCTAGGCTAGGGCTGCAGAAACTATGCTTCCTCCATCGTCCCAGCAATCTTAGCCTCTGCTCTCTCCAGCTCCATGGCTGTTGCCATTTCTGTTCAGATTATGCATCTTTTATAATTGAAACTTTGTAGCATTAAGTGGAGGCCTAGGCCGGCAATGGCAAGCCAAAAGCTTGGCTTCCTTCGTTGCAGAGGAAACCCAAGCCTCCCTTCTGCTCTCAGTTGTGGCAGCCATCTTGGTTGGGGTTTATTTGCATAACTTGCTCCTGATTGGCTGGTGGGTGTGGATGTGTGTGTGGCTTGATCAGAGGTATAATCAATTTGCATATTACTCTTTTATTAGATAGGAGATATATATATATATATATGATTTATTTATTTTTAATCACCCTACGGTTCTGGAGGTCAAATGTCTAAAATCAAGGCCCGAGAGGCTGGACTGGGGTTGCATTCCTGCTGGAACTCTAGGGAAGAATCCATTTTCTTGCCAGTTTATAGAGGTTGCTTGAGTTCCTCTGCACATGGGCCATACTTTTGTTGTCTTATTTCTTTATTTTCCTCTGCCTCCATTGTCACATAATCTTCTCTGACTCTGATCCTCTTGCCTTCCTCTTATAAGGACCTTGGTGATGACCCTGGGCCACCAAGATAATCTGGGATAATTATCCCATTTTAATATCCTTCTCTGAATCACATCTGCAAAGTACCTTTGGCCAAGGTAACATGTAACAACATACTTGTCAGTTCCCAGCAATCACAGTATTAGTGACAGCTCAGTGATGGCTTCCCAGTTTAGTTAATTTAGGGATTAGAGATTAGGACATGAACATTTTTTGGCGGGGAGGGGGCATTATTCAGCCTACTACAGGTCCCACACAGCTGCTGCTTCCTTGTCCACTGCTGTGAGGATATTCCCCACCCGCCTCCTGCTGGTGAATAACCCCAACTGGTTCTTCTCATCCTTCCACAGTCTCGCCTTGTGTGAGCTCTTTCAGGCCCCACCAACATGCTTGACTGTTTTCAGCACAGGCTTCCAGGCTCAGATTCACATTATGCCAGGGTGCTGAGCTAGGGTGCATCATGCATCCTCATACTCCATTTATATATTCCAGAACTAAAAAAGAGGCTGGCATCTGGCATGTCTTATAGGAATCTTCTATACTAATAAAAGGGTAATATGCTAATTAGACTGGAGACCTTACGGGAGACCTTCTGGATGTCCTTCTGGACAAAGCCATGGTAGCAGGGCCAAAGCAGAGGTGGTTAGGAATGATCAGGCTGGCAGGGGGAGGTAGTTGGGGGTGAGCCGTCTGGAATGGGGGCACAGTTCAGGGCAAGCAGGCCAGCCATCAGGTAAGTGGTTAGGAGCCAGTGGTCCCAGATTGCAAGAGGGATGTCTGATTGCTGACTTCTGGCAGTTGGACATCTCCTGAGGGGTCCCAGATTGGAGAGGGTGCAGGCTGGGCTGAGGGGACCCCCCCCCCCATGCATGAATTTCGTGCACCGGGCCACTAGTGTGTGTGTGTGTGTGTGTGTGTGTGTGTGTGTGTATGAAAATCAGCCCCTCTGACTTAAAATGATCACTTATGCTTATGTTAAGATGCCATTGTTGTCATGGTGATCAGAGGCTAGCAAGAGCAATTCTTTCCCCTCTTTCTCATTTTTCATCCCTCTGTTATTTCCTGAGCAAATCTCCTTTGTATTCATTTATGGATACCTCAGGGCATTCTCCCACCTAAAGAAAATCCTCTTTCTTCTTTCAGGGAGTGGGCATATTTGTGGCCAGTAAATCCAGCTCCCAGAACTAATAGGGCACGAGTTGGCACAGTTTGACCTGCCTCCTTCAGGAAAAGAAGGAAGCTGCTGATGCGCTCTCAATGAATAAATAATAAGCATCCTGCTGGCCTATCTCTGCATGCTGTGAGTGGCAATGCCTGCAACCGGGAAAGACAGAGAAGGGATCCAGGGAGAACAGTGCTGACGCAGGGCCAGACAGAGCAGGAGCCACTGATGCCACTTGTTAGACCCTCTCTTCCTCTCTCCTTTTCAAGATAACACATCTAGTTCCATGATTGCAGCACCTCCTATCACCAGTACCCCCTGCATCATGGTCTGAGGTCCAGTCAAGGCCCACGAGGCTAGACTGAAGGCAGTTAGGTATGCAATCTAAGATGAAGGATGATTTTTTTGTTGTTGTTAACAGCTGCGTGACCTCAGGCAGGGCAATCTTCTCATCACAGCTTTCCCATCTGTAAACTGGGATCAAGATCTCTGCCCTGCCCATCCTGGGGTCCTTGTGAGGATCAGATTAGATCACTGGTGAGAAGGTACATTGTGAACTCCATCTGGGACTGCAAACATGATGATGATGAGGAGGAGGAGGAGGAGGGAGGAGGAGGAGAAGGATGACAATGTCGTGAAATTGGAATATGCCATTGTATGGATATATCACACTTTGTTTACTCATTCACCTACTGAAGCACATTTCAATTGCCTCCAACCTTAAAGCACCTATAAATATTCACATGCAGATTGTATGGATGAAAGTTTTCAACTCATTTGGGTAAATATTTAGAAGCATGATGATTGTCAGATCATATGGTAAGCTTATGTTTGGTTTTGTAGGAAACTGCCAAATTGTCTTCTACAGTAGCTCTGCCATATTGCTTTCCCACCAGCAATGAATGTTTCTTCTGTGTCATATCCGCACGAGCATCTGCTGTTGTCAGTGTTTTGGATTTTAGCCATTCTAATAGATCTGCGGTGCTATCTGCTTTTAACTTGCAATTCCCCTATGCATATGCCATTGAGCTTTTGTGTCTGTTTGTTTGTTTTTGTATGTTATTTGCCAACTGGCTGTCTTCTTTGGTGAGGTGTCTGTTTAGGTTTTTTAGCTATTTTAAACTTAGTTTGTTTTCTAACTGTTGAATTTTAAGAATTCTTTGCATATTTTGGATAATAGTCCTTTGTCAGTTATGTGTTTTGCATCGGCCTGAGGATTGAAGGTTCCCGAGTTTGATTCCAATCGAGGGCATATAGATGCCCAGGTTGCAGGCTCATTCTCCATGCTGGATGCAGCCAACCAATAATTCTCTCTTATCATTGAAGTTTCTATCTCTCTTTCCCTCTCTCTTCCTCTCTAAAATCAATAAAAAATATGTTTTTTTTAAAAAGAAAAAGAAAAAACCCCAAGTTGTAAAACACTTGATAATAGTAGCCTATTTTTAGTTACCTCTTTAAAATTATATATTTCCCCATGTTCACAGATATGTGAGGGCACAGCGGAAGACCTGAAAAGATTCATATCAAATTGATTACTTTGGAAAGGGAAGTGCGATTGAATTAAGGTGAAAGAAGACTTTCTCGTTATCTTTATTGCTTGGACTTTTTACCATGAAAATGTATTGCTATAGTATTTTAAAATTAAAATGGCACTTACGAAGGCCCAGGCACTGTGAAAACTGTGGAAATTCCAAAACAAATAATACATGGTCCTGTCCTGAAGGGCTTATCAGCCAATAGGAGAGACAGACGTACATAAGAAGGAAAACGAAAATAACGAAAATCTGTAAGGGTCACAGAGGGAGCGTCAGGGAGGGAAGAGTAAGTTCTGCCTCTAGGTGGATGGTGGGGGTAAGAAAAGGCATCGCAGAGGTGGTGACCCCTGAACTGAGCCTTCAAAGATGAGCAGTGTTCAATAACGGAGCCGGGGGGCCACCACTGAGCTGGCTCTGATGCTGTGACTGCCGAAGTGCACCCAAATCTAAGCCTGTAAATGCCTCTAGGTTATAAAATCAAACCTCAAGGACAACCAATCTCAAACAGCCAACATGTCTTCAAGCTATAGTCAATCAACCATTTCCTCTCTTTGCTTCCACATTTTCTCTACAAAAGTCTATCCCCAGTTCCTGCTAGTGAACCATTCCAAACCACCTCTGGATTCAAATCAGTATGTGCTCAAATAACGTCTTAAAACTGTAATATGGCCCTAGTTAGTGTGGCTCAGTGGATAGGACACAGGCCTGTGGACTGAAGGGTCCGGGTTCAATTCCCCATCAGGGCACATGCCTGGGTTGCAGACTCAATCCCCAGTAGAGAAGGTGCAGGAGTCAGCCAATCAACGATTCTCTCTCATCATTGACGTTTCTCTCTCTCTCCTTCTCCCTCTCTGAAATTAATAAATATCTATTAATAAATAAATAAATAAAACTTTAATATGCATTTTAAAATGTAATATGCCTCAGTTTATCCTTTAACAGTAGACAGTTGCCAGGCCGCTGGGCGCGGGGTGAGGTGGAGTGGGGAACATTGGGAGGGAGGCTGGAAGGGAATTCCAGCTGAGGGAACCTTGTGAGCAAAGGCAAGGAGGCTTGCTTGCGCGTTTGGAAATTGTGTGACTCGGCCTAATATTCACAAAAGGTGAGACAGAAGATAGGACTGAAGAAGGAGTCCAGAGCGTGGGGCGTGGAGGAATGCTTCCCGGGGAGGGGTGACACCCGGGGAGGGGTGTCATGCAGTGTGCACAGTGTTAGGTTTGGGTATTCTTCAGATGAACGTGCAGAGAGAGCCCGAGGAGAAAGCAGGTTGCTGGGACTGTGGAGTCAGCAAGACTGTGTTCTAAATCCAGCTCCCCCACCTCAGAGCTGAGTGATCGTTCTGATTTACACCGGGCCCCCGTCCTTTCTGAAAAGGAAAGAGGTATAGGTCCTTTGTAGGTCCCTCTTACACAGCATGTGATATAAAATGCATGAAGCACCCAGCCCCATACAGCAGAATGAGAGCAGCAAATGAGGGTCCCCTGGCTTCCCTTCCGCACACTTCCTCCTGTTCTCCCCATAGGCGGGGCACTCCTGCACCCAGGGCCACCTCCATCTCTCCCCTCACCCCCAAGTTAAGAGGCCAAAGGAGAGCCCCTGCCCCCACGGGGGATGTGGGAAGGGGCCTGGGGGTGGCCAGGATCTCCTGAGTTGAGATGAGGAGCTGATGGCCAAGGAGAGCTGGGTCAGCATCCTGACCCCACGCCTCCTGGGAGCTCCGACTCCTCCTCTTCGGCTCTTTCTGGGAACCGGGCCTGCAAATATTTTCTCTGGATCCATCTGTACTTTCAGACCTCTGGATCAAAACGTTCTAAACGATTGTGAACTAAGAGCCGTGCTGGCTCCTTGCTTGAAGGTCGCCATAAAATCTTCCCATGCAAAGGAATGTGGCTTTCCTCTGAACACTGCGTCCTTGATAATACCCCTGGGCATTTGTATCCATGTCGTACTGTTTAAAATGCCTTTGGATTCTTTTGGTCGAGAATGTGTTTGTGTGTTTGCAGAGAACAACTCCAAGACCATGTGGGTTCCTGCGACAGTGAGGAACTGACGGGCCTGTTCCAGCCACGAGGACGGTCCAGAGATGGGGGACACTGACGACACCTTGCCATGCTAGCAGTCGGCAGCTGTGCGTGGCTGCAGGCGGCCCAGGACCATACCAGAGAGGATGGATCTTGCATTGCCACGATGTGTCCACCATCTGGATACCATTGCTGAGATGTGCACATGAAGAACTATTTGACATTGAAACTGGGACTCAGAACAGTTGGACATTGAAACTGACACTCATAAACTTTTTTTGCTCTTATACGTTTGTTTTCAGTATGCAGAGGCAAGATATTTTTGAAGAAAAGAAACAGGGGAGAGTGATTGATATAGAGGCAGGGTGGCCTCGAACAGGCTGTCAAGCTACAGGGGGAAGGCTGGAGTGGATGGGAGGCAGATGCTGGGGGAGATCAACCGAAGGACTTGTATGCATACATATGAGCATAACCAATGAATGAAAGACTCTGGGATGGGGAGGGGGGCAGGTGGGGACATGTGCTGGGGGGCAAGGGAGGCTGGGGGGAGGATATTGGGGGGGGAGGAAAACATATGTACTACTATTAAATATAAGTTATATTGTAAATAAAATTTAAAAAATAGATTTTAACTATATAAAAAAAAATTTTTTTAAATCAATAAAAAATAAATAAAATGCCTTTGGATTCTCACAAAACCCCAGAAAGCAGCAGAGGCAGGTATTACGAGCCCCTATCAACAGAGGAAGAAACTGAAACTCAGAGAGTTTGTGTTTTCCAGAGACTGTTGCTGGCAGAAAAGAGATCATTAAAAACTCTTTTCTTCCATATAGGACAGAGCGGCACCATCTGGGCAGCTATAGTACAAAGGGAGCCCAACCTGAGAGGCAGACAGTGCAGGGGGTCATAGCTGACCCCAACGTCTGTGTGGCCCAGATGATGCAGCTGGGACTTAGGGACTTAGTGACAGTCTCTGGGACTTAGCTTTCCCTGTCTGAAATGGGAACAATGCCACATGCCAAGCTCATCAAGAGTGCTTGCAAATACTTCAAACCAGCTGTGTCCAGGGGTGAGGATGCTTGGGATTGTTATTTGAAGGTAAACGCCTGTTTTCAACAGGTCATGAGTCAGGTGACTGAGGAACTGAGAGGAAGCTGGCAAACAGTTTCCTAGAAAGATGAGAACCCCTATGTTTGCTGTGTCTAGGGGAGGCTCCTGCCTGAGGAGATTCACTCGGGAAGGGTGTGTTGAGGACAGGAGGACTCTGGGCAGCAGTGTGCACAGCAGGGTGCTCCCTCCGGCTGGCCAGCACCGTCTGCCTGCAGCGGTACCTATGGGAGAGGCACAGATCTCGAAGGCTGCTCCCCAGGACTGATTGAATCCCCGGCGAACCTGTTAGGAATACAAATTCCCAGGCCCTCCCCATGCCTCTTGAATCAGACACTCTGGGAATGGGGCCTGGAGGTTCATGTTTCAATAAGCCTTGTGGGTGAGTCTGGTACCCCTGCAGGTCAGGAGTGGCCAGCACAGTGGCTATCACGTATGCCTTGATTCAAATTCCACCTCTCTCACCTGTATGATTCTGGACAACTTACCTAACCTCTCTGAGCTCTGGCTTTCTCATAGGTAAAATGGCATGCAACTTCACCGACATGGCATAGGATGATGCCATTCATCCTCTTCATAGGATGTTCAGAAAATTAAAAGGGGTGATATTTAGCCGAAACCAGTTTGGCTCAGTGGATAGAGCATCAGCCTGCATACTGAAGGGTCCCGGGTTCAATTCCGGTCAAGGGCACGAATCTTGGTTGCGGGCACATTCCCAGTAGGGGGTGTGCAAGAGACAGCTGATTGATGTTTCTCTCTCATCATGTTTCTGACTTTCTATCCTTCTCCCTTCCTCTCTGTAAAAGATCATATATAAAATAGTTTTTCTCCTGAAAGCTTGTAGGCATCCGTTGGGGTCGCCGAAGGAGCAAAGGAGGAACTTACCTTAGCGATGTAAGAGAATTACCTTAGCGATGTCGGTGAAGTTGCATGGCCTGGCCCTGGATGAAGAGGCCAAGGAGGGCGAAGAGGGTGGCAACCAGGGGGAGCCGAGCCTGCGGGAGTTGGCGCCAGACCATCCTGCGCTGCATCCAGCCCCTGAGGCCTGCCCGCCGGCGCCGCGGTGCCAACTGCCCAGAGCCGTCCTGCCAGAAGATGAAGCGGGTTGTGCAGCACACCAAGGGGTGCCAGCGCAAGAGCAATGGAGGCTACATGGTGTGCAGGCAGTTCATCGCCGTTTGCTGCTACCATGCCCAACACCGTCCATGCCCCATTCCCTACTGCCTCAACATCAAGCAGAAGCTCCGCCAGCAGGAGAGTCAGTACCGCCGGCAGCACGCCTAGCGCATGCGCCAGTGGATGCCACCCTCAACACCCGCACTGTGCCTCAGCCCAGTCTGCCTTTCCCTCCTTCAGCACCATCCCGGTCCCCCACATTGCATCCCAGCACACCCCAGCGACCACAGCCCCTGACTCTGCCCCAGCCCTCGCCTGTAAGCATGTCTCTAGCCGCTTCTCCCACATACTTTCCCTGCCCCCCTGGAGGCGCTCCGCAGATTGCACATGAGGCACAGCAGCAGCAGCACCTGTACTGGGTAAGCACCAACAGCAGTAGGCTCCTGAGACACAGTGATGCCCAAGAGCCAGACGGCCCCCATGGGCCTGAACGTGACCCATCCAACTCAGTGGGCCTGTTATTCTGCCCCCCGACCCCTGGAAGTGGCAGCCGGCACCCACCCTCCAGCAACAGCCCATGTGAGGCATGCCCAGACCCCTGATGTCTATGCAGACCCAAGGTGCAGCCACCTCAGAGCATCTCACCGGGTGCCCTGCAAGACCTGCTGCAGACCCCGAAGCCTCCCAGCTCCCCCAACAGCAGCACATGCTCAACATCCTTAAGTCAAACCCTCAGCTGATGACAGCTCTCATCAAATAGCAAACGGTCAAGTAAGTGGCCAGCCAGCCCAGCCTTCAGCTCCAGCCCAGCCTGCTGAACCTGAATGCCATGCAAGCCAGTGGGCTGCGACCTGCTGTCTCCCCACAGCAGCAAGCAATGGGAGGCCTGAACCCCCAGGGCCAGGCCTTGGACATCATGAAACCAGCGTGGCGAGTGTGGACCACAGTGCAGAGAGATGCCGCAGAGCAACAACAGCAGCAGCAGCAGCCACAACAGGAAGGCAGTGCTGGCATGGCTGCAGACCGGGCAGGACACGCCCAGTTCCAGGAGCCTCCAGGGGCACTGATGCTACCCGGAGCCATGCAGCAGCAGCCGATCCAACAGCAGATTGGGGCCCAGACCAGCCAAACCCTGTTGGGCGTCCTCTGTCCCTTTCCCCTGCCCTCAGTTTCTCCCCTGCGCTCAGTACTTTCTATTGTCCCCATTGAGGCTCCTGCCCTCCTGCCGTTTTCCAGTTCTTCTCATTTCAGGTGTCACAAGAGACAGCTAAGCAGCCGAGAAAAGCCGCTCTGGATCCAGCTTCCTGCCACCACATGCACCTACATCCGACCCACACAGACACATAAATATCCCGCCCTCCCTACTTTTGCTTACTGAAATAGATATACTGGTGTGTATTACTAATAAAATCTCTAAAACTCAAAAAAAATCAATAAAATATATTTAAAAAAGGGGGGGGGGGGATATTTAGAAAGAACTTTGCACAGCGCCTGGCACATAGTGAGAACTCAGCAAGCAATAACCAAGAGCTGTATTACTAGGGGTTGCTAGCGGCCCCTTCCATGCCTCCCTTTAAACATGTGGCTTTAGCGACCAGCTTCCTGGCTTTTCTATACCCCTGGGGCTGTCAGATGAGCCTTCCAGGCTGATCAATTCAGTTCTGCCCCAAATCCAGCTTCACTGACTGTCTACAGAATGGAGAGCCGTTGGCCTGACCTGGCTCAGTAAATCCGTTCTGTGAAGAGACTGATTCAGGTTCCCCGCAGCTGGGACTCCAGGAACGGTGACCAGCGTGACTTTGGGTTCAGCTGAGGCCTGGGCACAGACTGTGCCAGGCTGTGTCCCAATGATCAGTGGGTCATCCCACCAGGATTGCTTCACCAGATCCAATGGCTGCCCCTCAGAGAACGGCTCTGGCTTTGCCTTACCAGACTTACCAGCGTCTGTTTTTCAAAGAGCTTAAAAGTTTGTTTTGTTTATATCGCATGTCCGCAATGACCCCCTGCACACATTTTCTCTTGTTTGATCATCATCCTGACCTCTGTGAGAACCAAGCAGAATAGGATGTGTTTTCTCTAGTTAATAGAAAACACTCCTTGGTAGGTTAAGTGTAATATGCAGTAGTCGCTCAGCCAAGAGGCACCAATAACGAACTGGACTCTGTTTTCCTGAGTCCACTCTAGTGCCCCTGCAAATAGAGCACAAGGCTTCTTCAAATGGACAGGACAGCTCTAGACCTGAGTCCTCATTTTTGTCGAAATTTCTCTTTTCTGGGAATCATTTCTCTTCTTGCTATTTGACTTAATTTCCTCTGGCTCGGGACTGAATGGGAAAGAGAAAGTCCTTCTCTGTACCTCAAGTCTAGGTCACCATCTGCTCCCCTGACCCCATGAGCCCATGACCCTTGACTCTCTGGGTTGCTCAGGATGGTGGGGCCAGCCACAGGGCGGTGGGCCAGCCACAGGGCGGTGGGGCAGAAATGAGGAGCTTCTGTTTGTTTTATGAGGTGCACCGGGACAATGGAAGCTCTCCAGTATTTTTTGCATGAACTCAACATCTACTATGAATGAGAACCTTTTTGACTGGGTTCACCTAATCCTCTTCTCTTTAAAGTGCATATGGTAACGGCTTTCTGGCCACTCCTGTCTTGGCATGGGGGTCTGGTTGGGTGGCAGGGCTGAGGAACAGGCTTGGCCTAATGGTGACAGAGAGGGACACTGTCTGTCATTGGAACAGATGTTGGCATCTGGCAATATGCCAAACCCACGTTTAAGGTTATCAGCCTCTCTACGTCCCACTGGTCAGCTCAGCTGAGGGAGGAAAGGCAGGAACTGAAAGTTGCTGATTGTGTGTGCAACATTTTTGATCTCTTACTCTTCCCAAACATACATTATTTCACTTTGTCTCAAAAAGCCCAGAGTGAGGCTCTGGGTTGTTCTGTAGCGAGGATCTGGAGCGGGGTGGGAGTGAGGGGAGCTAGGGGACACCCGAGATTGATTGCGTGCCTGAATGCTACAGCCTACCCTACTGCATGACTGGTTACAGGTGGTTGGTGCCATGGCAGGGATGGGAGAGTCTGTGCCCAGGCCTCAGCTGAACCTGCAGTGCCGTTGCCATAGTGACAGGCCCTACATCTCTGAAGCTGCTAAGAAAACGCAGGCCTCCTGGCACACAAGCCAGGAAGAAGGCGGAGGCTGAGCTGGGCCCTGGCTCCAACCCTCCGTTTCACTCCGCCTCTGTCCTTGTCTCGGTCAGCTCGGGCTGCCACGACCAGTTACCTTAACCTGGTGGTTTAAACCAGTGGTCGGCAAACTGCAGCTTGTGAGCCACATGCAGCTCGAGAGCCATCGTTTGCCGCTCTGTTGACTGATGAGTTTGCCAACCACTGCGTAGGGCGTTACCCTTACCCAGAAGTTTTGACTTCAGGTTGAAGACATTAGTACATTATTAACATGTTTTTTAAGAGTTTTTCCCTAAGGCAGTGGTCGGCAAACTCATCAGTCACCAGAGCTGCAGTTTGCCAACCACTGATTTAAACAATAGAAATTTATTTCCTTACAGTTCTGAAGGCTGGGAAGACCGAGATCAAAGTGCTGGCAGTTTAGTTTCTGGTGAGGACCATCTTCCTAGTTTATAGAGATCTCCTCACTATGTCCTCACCTGGCCTCTTTTCAGTGTGTGCACTTGGGACAAAAGAGGGAGAGAGAGAGAGAGAGAGAGGGAGAGAGAGAGAGAGAGAGAGAGAGAGAGAAGGAGAGAGAGAGAGAAATTCAACATATGAATATGAATTTGGGGGACACAAACTGCCCTCATGCTTCCAGGCTGGGGAGTGAAATCTTTCATCATCCAAACTTTACAATTAATTACTTTGACTTTATAAAGCATATTTGGCTATGTGATAAAAATGCCAACTTTGAAAATAAAACCTAATTATAGTCATTCACTCATTTGCGAATGCATAGCAAAGTCCTTAAGATGCATATGGATGAAAAGGGAAGTGTTCTAAGGTCATCCGTGCATCCTTCCTGTGAAAGGAAACTCTCACGGGACATGAAGGAAAAAAGGGACACAGCCTGGTCACGTTCATTGAATGAAGCTGATTTTCACCTCAGTTCCCATCCAAAGTCCTGGCAGTGAGCAGCGGCTTAAATGAGCCGCAAGAAGAAACAACGGGGCAGACTATCCAGGGTGAGCGGGAACTTGTAGCCAATGAGGTGTGAGAGTCTGAGTCTGGGGACCCGTGAGACCTACCTCAGCTCCCTCTCTGCTTGTGGTGTTAGCGGGTTTATCACTGGACGCTGCGCCTTCCTGGGCTCTGGGATCTGTGCCTTCCCTGTCTTACCAGCTGCTCTCAGAGCAGGAGGGAAAACAAGCCGAAGCTGGCTGTGAATGGGAAGGTACCCCTCACCCCCTACCCCAACTGACCTCCAGTCATCTGGGCTTGCCCAGGGGAGATGCCCCTCCCCTCCTGCAATGATCAGTGGGTCATCCCACCAGGATTGCTTCAACATCTGTTCTGCGGTAGAGCTGTGCTGACGTTGGCTGCATGCTCGGAGCCTGTGCTCAAGGGCTCATGGTCTAGAGAGGGCAACAAGGCCGTCCACAAGTTAACACAGAGCGGAAACGCATGCAGCAGGAACAAAAGGAAGGAAGGGGCAGCCTGCCCGAGGAACTGCCAGGAGGAGGCAGCCCTGATAGGAATCCCCAGGGAGGGAAAGGCACTTCAGAGAGAGCAAAAGTGAAGGGGCACGGACATCACGGTGTGTGATTGTGGTATGTCTTTTAATGCAGCAAAGAGGCCTGTTCAGAGTGACTGAATTCTCGGAGGAACGAGAACCGTAGCACTTTTGTATTCAAAGTGTGGGTTACGTGTATATACATCACCACAAGCCATAAAATGTTCCCCCAAATGCCCTCC
This sequence comes from Antrozous pallidus, assembly GCA_027563665.1. Classification (NCBI taxonomy): domain Eukaryota; kingdom Metazoa; phylum Chordata; class Mammalia; order Chiroptera; family Vespertilionidae; genus Antrozous; species Antrozous pallidus. Next base: position 63,939,529 of record CM050520.1, read on the forward strand.
CTAACGGAAGGTTGTCCAGGAGAAATTACCCAACCGGCCAGGTGTCCAGTCATCCCAGTCTGTCTCCTTGTCAGCCCCTGCTCCTGGGGGCTTGCTTCACTCACAGTCACTATCCCACCAGGCTGCCGATGCATCCTGTGTGATGATGCCCCCTCCCCGCAACAGGGAGGGACCCTGACTCCACTGGGCCTCCTCGCTGTTTGTCAGCGTGTCCCATCTGTGGCTGACAGCTTAGCGGCTTTGCTCTGTGGCGGCTAAGCCAGGACCAGTGGCTCTGCTGAGAGCCTCACAGAATCACAGCTGCGAGGAAGCGTGTGGTTCGCCCAAGGAACTCAGAGGCTCCGCAGGGAGTGAGCAGGAGGCCGGCCGCCCCAGCCCCTCAGCCAGCCCTGCTCTGTCTTTCTGAATACGGCTCCACTTAAAACTCTGAAAATCACAGCTCTGTGGTGGAGTCGGAAGAATTTTACAAGCCTCCCTGAGGCTAGCCCAGGCCTGACAGCTGCTCGCAAAGTTTACTCTCATCTCTAGTCCTGTCCTTCTCTGCCTGTCCTCTTCCCCTGCTGCCCCGCCCCTGCCAATGCCTCTTTATTTGTAAATGCCTTATTTCAGGAGGATTAAGTAGCCTCGTAGCTTCACTACAGTGGGTAAGAATGAAAACTTTCCACTCATCATGTCTGTGGAACTGTTCAGTACCTACGTACACGCGGTTCACGTCAGCGGCTCTCCGGGTTGCCCAGCACCAGAATCGCCTGGAGGGCTTGTTAAGACACCGGTTGCTGGGCCCAGTTCCTGACTCATTAGTTTGGAGGTGAGGGATATAGAATTTGCATTTCTATGAGGTTCCCAGAACATTCATTGAGAACCACTCCTTTATATGAATATTGTTGTAGGCAGTTCAACAGGGGTGAGCAGAGCAAGGATGATGGGCCGGTACAGAAGGTCACCAGGACTGAAAGCCCTAGGTGCCATGCAAAGAACATTCAATTGTAGGGTGGGATCTTGCTCCAAGGTGACTTTTCCTCTCCTAGCACATGCTGGTCAAGAGGTTTGGACCCCCTGATCTTTCTTCCCTAGAGAACACGTAGGTCTCAGTTGTATTTCAGCTCCAGGCCCAGATAACTGTCAGGACCAGCTGCATGGAATAATGACACACACCCCTCCCAGCCCTGGTGTGGGCCAATTCAGCAGTGGAGACCACAGCCCTGAAAAGACACACCTGGAAAAATGCTGAATAGTTTATTAAAATCTTCCCTGGGGGCCTTCCCTAAAACCTCCACCCTTAAAACCTTAAGGCAAGGACCCATTTCATTGTGCTCTCCCTCCCGGGAGCACGCCCACGTCTTTCCCTTCCTCCTCCACCCCTGCCCCGCCTGAGGCGTTACAGTCTCACGTCCGAGCTCCAAGGGCCCTTCCTTTACCTCTGGAATTTGTTTCTAAGCCCATTTCTTCTAGGAATTGCTTTTTCTACCTCTGTAATTTACCCACAAATATCCTCTTACCTTTTGAGTCTTGTTCTGCATTCTTTCCCAGCCAGCACCCAAGTACCAAGGTTGCTGAGCCCAGGTTTGGTCTGACCCCGCCCTTCAGTCACCCGGTGCCATTCCCACCGCCTACAACAAATACAATCTAAAATTAACACAAATCATCCTGGAGGAATCAAGAATCCAGATAAACTTAAGAATTCAAGAAACAGTGATCCTGAGTAGAAAATGGTAACTCTGCTCAGCTGGAGGTGAGCCCCAAAAAAGTGAGATGGCGAATGAGAAGAGGGGTTGTTAGAGAGTGATGGCTGGGGGTCAGAGATGAGAATAAAGAGTGTATGTGAGCCCAAACTGGTTTGGCTCAGTGGATAGAGCATCGGCCTGCAGACTCAAAGGTCCCAGGTTCGATTCCGGTCAAGGGCATGTACCTTGGGTGCGGGCACATCCCCAGTAGCGGGTGTGCAAGAGGCAGCTGATCAATGTTTCTCTCTCATCGATGTTTCTGACTTTCTATCCCTCTCCCTTCAGCTCTGTAAAAAAATTAATAAAATATATTTTTAAAAAAATAAAGACTGCAAGTGATATAAAGTGCCTTCTTGGCACCGTTCACATTGCAGGAACTCAAGTTATGTTAGGCCCCATATCTTGGCATAAATTTACATAGAGCTAAAGGAGATTTTAAAACGTTGTCCTTCATGTCCATTCTTTGACTTGTTTCATAAAATTTTTGTGTGTGCTTTCAGAGCACAAGGTAGGGCACTGTGGATGGGAAGGCACACAGTCCCCTTCCCTGCCTTTGCCTCGGTTCGCAGCGGAGCAAATGAACGAACGAATACAGAGCAGTGTGGCAGAGGCAGCGGTGGCCACAGTGGTGGTGATGGTGGTGGTGGTGGTGGTGGTGATTTGACAAGTGGTGGAGATGGCATTGTTTTTGTTTTTGTTGGTGGTGGTGCTGGTCTGGGTGGAGGTGATGGTGGTGGTGGTACTAGTAATGACGTCCTTTAGCAGGCTCATCCTATGTTCCAGACATAGAGGGAAGCACTTTCCATGCCTTATTTATTCCCCAACGACACTAAGAGATGGGCATTATTATCCCTATTTTATAGATGCAGGACCCAACTTGTCCATGTTTCAATTAAATGGCAAAGCAAAATTCACACCCAGATGTGTCTGGCTGCAGACTCCCAGCCCTTCACCATCCTGACCCTGCCATCCGGTCTGTGCCCACCCGAGGTTTGCTGTGGGCACAGGGCCTCAAATGTTGTCCAGTCTCTTAGAGGATGTACTGCTTGAGCCGGCCCCTGACCCACAAGGTGAGGAAGCTTCTCCAACAAAAAAGCAGTGTGTAGAGTTTGAGACGTAAGCCTGCTTAATGGGAACTGCTATTTTTAGAGTTTTAAAGGTTAAAGAATGCAAATGTAGCTTGGCTGCCTAGAGAGACGCTGAGTCTGCTTCACTTCAGAACATGACCTGTGAGGTTCCTGGTTGTTCTTCACGTGCGCACAGCTGGCCTTTGGCCAAGTTCAGTTGCTCTCCAAGTTCAGTTGTTCTCTTGCTTGCTAGGTAACTGAAAATTCAGTTACTAAGGTTAGCTAGCATGCAAGAGAACAACCAGAGCATCCAACCAGGAGAATGCTGCATCCTGGAGAAGTCTGGAATTCAGAGTCATAGGAGTATCATTGGGGGCATCAGCCAAAGAAAATCATAATTTAAAAAGACTCCAGCCCTGGCTGGGTGGATACATTGATCGGAGCATCGTCCCTTGCACCAAAAAGGTTGAGGGTTCAATCCCCAGTCAGAGTGAGTACAGGAGGCAACTGATCAATGTTCCTTTCTTACATTGATGTTTCTCTTTCTCTCTCTTTCCCCCTACCCCCCCCTTCCAAATCAATAAACATACTATCAGGTAAGGATTTTAAAAAGATACAGAAATGGCGGCAGCCACTGAGCTGGAGAGAACAGAGGCTTGGGTTTCTCTGGCAACAGAGGAAGACAAGCTTTCTGCCTGCCGTTGATGGCCTAGGCCTCCACTCTAGGCTACAAAGTTTCAAACAGAAATGGCTGTCTCCCCAGAGTGAGCAGAAGGCTTGGCTCTGCTCCAGGCTACAAAGTTTCAATTGTAGACATAGATTAATCACAGATACCAGGGCCACTGCTTGGGTTGCTGGGGGACGTGGCCAGCCTGCAAACCTCCACAGACCCCCTCGCCCAGGCCACCCCTCACCCCAAGGGAACCCCAATCCTGATCTGGAACTCTTCAGGGCAAACCAGCTGTCCCCCACTCATGCACCAGGCCTCTATCCTATCTAATAAAAGAGTAATTTGCAGATTGACCATCACTCCAACACACAAGAGGGCTGCCCCCATGTGGTCAAAGATCCTGTCCCCATGTGGACACAAGATGGCCACCACAAGATGGCCAGCAGGGGTGGGCCATTGAGAGGTTCGAGGCCCTGCAACAGAGGGCAGTTGGGGGTTATCAAGCCTGCAGGGAAGGGCAGTTAGGGGTGACCAGGCCAGCAGAGGAGGGAAGTTGGGGGCAAACAGGCTGGCAGGGGAGCAGTTAGACATCAATTAGGCTGGCAGGGTAGTGGTTAGTGGGTGGTCAGGCTGGCAGGCAGAAGCAGTTAGGGGCAATCAGGGAGGCAGGAAGGTGAGCAGTTTTGAGCCAGCAGTCCTGGATTGTGAGAAAGATGTCTGACTGCCCGTTTAGGCCCGATCCTACAGGGACCTGGCCTAAATGGGCAGTCGGACATCCCTGGAGGGGTCCCAGATTGGAAAGATTGCAGGCTGGGCTAAGGGACATCCCCCGCCCCTCGTGCACAAATTTCATGTACCAGTCCTCTAGTCCTATCTAATAAAAGAGTAATATACAAATTGACCATACCTTTGATCAAGCCACACCCACAAGCCATGCCCACAAGCCAATCAGGAGCAAATAAACCCCAACCAAGACGGCTACAGCCACTGAGAGCAGAAGGGAGGCTTGGGTTTCCCCAGCAATGAAGGAAGCCAACCTTTCCGCCTGCCCTTGCCAGCCAGGCCTCCAGTCAATGCCACAAAATTTCCGTTACAGAAGATACGTAAGTCCAACAGAAATGGCGGCAACCATGGAGCTGGAGAGAGTAGAGGCTAGGGTTGCCTGGGCGATGGAGGAAGCCAAGCTTCTGCAGCCCTAGCACTTAGGCCTCCAATCTAGGCTACAAAGTTTCAATTATAAAATTTAAATAAATCCAAACAGAGATGGCTGTCTCCACAGAGCAAGCAGAAGGCTTGGCTCTGCTCCAGGCTACAAAGTTTCAATTGTAGAACATAAATTAATCCCAGATCCCAGGGCCTCCGCTTGAGTCACTGGGGGGGTGGGGAGCATGGCCAGCCTGCAAACCACCACAGGCCCCTCGCCCAGGCCGCCCCACACCCCAAAGGAACCCCCACCCTGATCCAGGACACCCTTCAGGGCAAACCAGCTGGCCCCCACCAATACACCAGGCCTCTAGCTTATTTAATAAAAGAATAATACGCAGATTGACCATCACTCCAACACACAAGAGGGCTGCCCCCATGTGGTCAAAGATCCTGCCTCCATGTGGACACAGGAAGGCCACCACAAGATGGCCAGCAGGGCAGAGCCATTGCGAGGTTGCAAGGTCTGCAAGGGAGGGCAGTTGTGGGTGATCAGGCCAGCAGGGGAGGGAAGTTGGGAGGGAGCAGGCCTGCAAAGAAGGGCATTTGGGGCTGATGAAGCATGCAGGGGAGGGCAGTTAGGGGTGACCAGGCTGGCAGAGGAGAGGAGTTGGGGCAAACAGTTTGGCAGGGGAGCAGTTAGACATCAATTAGGCTGGCAGGGTAGTGGTTAGGGGATGATCAGGCTGGCAGGCAGAAGCAGTTAGGGGCAATCAGGGAGGCAGGGAGGGGAGCAGTTGGGAGCCAGTAGCCCTTGATTGTGAGAAGGATGTCCGACTGCCTGGTTAGTCCCGATCCCAGTAGGACTGGGCCTAAATGGGCAGTTGGACATCCCTCAAGGGATTAGAGAGGGTGCAGGCTGGGCTGAGAGACACCCCTTGCCCCCTTGCATGAATTTCGTGCACTGGGCCTCTAGTCTATATACATATATATACACACACAAAAGGCTAAGTGACAGACCATCCATCTGTCTGACCAGCTGGTACATGTGACATGCACTGGCAATTTAAAAATAAATGTTGACTCGCACATGCACGATACATATTAAGCTCTCGGTGGCGTCAATCACACACATGTGTTTCAATATGTCATTGTTGATCATGAATTTGATTGACACGTCTATTATAGAAAAAAAGTAAATATCAATATTAAAATATTTCTTCAAATTAATTTCCTTTCAGTGTGCATGAATCTGTGCACCGGGCCACTGGTAATACTAATTGTATGTGTATCCAGAGAAAGAACAGATATTTATATAAATTCCTCAAAGAGCCTCTGATCACAAAGGTTAAAAATATCTGTAATGTCTGGAGGCAGAAGATCAGGACAGTGGCAAAGGGTTCCAAGGACATTTGTTGCATACAAAAGCTGAGAGGGGGGGTCCAGGACGGGAACACAGAGCTCAGGGCAGGCAGGTGGCCCAGGAGCCAAGGCAAACTTCCCTAAAATTGCTCTTTTCATGGTCACCGGTAACTTCCATGTTGCTAAATCCAACAGTCAGTTTTCAGTAGCCCCCTCTCTTAAATCATCCACCAGCTGTCCAGTTTGATCATTCCTTGGCCTTGAAATGCTTCCCTGATCTTCGTCTATGACTTCAAATTCTCCTGAATTCATTCTGCCTCTTGACTACTTCTTAACTCTTTGCTGGGTTCCCATCTTCTATTGGACTTCAAACCTTTGGGATCCTAGGGCTCTTTTTCTCTTCTCTAAAAACATTTACTTCCCCGGATTTAGATAACACCTAAATCATGAAGATCCCCAGATTTTTCTCTATTATATCTTTAATTTGAATGTTTTTTCAGAATTCCATATGTAAATATTTAACTGATTTTATACGGATGATTCAAAAGGGATCTGAAACTTTATAAAACTGAACTCTTATTGCCCCTGCTTTGTCCTTTCCTGCAACCAATTCCTCCCCAGGCTTCTGGTCTACCATGCCAGGACTCCAGAGTCCTCTCACATCATGTGGCACTGCGTGTTTCCGGCATTTTCCCTACTTTAGAATCAGGACTGCTTCAATCAGGTCAGGAAACCAGAGAGCACCTGGCCAGTCCCATGCCTCCACCTTTATTAAAGGTGAAGTGGGTTAAGAAAACGGAGTTTCCTGGTGTTCCCCAAAATGGACCCCCAATGGGGGTAATTGACAGATGGCTAAGGACCAGCCCATTTTACTAGAAATTTCAACCAGGGCTATTTCTCCCAGCAGAGGCTTGAGGTGACATCAGCCTGCAGGTTGCATTCATTTTAAAAGCCTACTGGGGGACCTACATGAAATGAAGGTTGTGAGGGCAGAATAGGACTAAATCTAAAAGGAACTCAATTTGGAGGAAGATTAGGCTGAGCAGGAGAGAGGTGGCCATTCCCCCCAAGAAAGGAATGGAGTCAGGGTCCTTAACAGAGTATTGGTTCCCCATGCAATTATTCTGATAATGACCAAAGAAAGAAAAATACCTTGATGTATTTCCCCATCAGTCCCAGAAAAGCATTCGGAGATGAGCATTGTTTTTTTGTTTGTTTGTTTGTTTTGTTTTGTTTTTGTTTTAATATATTTTAATATATTTTATTGATTTTTTACAGAGAGGAAGGGAGAGGGATAGAAAGTCAGAAACATCGATGAGAGAGACATCGATCAGCTGCCTCTTGCACACCCCCTACTGGGGATGTGCCCGCAGCCAAGGTACATGCCCTTGCCGGAATCGAACCCGGGACCCCTCAGTCTGCAGTCGGACGCTCTATCCACTGAGCCAAACCGGTCTCGGCCGGAGATGAGCATTGTTTATAAAAGGAACAGATGATAGGCTTGAAGTTGTCCTTGTTATTATTTCTGATTTGCTGTGTAGTTCTGCCATTTATATACTCTTTAATGTTCTATAAAATTCATTTTCACAGAGAGAGAAAGGGAGAGGGGGAAAGTGAGAGCAAACATCAATTGGCTGCCTCCTTCATGCCCCTTTCTGGGGATTGTGCCTGACCAGAAATTGAACCTCGACCTCCTGGTTCATAGGTCAACGCTCAACCACTGAGCCATGCTGGCCAGGCCTGGCTACCTTTTGGACAGCCAACTAACTGATACATACCAGCCAGGGCTCTGCCATTTATATGTACAATGTGATTTGAAAAGCAGCTGTTTCCTCTAACGCAATACCTCCCTGAAAACACAGTTTCCTCCAGGCCCAGTGATGGCCGATGATAAATACAATGCTAAACATGTTGCCTCTTCAAGGGGCTCTTTCTGCACATTTCCGGACCCCGTGTGTCTAGATCAATCGAACCAAGTGATTGATCTGTTTTTCCAAAATGTCTTCCCTGATGCCCCTTTGAAAGCAATTTCTCCCTCTTCTCTACTTCCTTAGTACTTTATCCAACCCTCTACTAAAATTATCATGATTTTTCTGCCCTTTATATAGTTACTTTTGTGCCTGTACCTTCTCTTCTCTTAGCATCTGGTCTTGTGAAAATCATGTGTCTGATTCATCTTTGATTCTCTGGCACTTACCATAGTGTCTGACACCCACAGATGCTCAATAAATGTTGAGTAAATAAAAGGATGAAAAGAAAAAAGTGAAGGCAGAGACTACTTTTACCAGTGCTCATGGCAGAAATAGCTGCCATTTCTATTGTAGATCTTTCAGGCATGTTGAGCAGGAGATCCATTATTGAGTTATAGTTGTCTGATTTGTTGTAAATTTAAGAGGAGAAACAAGAGTTATGTTTGTTTGTCATGGTGCTCCCATTGTGAGTACTAGTATTTACGAGGTGTTCAGCTTTATGCTAACAACCTCATGTCTGATTCCAATGCCAGGCAGAATAGATACTGGCAATGGTATGAAGGGTTCCTTAAAGCCTCTGCCAGACTTTTTTAAGAAAAATTTTATTGCGTTTTTTGCAGAGAGGAAGAGAGAGGGATAGAGAGAAACATCAATGAGAGAGAAACGTTGATCAGCTGCCTCTTGCACACACCCTACTGGGGATGTGCCCGCAACCAAGGTACATGCCCTTGACTGGCATCAAACCTGGGACCCTTCTGTTTGCAGGCCGACGCTCTATCCATTGAGCCAAACGGGTTAGGGCTCTGCCAAACTTTTTAAAAAATGTCTACTAGGAGTTAGCAAGTAGGATAAATTGAAATGCAAAAGCTCAAAGGCAAATGTGTTTCTGGGAGACATATTAATATTAATTAAAATTACTTAATATTAATTAATCATATTAATATTAATTTTGACTGAGTACTTATTAATTTTTAATTAATTGTTGGCCTAATCTGTTCATGCTGCTCTAACAAAACACGGTAGGTCGGGCAGCTTATAAACATTTCTCATAGTTTTAAAGGCTAAAAGCCCAGGTCAGCTTGGTCAGGTGAGGACTCTTTTCAGGGCTTCGAACTTCTCTTTGTATCCTCACACAGTGAAGGGAGGAAGGGAGCAAGCAATCTCTCTCTCTCTCTCTCTCGCTCTCTCTCTCTCTCTCTCTCTTTCTCTCTCTCTAATTGAAGAGACTTTTATTTTATTGAAATTATTGGGGTGATCTGGTTAATACAATTATATAGGTTTCAAGTGTACAATTTGATATACCATATTGTGTGCTCACCACCCCAAGTGAAATAAGCCATTCAGAGAAAGACCAGTATCATATGATTTTACTTACATGTGGAATCTAATGAACAAAATAACCTAACAAACAAAATAAAAACAGACTCATAGATATAAAGAACAGACTGACAGCTGTCAGAGAGGAGGGAGGTTGAGGACTGGGTGAAAAAGGTAAAGAGATTAAGCAAAAAAAAAATGTTTTGATTTAGGGTCTTTGTTATAGGGCACTGATACTATTATTTTAAAATATTTTTATTGATTTCAGAGAGGAAGGGAAAGGAAGAGAGAAACATCAGTGATGAGAGAGAACGATGGCCCCTATTAGGGATCGAGCTTGCAACCCCAGCATATGCCCTTGACCAGAAGTGAACCTGGAACCCTTCAGTCTGACGCTCTATCCACTGAGCCAAACCAGCTAGGGCACTAATCCTTTTATTGATGAGGTCTCAGAGAACTTATTCCCAAAGCTGTGTTTGAAATAGCAATTTTTACAGCCCACAAGATAGCCATTATTTGTGTCAGAATTTTGTAAATGAGAAAACAGGCACAGAGTTCAGTGCTTCGACCCACCTCCCACAGTCAATAGGTGGTGGACTCGGGCGCTTACCCAGGCAGTGCAGCCTCAGGACCTGCCTGCCTGACCATTCTCCAATGACAGTCATTAAAGTCCTAAAACAACAGGACACAGAATCTTAAGAGAACAGCATGCAAAATACCTAGGTTTTTTTTGTTTGTTTGTTTGTTTTAATCTTTACCTGAAAATATTTTTCCATTGATTTTTAGAGAGAGTGGAAGAGGGGGAAAGAGAGAGAAATATCAATGTGAGAGAAACAATACATGGATTGGTTGCCTCCTGCCTGGGCCCTGGAGGAGCTTGCAATGGCCAAAAGGTGATTGCTTGATTAGAATATTGTAAACTCTCATGGTGGGGGGGATGCTATCTCTGAAAAAATAAAGGTCCTGATTTGTATTATTTGCCAATTTCCATGGTGTAAATTCTTCCATTATGGTTGATTTATTACTGGATTACAAAATTTCTGACTATTTACTAAGTAGCTTTTGCAAGAGGTAATTATCAAATTATCTTGCAGATGGTTCCAGAACATCACAGAGTTTTGCACATAGCCATTCAGAAGCATGAATTAGAACCAGTTGTCTTAGAAATATTTCTATAGATTTTTGTTGAATAAAATGACAATAATAGAATTATGTCATATAAACTTATGCCATATAAAACAAACAAATGTGTGTATGTGTGTATGTGTATGAGAGAGAGAGAATGTGAGCACAGAGAGAAACCTGGATGATACCCATGGGATACCTAGTAGGTGCTAATGGGGAAGAAGTAGAAGAGAGAAAATAGAAAAACGGAAAGCAAGAAGCAAGTGATAGAAAAATACTGGGCCTTTTTATCTTATTTTTTAAAAATCACATATAATACATGAGATATAATTATATTTATTTTTATGTGAAATTAAATATATATCAAAATTTTAAAAATGGGTAAAATGAAGCAAAAGCAATGCAAAGAATAAATTTAAATTTTTAAAAATTCTCACTAGTGACAATAAGGGGAGGGTAAGCAGGGAAGTCTGACGGGAGCAAGCCTATCAGATGGATGTTGACCTTGTGTTCATAGTGGACCACTTGGCAGATGTCTTCTGGAGAAACCCTGATGGCCACAAGGTCCACCCTGGGACAGAGAATTGGGTCCTATCACCCAAGCTATCCAAATACTGTATCTTAGAAAAAACTTTTACAACACTTTTTAAAAAAACCATAACATTATATAAAAACACTTTGTGGATATGAAAAATCAACCCACAGAATCACTAAATTCAAGAGCTGAACTTTTGGGAATGAATCACTTAGATCCCTTAATGCAGCCCCAATAAAGTACTTTCCTGAATTAGAGAGTTCTGCCAAGGCCCGAACCATAGCTCTCCCAAGACATTTGCACTTCTCTGTGAATCTGGAATTCCCACACAAGATGGAATTATTCTAGTTCTGGCCAAGCTATGCTGGGCTTTAATCCATAAATCACCTTTGAACAAAGCTTCAGTGTAGGTTAAAATTACCTTCAAAACCTACACAGATTCCCATCCTTAGCCTCACTGTTCCAGAAATATGCTATGAACACCAGAGCTGCTCAACAGCAGGAGGGGAAGGCAAAGGGCTACCAGTTGGTTTCCTGCCTTGCCAAGGAGGACCTCATTATTTGACCTGAGACCTCGGGAGTCCCTTCTTCACATCTCTTTCCTAGGGACCAGTTAGTGCAGCCATGACAGCATGCCACCTCCCAGATCATGAAGGAGCTGCTGAGATGGCAAAGGTTCCATGCACTGCGACAACTGGGGGTAGGCCTAGGGACACGAGTGTGTGTGTGTGTGTGTGTGTGTGTGTGTGTGTGTGTGTGTGTGTGCGTGTGTGTGTGTGTGTGTGTGTGTGTGTGTGAGAGAGAGAGAGAGAGAGAGAGAGAGAGAGAGAGAGAGAATGCAAATGTGTGACTGTAAAAACATTTCATACAACTGCTTTGTCCCAGACTAACCCATGAACACCTGCCTGAGATCTAGATGAAAACAGGCAGAATCCGCCGAGACCGGTTTGGCTCAGTGGATAGAGCGTTGGACTGCGGACTGAAGGGTCCCGGGTTCAATTCCGGCAAGGGCATGTATCTTGGCTGCGGGCACATCCCCAGTAGGGGGTGTGCAAGAGGCAGCTGATCGATGTCTCTCTCCCATCGATGTTTCTGACTTTCTATCCCTCTCCCTTCTGCTCTGTAGAAAATCAATAAAATATATTTTTTTAAAAAAAGAAAAGAAAGAAAACAGGCAGAATCCAATGCTGAAAAAGTGATTGCTGTGTGTAGTGTACGGCACTGGGAACCTGAAATGGTTCCTCATTTCTAGAGAGAAAATGCAGTCTACTCAAGGGATAAGACACAGGCACAAATAAAAAAATTTTTTTTATAAAAGACTGGATATATCTGTTGTTTCAGAACCAATGATATCCATTTCTTAGTATAATGAATGCTAAGAGGAAAAAGAAAACGATGGCCCTGCTTCATTTTGTTGTCTTTTTTATGTTTTTATTAAGTTCTTTTAGTTAGAAGAAGGTAGAGGGAGAGAGAAACATTGATGTGAGAGAGAAACATTGATTGGTTGCCTCCAGTACGCATCCCTTCAGACTGGGGACTGACCCACAACCTGGCATGTGCCCTGACTGGGAATCAAACCCACAATCAGTGGATATAGTGTTGGTCCATAGGCTGAAAGGTCCTGGATTCAATTCTGATAGAGGATATGTACTTTGGTTGCAAGCTTGATTCCCAGCCCTGGTTGGAGCATGTGCAGGAGGACACCAATCCATGTATATCTCTCACATGCATATGTCTCTCTCTGTCTCTTTCCTCCCGCCTCTCTTTAAAAAATCAATGGAAAAATATCCTCATGAAAATGTATAACTCATAGTCATAAATCTAACAAGAAACACACAGGGACTCTTTGAAGAAAATTCTAATACTCTACTGTGGAGCATTTAAAAAGGCTGTGATAAATGTGGAGAAATGCCTATTCCTGGGTGGAAAGAATCAGTCATATAATTTATCAGTTCCCCATTCAAAAGGAATTATTATGAAATTCTAGGAGTTTGGGATTTTTAATAATTGATGTGTTGACCAAATTATTTTTAAATTTTCTGTTAAAATAAATGTGTAAGATCATCAATAAAATCTGGAAAAGAAGAATAATGAGAAGGCTTTTCCCCACCAATTTTAAAATGGATAACACATATACAGGGGGTGGGGAAAAGAAGGTCTACAGTTGTGAGTGGAATTCTTTTGAGTTAGTAAAGCTTTTGTAATAATCATAACTTGCATGTCCCTCTCTATGTCCATGATTCTGTTACATTCACCAGTTTATCCTGTTCATCAGCTTATTAATTCACTTGATTTTTAGATTCATTTGTTGATAGATGTGTATTCGTTGTTCATAATTTACACTTTTATCTTTTTCTTCTTCCTCTTCTTAAAGAATATCTTTCAGCATTTCATATAATATTGGTTTGGTGGTGATGAACTCCTTTAGCTTTTTCTTATCAGCGAAGCACTTTATCTGACCCTCAATTCTGCATGCTGGCTTTGCTGGATAGAGTAATCTTGGTTGTAGATTCTTGCTGTTCATCACTTTGAATATTTCTTGCCACTCCCGTCTGGCCTGCATTGTTTCTGTTGAGAAATCCACTGACAATCATATGGGTGCTCCCTTATAGGTAACCAACTGTTTTTCTCTTGCTGCTTTTAATATTCTCTCTTTGTCTTTTGCTCTTGGCATTTTAATTATGATGTGCCTTGGTGTGGTCCTCTTAGGGTTCCTATATATTGGGGTTTGGTGCGCTTCTTGGACTCCTAAGTCAATTTCTTTCACCAGGTGTGGGAAGTTTTCGGTCACTATTTCTTCAAATAGGTTTTCATTGTCTTGCTCTCTCTCTTTTTCTGGCACCCGTATAATTCGGATGTTGGTATGCTTGAGGTTGTCCCAGAGGCCCCTTACACTATCTTCAATTTTTTGGATTCTTTTGGTTTCTTGCTTTTTCAGCTGAGTGGATTTTACCTCTTTGTATTTCAAATCTTTAACTTGGTTCTTGGGGTGCTCCAGAGCACTTTTAGGTCTTTGTATAATATTTTTTATTTCAGTCAGTGTATGGTTAATTTCTAGTTGGTCCTTTTTCATATCCTTGAGAGTCTCCTTTATATCCTTGAGGGTCTCCTTCATTTCCTTGTAGGATTCATTCATTTCCACATTGGTCTTGATTATTTCCACGTTGGTCTTGATCATTTCCTTGCAGGTCTTGTTCATATCCTTGAGGGTCTTGTTCATTTCCCTGTAGAACAAATTCATTTCCTTTGCGGTCTTGCTTATTTCCTTATAGGCCTCGACCTTTTTTTTTTTTTTAATATATTTTATTGATTTTTTTACAGAGCGGAAGGGAGAGAGATAGAAAGTCAGAAACATCGATGAGAGAGAGACATCGATCAGCTGCCTCCTGCGCGCCCCCAACTGGGGATGTGCCCGCAGCCAAGGTACATGCCCTTGCCGGAATTGAACCCGGGACCCTTCAGTCTGCAGTCCAACGCTCTATCCACTGAGCCAAACCGGTCTCGGCGGCCTCGACCTTTTGTTGGAGCCTCTTGAAAAGCCCTATAACCGTGGTTTTGAATTCCATATCCAGTCGTTTTTTTTTCCTCCATTTCTTTCACATCTGATTTCTTTCCATGTCTCTGCATGGTGGCTGCTTCCCTGAGTTGGTCAATTAGCTTTGTGTGGTAGACTTCCTACTAGGGACAGTGGCTCAGCCTCCCCAGTTACCTGAGGTGGATATGGGTTGCACAGTCTTGCTGAAGTTATGCTCAGGTTAATCGTTGTTAGCACTTGGAGGGGTTGACCTCCAGGCCAATTGTCTGTGAAGCTCAGCTGTGCTCAGGTTGGATGGGCGGAGTCTCCGGGCCAAGCAGACAGGGTTAGCTCTGCCCTATGCAGCCCCAGGGACTCTGTTCCGGGGCAATGACCGCCAGCACCTCTGAGAGAGAGCCACTGCCAAGCTCCACTGGCTGCCGGGGAATTCAGACTTTCCCCAAATGAGTCTGCACACCCAACGTCTCACCCAGGGTCGTAAAACAAAGCAGTCTGACGGTTTCCCAAAGGAGAGGGCAAGTCGCAGAGCGCTCTCTGCGCGGTCATGCAGCTGAGCTGTTCGCGCAAGCTGCCTTCTCCACAAGCCGGCAGACTCGGCAGCACCCGAGCTTCGGCGTGCCCTCCCACTGTCCAGTTTTCACCCCATATGATAGTGGGTTGGTTCCCTGGACTTCGCCCAGAGCTGGAGAATCAATCCAGTGGGATGTCTTTGTCTCCCCATTGGAGAAAACTGGCAGGTTTTCAGCTGCCCGCCCTCTCCGCTGGCGCGTGGTCCAAACCTCTCTCCGCGCGAATCTTTCAACGCTGTCCGCCACCGCTCCTCTGAGTCACAGTCTTATTTTCCCTTTTATTTGTGGAATTTTCACTCGGCCAGCTTTCTGGTGATTCTGGAAGGTGTTTGTTCTTTCATTAAGTTGTAGTATTAAAATTGCTGAGTACAACGGCAAGATAGGTGTTTTATCTATGCCGCCATCTTGGTTCCGCCCTGTATTCCTTCCTCTCATCCTCACTTTTTTTTCAAGAGCTGGGAATAATTATTTTCAAAACGTCTATTTATATTCCACGTTCTGCTTACTATGGTTTCAATACATAGGATGCAAAATGATCTGCCAATTTTTTCTATGATTCCATACATCTCGGTCCATGTTTCTTGAAAGAGTTGGCTACTGCTACTACTACTTCTTTTACTTAACCTTGTTTTTATTTATTTATTTTTTGTGTTCTCCATTAAGGGGACAGTGACAGAAGATAGAATTATAGATAGCCTGTTAGCCTCGTAGGCAATTGAGGGTTAACTAGCCTAACTGACCACAAGATGGCACATGTAACTGTCTTTTAGGAAAGGGCAGGGTTAATAAGCAGAAATAGGGGGTAATAAGGATGCACAACAGTAATAGTGGTGAAATGGAGTCTGCATTATGCTGCAAAATGACATTCCTTATATAAATTAAGATGGCTGCTGCTATTTCTAATGGGAGGAAACAGCACCCATAGCACAGGCCCTCGCCTCTCCCAGCTTCGCCCTCACTTATCTCAGTAATGATGGTCAATTAGAAACCCACGACACCCCAGAACAGTAGATTGTATGATGGTTGCTGTGGTTATGTGGTTGCTGGTAATGGTGATCACAGGGCCCCCAGAGATGCGTCCCTTGCGGCATTCCGCTTCTCCCTGATCCACCGGCTGCAAGTGAGGTCAAAGATTCCCTAGTGGCCTGACTGGAAGTCCCAGAACTAGACGCTCTATGCCGGAGTTTTGTTGTTTTGGTCTACAGACCTCAGACACAGAGTGTCTGCACTACACTACAGCAAATGTTTCATCCTTGGCTACTGCACGGCCAGGTGCAGTAGCCGTGGATGAAATGTCCTTCTCGGCATGCGGCCCCATACTTCTCTGTATGCAACCTCATGCGGCCACGTGTCATCAAAAATGGCTACGCGTGTCAGTGCTGACACATGTGTCATAGGTTCACCATCACAGCCTTAGAAGCACCAGCTCTCCTCCTCTCCCTTTCACTGGCTTCCCCCTGCCCCCCTCCCTCCCCACCCAGGAGTAGTTCAACCCAATTAGCCCTACTTCTAGGGTGTCTTAAAGACAGGACAGGCCCCACAGTGCTCCTTGATGCTGGTGCTCTCAGGTTCCAGCAGGAAGCTGGCCCAGCAGGCCCTGCTCTCAGCAGGACACCAAGGCCTCTGTGCCCTGGGTCCCAGCTTTTCCACTGGTGCCGGGTGAGTATCAGACCCTGACTGTGCCTTTGCCCCGACCTGCAGGGGGTAGGAGGGAGCACAGAGGGCAGCCCTTGTTATGTCCCTAGCCTGGTGCCAGGTTCTGGGGGAAGCTGCAGGCACTATCCCTACGACTGGAGTTACAGCTGAAACATATTTCCAGGTTTTGCTACCACATGAGTGGCTGAGTATTTCAAGCCATGTCAGTTCTAGCGAGTGTACTGTTGACACTCCCAGCCCCCTGCTCTTGCACACATTTTTTTACTAGGTATCCTGCTTCCTGGCCACCGCTCAGTGGACCAGCTTGTCTCAGAACACAGATGCTCTGTTGGCCAGTGGGAGGTATAGAGATTCCTTATAGGGACACTGGGAGTGTGAGTGAGTGGCCTCTAGGTTTTTTTGTATGTTTTGTTTTTGGTGCAGAAATCTAGGCTTGCCGAAGCAAGGCGGATGAATAGAGAAGCAGAGTAAGAGCTGGACACAAGAGGTGCCTTTTAAGTATTCTCAAAATAAACCTCTATTTCACTGAGTTCCAATTATTGGCTTTCAAATCCCAAGAACCAAGCAAAAGCATCCCTGTCCGCCGTACCTATTGCCAAACCCAAGCTCTGAGGGGCTAGGGAAACTTAATTCAAAACCAGACCTTTATGATAGCACAGAACAGGCTCTCAAACTTCTAGCAGCCCTGCTGTCGGCTAATGAAATCCCCAAGTGCCTGCTTTACTACATCTCCTACCACTCATTCCTACCAAATGTCCTTTCGGTTACTATGGTTTCATAGTGAGAACTCAGAAGGGCTCATTGACAGAGGCCAACACACCTGGTAAGAGGATGGGCTTTTGAATAAAGGCAGTTCCAGGTTTGAATCTGGCCCTATCCCCTAAGGATTTACAACTGCTTGTTTTTCACGTTTTCTTACAAACTTGTTTCCTTAGCTATGAAACGGGGAAAAGAATGCCTACCGTTCAGGGAGTGGTGTCAATGAAAAGGCTGCCGTTCTAGTAAAGCCCCAAGTGACAGAGCTGGGTGTCACCTCCAGGTCCATCTGGCTTCAGAGCTCTGGCTCAGCATGGCCCTTGGACAGATTCCCTCCCTCAAAGCAACACAAGAGGTTTGGCAACGAGGAAGCAAGGCATTTTAGGCTGTGTCCTGCTGCATAAATCTGAGCTGAAGCCAACATTTGTGTCCTGGACCAATGACTGGTTCAACAACGTTGGTTTATATTGAAAAATGTTAGGGAAAGGGATAAATTATTGAAATCAGCCTTACTCTGATTCTTCCTGAACCCATCAGGCAGCAACAGGAAATCTTAAGTCGATCTTGGAGTAGTGGTGCACCCAATGAGACCCATATGGGAAATCTAATAATTGTGCTCACACCTGTAAGCATTTGTATATAGTTTTAAGGCATTCATACACGTCCCATCATGTATTAATCTTGATCCACTCAGCCTGAATTTCATTTTTCTTATCTTTGAATAATCTGGTACTGTCTTCCTGTTAAAGTGTTGCTACGAAGAAAATTGAAAATGAATGTAAAAGCACTTTTTAAATTGTAAAATTGGAGATTAAAATGTTTTATTATTAAAGGCTTAAAAAAAATACTAGTCACCCAGCCAGTGTGCTCAGTGGTTGATCATCAACCAATTAATTAGGTCAGGATTTGTTTCCTGGTCAGGGCAGATTCGATCCCCAGTAGGGGGCCTGCAGGAGGAAGCTGATTAATGACTCATCATTGATGTTTCTCTCGCTCTCTCCCTTCCTCTAAAATCAATAAACATATAATTTTTATTTTGTCAAACCTAGCAAATTTATTTATTTTTAAAATTTTATCTTTATTGTTCAGTTTATTAATTACATTGTTCCCTTTTTTCCCCCTATAGCTCACCTCCACCTGGTACCCATCCCACCCTCCCCCCTAACCCTCCCTCCACTGTCCTCTCCCATAGTTGCATGATTTTTGTCCAGTCTCTTGCTGCACTTCCCACACCCTCCTTCTCCCCAAGAATTGTCAGTCCATTCCCTCTCTATGTCCGTGATTCTGTTACATTCACCAGTTTATCCTGTTCATCAGATTATTAATTCACTTGATTTTTAGATTCATTTGTTGATAGATGTGTATTCGTTGTTCATAATTTACACTTTTATCTTTTTCTTCTTCCTCTTCTTAAAGAATATCTTTCAGCATTTCATATAATATTGGTTTGGTGGTGGTGAACTCCTTTAGCTTTTTCTTATCAGCGAAGCACTTTATCTGACCTTCAATTCTGAGTGATAGCTTTGCTGGATAGAGTAATCTTGGTTGTAGATTCTTGCTATTCATCACTTTGAATATTTCTTGCCACTCCCGTCTGGCCTGCATAGTTTCTGTTGAGAAATCCGCTGACAACCATATGGGTGCTCCCTTATAGGTAACTGTTTTTCTCTTGCTGCTTTTAATATTCTCTCTTTGTCATGATGTGCCTTGGTGTGGTCCTCTTAGGGTTCCTATATATTGGGGTTCAGTGTGCTTCTTGGACTCCTAAGTCTATTTCTTTCACCAGGTGTGGGAAGTTTTCGGTCACTATTTCTTCAAATAGGTTTCCATTGTCTTGGTCTCTCTTTCTGGCACCCCTATAATTCGGATGTTGGTATGCTTGAGGTTGTCCCAGAGGCCCCTTACACTATCTTCAATTTTTTGGATTCTTTTGGTTTCTTGCTTTTCAGCTGAGTGGATTTTACCTCTTTGTATTTCAAATCTTTAACTTGGTCCTTGGGGTGCTCTAGAATACTTTTAGGGCTTTGTATAATATTTTTTATTTCAGTCAGTGTATGCTTAATTTCTAGTTGGTCTTTTTTCATTTCCTTGAGGGTCTCCTTCATTTCCTTGTAGGACTCATTCATTTCCACGTTGGTCTTGATCATTTTCACATTGGTCTTGATCATTTCCCTGAAGGTCTCGTTCATATCCTTGAGGGTCTCATTCATTTCCTTTGTGGTCTTATTTCCTTATAGGCCTCGACCTTTTTTTGGAACCTCTTGAGAAGCCCTATAACCGTGGTTTTGAATTCCATGTCCAGTTGTTTTTTTTCCTCCATTTCTTTCACATCTGATTTCTTTACATGTCACTGCATGGTGGCTGCTTCCCTGAGTTGGTCAATTAGCTTTGTGTGGTAGAAGTCCTACAAGGGACAGTGGCTCAGCCTCCCCAGTTACCTGAGGTGGATATGGGTTGCACAGTCTTGCTGAAGTTAAGCTCAGGTTAATCGTTGTT
Source organism: Antrozous pallidus (assembly GCA_027563665.1). NCBI lineage: Eukaryota > Metazoa > Chordata > Mammalia > Chiroptera > Vespertilionidae > Antrozous > Antrozous pallidus. The sequence goes on from CM050520.1 coordinate 63,959,454, forward strand.
AGCACGTGGAGGAGTTGACCTCCAGGCCAATTGTCTGTGAAGCACAGCTGTGCTCAAGTTGGATGGGTGGAGTCTCCGGGCCAAGCAGACAGGGTTAGCTCCGCCCTATGCAGCCCCAGGGACTCTGTGCTGGGGGCAATGGCTGCCAGCATCTCTGAGTGAGAGCTGCTGTGGAGCTCCACCAGGCTGCCAGAGAATTCACTCTCCCCAAATGAGTCTGCACACACCAGACGTCTTACCTAGGGTCGTAAAATAAAGCAGTCTGACGGTTTTCCGAATGAGAGAGCAAGTCGCAAGAGCTCTCTACTAGGTCAGACAGCTGTGCTGTTTCCAAGTTCACGTGCAAGCTGCCTTCTCCACAAGCCGGGAGACCCCTGCAGCACCCGAGCTTCAGCGTGCCCTTCCACTGTCCAGTTTTTATCCCGTGTTATAGTGGGTTCCCTGGACTTTGTCCAGAGCTGGAGAAGCAATCCAGTGGGACGTATTTGTCTCCCCCGTTCAAGAAAACTGGCTGGTTTTCAGCCGCCTGCCCTATCCACTGGCGCGCATGCTTCAAACCTCTCGCACATATTTTCAACGCTGTCTTCAGCCACTCCTCCGAGTCACAGTGTCTTATCTTCACTTTTATTTGTGGAATTTTCACTTGGCCAGCTTTCTGGTGATTCTGGATGGTGTTTGTTCTTTCATTAAGTTGTAGTTTCAAAATTGCTGTGTATGACGGCAAGATAGGTGTTTTATCTATGTCGCCATCTTGGTTCTCCCACTAAACATATAATTTTTAAAAAAGGTCAAAGTATTCACAATCTTGAGTCAATAGCTCAGTTGGGAAATACAGTGCAGAAGTCCACCTGGGCTCCATTTCCAGCTCTACTCCGGACTAGGGCTGCATGCATCCGTTCATGCTTCCACTGGGAAAATGCTCTAGTGGATGTCTTAGAACGGGTCCTCATGTGTCTATAAAAGGGTCAATGTTTGGTCCCAAACTTCTTATAGTGACACCCTTAAAATCACAGCCTGGGTTTATGGAAAACTTCATTTCCTAGCTGAGTAGACATGTCCATTTTCCATGTACACATACTCCCAAGATAATAAGCAAAATCCAATTTCCAAAGGTTTTTAAAAAACATGTTTTTATTGATTTCAGAGTGAAGAGGTAAGAATCCTTGATGGGCTGCCTCCTGCACAGCCCCTACTGGGGATAGAGCCTGCAATCTGGGCATAGGCACTGACTGGAAATTAAACCCTGACCTCCTGGTTCATGGGTCGACACTCAACCACTGACCCACACTGGCCAGGTTCCGAAAGTTTTATTTCATGTTTGATGTTAAAATTTCCCTAGGCTTTGCACCTAATGCGTAGCAGTGTGCAGACTCTATCTCATTTGACAGAAACATGGCAGCTGAGTATTCAGGAGAAAAGGTGAGTGCCACATACTTCCTTGGCAAGCTTCAGGAGCTCTGGCCTTAGGCCAGGGAGCCTCTGGGAAAGGAACAAATCAGGGTGCTTCCTGGTTGATGACACATTTCCATAACATCATATGGGGCCTCGATGGAATCCCTTTAAGCTTTCATCATACTTTTCAAAAAAAAACACAGGAAGATATCATGACTTAACTGCCCTTAAATCCATGTTAGAAGAATGAGAACGTTAATGCACAAAGAAATACAATATACAAAAGAAAATATGCAATGTTTCATAAGCTGCATTCATTTCAACAAAAAAGTTGGGGGACATGAATTTGGTTACTTAGATCATTAAAACATTTATTAAGCAGATTACCTTTCGAAGAGTACCTGACTGGAAACATTCAGAAACTGGAAATTGGTTTAAAGCAATTCCCAAGTCCTTATCAATCAAGGAAAAGATATTTTGGAACTTAAAATTAGAAAAGCCTATTCACAATTTAAATGTGGGGGGAAAGGAAAAAAATAACAAACTAAAGTGAAGTCAGAATGATCATTTACATTTCATAGTCTTTAATTAAGCACATAAAACTGTACTATTTAATATACTTCTCCATAAACTTTTTGTGAAATTCAGATCGCAGCGTATCATTAACAAATCTTTTGTCTTTCTTCTGGTCATCCACACCTTTTGCACAGTTCTTGAAAACAACATCATCATCCCACCTGAAGAAAAATAAAATAAAATGTTCTTATAATGCTTGTATCAAGAGATACACCATGTGAATTGCAAAGCTTAGTGATTACACAGAAAGATGTTCAGCACATACTGAGGCAGCAATTACATAAGCCCCAAAGAAGACAGAATGTGATCTTGCTCTATCATAGCAGAAAGAAAAATTCCTATTAGAACATACAAAACATTTTTCTCACTTCACCAGTACCAGATGCTTTGACTAACTCAGAAAGCAGAAATATATAAACTTTAACTGCATAAATATCAAGTGTTTTCAGTTCTAAAAGCAAAGAGGCAGTACCTGGTATCATCCTGATTAGTACAAGACAACTCTAGACGATAACTGAACAATTTACTGTGGTTTAGATTATTTGGTTTTAAGCATTCATTCAGTTAGCATTTAGTAACCATCCACCATATTTGTATTTTAGGACAACAAAAGAAGTACTGGCATATAACAATAATGCTCAGATATTGGCACACATCTGCATTAACCATGAAGAAACAGAAGCTGAGGAGCTTAGGGCAGGATTGTGGTTGGATTCTTCTGGTTGAGTTTCATAATGCACAAGCATAAAAAGAACACCCATGGGTGGGCTACAAAATAATGTTTTATAAAAAACCAAGAATATAATTTCAAAATATCATCTACCCTATAAAACAAAAACCCACTCTGTAATATATATATTCTCACAAATACATATAAAATGGAAGTCCATGTAATGTGTTTATATGCACAGGTTGCATGCCAGATGACACTGCACATGGAAAATAAGCAAAGAGCATGACATCTGTGGAAAGTGTCAGTAGTCATCATGGTGCAAGACACAGGTGAGCGAAAAGCTGAGCAGAGCTGGGTCAACTGTGACCTGTATGTTAAGACTGTTCCAGTTGCCACACAATTCCATCTGGATCCAAACAAAGCAGAAGAACAAAGTAGAGTTTAACATCAATACACTTGTAGTTTTTCCTCTATCCACCCTCAACTCACTCCCAAAAGGCTTTTAGCCTCCTTCTCAACATCAACCTGCTCTTCCATGTGCTAAATCCAATGGCCACTTTCCAGCACTCATTTTACTTGCCGTCATCATTACTTGACCTATCACTCTCCTCTTTTAGAAAGAAAGTCTTGTCTGCTTGGCTTCCAAGACACCCGCCAATCTTTTTTGCTTTGCTTCCCTCTTCACTCCTTCTTAGCCTTTTTTTTTTCCTTTCTTTTTTTCATTTAATCAATATATACTGGGCATGTAGTATGTATGTACTGGGCACCCAGTATGTTCCAGGTACTGATAGCTAACCACCTATCTACTCTCTAAACATTATCCTGGGCTCAGTCCTCTGACTTCTCCCTCTAGCTGTACTCATTCTAGAGGTGACCTCATCCAGTCTTTGTGGCTTTAGAAAACTTCTGTAAGGTGACAGCTCCCAAGTTTATTGTCTCTAGCCTGGATTCACTCCAGAACCACTCATCAAGCTACCTAACTTAACATCTCCCCATAGATTTATGTAACATTCTGAACTTGACATCTTGTTATCTGTCACCTTCCCAAACTACTTTTATTTACATTCTTCCCCATCTCTATCCTTTAATGTTCAGGTCAAATACATTAGAGTCTGGCCTCTGCTAACAGCTGCCAGGCAATTACTGCCCTTAACCATGCCTCGCCATCGAAAGGAGTCGAGTTTTTACTATAAATGAGCTGGGAAGCCACAGGATGGCCTGAAACAGGAGACTGCGATCTTTCATTTTAAAAGGACCACAACATGATTGATATAGAGGCAAGGTGGCCTTGAACAGGCTGTCAAGCTACAGGGGGAAGACTGGAGTGGATGGGAGGCAGATGCTGGGGGAGATCAACCGAAGGACTTGTATGCATCCATATGAGCATAACCAATGAAAGAAAGACACTGGGGGGGGGGGGGGGGGCCCGCAGGTGGGGACATGTGCTGCGGGGTAAGGAAGGCTGGGGGAGAATATTGGGGGGAAAGAAAAATATATGCACTACTATTAAATATAAGTTATATTATAAATAAAAAATAATAATAAAAAAAGAAAGAAATTTCATGAAGTATATATTTAAACGAAAAAATAAAATAAAATAAAATAAAAGGACCACAACACTGTTGTGTTAGGAAAAAACTGGGGGTGGGGAAGGAGAGTATGAGAGCGTACGCAGACCAGTGAGGGCCATGCATCACTCTGGGTTGGAGATGGTAGCAGTGGAGCTGGTGAGAAATCAGAGATAGGTGTGAAAGCTAAACCTACAGGGTTCCTTGATCACCTTATACAAAATAGCAAATAAGCTTCTTCCCACTCAGCATTTCTTATAAGCTGTTCTGTTTTATTTGCCTATGTATCACTATCTCAAGTACTGTATTCAGTTATTATTTTTTTGCTTCTATTATGGGTGGTAGTGATTATTATTTAATAATGGTTTTCCTATGGAGCAGATTAACTTTCTTTATAAAAATTTTTTTAAATTGATTTTAGAGAGAGGAACGGTGGATGGAGAAGGAGAGAGGAAGGGACAGAGAGAATATAAATTATCAGTTTGTTGTTCCACTTTAATTATGCATTCATTGGTTGCTTCTTGTATTCACCAACTGAGGATCAACCCACAGCCTTGGCTTACCGGATGACACTCAAACCAGCTAAGCTACCTGGCCATGGCTATATTCAGTATTTACTGTTTATAGTCTCTCCCTCTTCAGCCTTGTACTTCACCCCTCCAAACATGCACACTATACAGAGGAGTAAACGTGGTAGGTCTAAAACTGCTATCCTTAGAAAGGTGCCAGTTGCAAGATTGGCCCTAAGCTAGCATTTGGAAACTTGAACTCCAAGAATCTTCTATCGCTGCGCCTAGACTCTTTGTACAAACAACGTGGTTTATTTGGAACACCTGTTTCCCTTCTGGGAGTCTGAATTTTGGTATGTGCTAGGCAGAGGTTATTTCTATGACTAGCCCCATAAAACCCTTGGGCATAGAGTCTCTAAAGGGCTTCCCTGGGCAGAACTATATTGCACAGATGTTACACTGTCATTGCCAGAGGAAAGGATGTGCTGTGTGTGACCCTTCATGGAAGAGACAGAGCATAAGGAAGCATCCACCTAGATTCCTTTTATTCCTTTTCCCATTATGATCTGGCTGTGTAACTTTACTACGCTTGTCATGAATACAACTATTATAAGCCGAGTCCCGAGTCCTTCTAGCGAGTCTCTGAATGTGAAGGGTGGACTTGGGACCCTTGACACATATAGTGAAAACATAAATTTCATAGGGTCACAGGCTCAGTGCACTGCTCTGTCTCTAATGCTTACAATAGTAGCTGGTACACAGTTGGTTACTGTAACTATCTATGGAAAATATATTATTTCCGTTCATTCTCCTTCTTCCATTATTCCAAAATCGGACAGAGAAGATTATCAGTGAAAAATGTGATTTTAAAAGCTTTACACAGTTTGCTATAAAACCCACGTGTATGTATTTTCAACTGATTACTGTGTATAGTACCTTCTTTTAACTTTGAAGTTGGCCTGAGGCTGGGATGGGCCAGTGAGATTAAGGAGAGGGTTTCCACTCAGAATGTTTTCCATACGAATCCTTTCTTCTTCAGCTTTTTGTTCTTGTTCCTGTCAACGACAGGGGAAGATTCGTAGTAACTTCAGAGTCAATCTTTTATACAACTCATATAGTAAAAGACTGCTAGGGATAAGAATTAAAGTAGTGTAGTTTTGCCGAGACCGGTTTGGCTCAGTGGATAGAGCATCGGACTGCAGACTGAAGGGTCCCGGGTTTGATTCCGGGCATGTACCTTGGCTGCGGGCACAGCGTGCAAGAGGCAGCTGATCTGATCGATGTCTCTCTCTCATCAATGTTTCTGACTTTCTATCCCTCTCCCTTCTGCTCTGTAAAAAATCAATAAAATATATATTTTTAAAAAGTAGTGTATTTTTTTGTTTGTTTTCATGACATACCAGAGTTTCACTTTTCAAAATAAAATAATTTGATATTTTTATTGTTTCATGCATACCATCATTCATTACTGTCTTCTGACTCTAAAACTCTTCAGATGCATACTTAAATCTTTCTTTTTTTAAGTAATCACAAAATTGCTTATTTTAATAGAGTAGACCAATAAACATTCTAATAATTCAAGTATACTAGCCTGGCTGGTATGGCTCATTGACCGAGTATTGACCTACGAACTAGGAGGTGATATGGGTTAACAGAATTATACAGGTTTTAGGTGCACAACTATACAATACATCATCTGTACACAGTGTTGTGTTCACCACCCCAAGTCAAGTCTCTGTCCATCATGGTTTGATTCCTGGTCAGGGAACATGTCAGGGTTTTAGCTCCATTCCCAGTTAGAGGGCTTGCAGGAGTAGCCAATAAATTATTCTTTCTCATCATTGATGTTTCTATCTATTTATCTCTCTTTATTTCTATTTATCTTCCTTTCCCTTCCTCTCTAAAATTAAAAATGTTTTTAAATGTATGTATATTTAAATATATACACACACACACACACACTAAACATAAAAGACATTTAGCAAAGCTATTACCTCAAATTTTAAAAAGGTTATACATAACTGAACATATTGTTTTGAATTACTAACAATGTAAACATGCATTCCTAAAATTGCTGACATTTTATTAAGCAAAAAGTATCTCCTAAAATAAAACAAACTATCAAAATTATATTGTTAACATGCATTCCTACCAATTTACCTGAAGCTTATCATTTTGTCCTTATGACTTGTTACTTTCTATTTTTATACCTCTCATACCTTACCAGTTATAAGCTTATCTTTCTTCACTTTTATTTTAGCATGAACTTCTTTAAATTCAAATCCCCCTTTCATTTTCAGAATTAGGAAGATAAAATGTCTAAAAATCCATAACTGTAACTTCTAGACCTACCTGATTCCGTGCTATCTTAACCCAAAGATAAATCCCACTTTGCTGTGTCTTTGGGTGATAAATTAATAACTTAATCGGGCATGGAACAAGACTTTCTGGAGGTCTATTTAAAAAATAAACCTATGCTGCCCTGCCTGGTTTGTTCAGTGGTTAAAATGTCATTGGCTTGTGGTCCAGGATTCGATTCCTGGTCAAGGGCATATACTGGGTTTTAGACTCAATCTCTGGCCCTCTTTGGGGCATGTGCAGGAGGCAACCAATCAGTGCGTTTCTCTTCCATCTCTATTTCTCTCTCTCCCTCCCTTTCCCCCCTTTCCACTCTCTTAAAAAAAAAACAATGGGAAAAAATATCCTCAGGTGAGAATGAACAGCAGCAAAATAATAACAACAATAATAATAATAAAAAAAATAAAATAAAATAAACTTATTTAAACCACCTGGAAAAATAACCTGATTTTCAGTACAGGTTAATGATACTTCATTTAAAAATATATATATTTACCCTAAGAGGACCACACCAAGGCACATCATAATTAAAATGCCAAGAGCAAAAGACAAAGAGAGAATATTAAAAGCAGCAAGAGAGAAATAGTTGGTTACCTATAAGGGAGCACCCATATGATTGTCAGCAGATTTCTCAACAGAAATGATGCAGGCCAGACGGGAGTGGCAAGAAATATTCAAGGTGATGAACAGCAAGAATCTACAACCAAGATTACTCTATCCAGCAAAGCTATCATTCAGAATTGAAGGTCAGATAAAGTGCTTCGCTGATAAGAAAAAGCTAAAGGAGTTCATCACCACCAAACCAATATTATATGAAATGCTGAAAGATATTCTTTAAGAAGAGGAAGAAGAAAAAGATAAAAGTGTAAATTAGGAACAACAAATACACATCAACAAATGAATCTAAAAATCAAGTGAATTAATAATCTGATGAACAGGATAAACTGGTGAATGTAACAGAATCATGGACATAGAGAGCGAATGGACTGACAACTCTTGGGGAGAAAGGGGGTGTGGGAAGTGCAGCAAGAGACTGGACAAAAATCATGCAACTATGGGAGAGGACAGTGGAGGGGGGTGAGGGCGGAGGGTGGGACGGGTACCAGGTGGAGGGGAACTATAGGGTTAAAAAAAAGGGAACAATGTAATTAATAAACTGAACAATAAAGATATATAAAAAAATAAAAATATATATATTTTATTGATTTTTTACAGAGAAGAAAGGAGAGGGATAATGTTAGAAACATCGATGAGAGAGAAACATTGATCAGCTGCCTCCTGCACACCCCCCACAGGGGATGTGCCTGCAACCAAGGTACATGCCCTTGACCGGAATCAAACTTGGGACCCTTCAGTCTGCAGGCCGACGCTCTATTCATTGAGCTAAACCGGTTTTCAGCGATACTTCCTTTTTAAAAAAATTAAATGTATTGGGGTGATATGGGTTAACAGAATTATACAGGTTTCAGATGCACAATTTTACAACACATCATCTGTACACTGTATTGTGTTCACCAAACCAAGTCAAGTCTCTGTCCATCACCATTTATCTCCTCTATATCCTCTCTCTCCACCCACCTCCACAATCACACTTGTCCATGCCCATGATCTTTTTCTCTTTTTTCCTCAACCCCTCTACGCCCCTCTGCATCCAGTCCCCCCAACATTCAACTGTGAACACTGGATTTCATTTTCTTATAAGACCAAATAACTGGAAGGTGATAAATTGCAATTTTCAGGGGGAAAAAATAATTTAGGCCATTGCTAAGACCTTTAATAAAGACAGGAACATCCACTAAATATTAAAAACTGACAGCTTTCTAAAACTATGTATTTATTTTTTCACAAATTATATTAATGCTGAAATTTAAGACATTACTCTGAGATACTAGAAAAATAGGAGCTCAAGTATACAATGTATCTAAACTTATAACAATGTATGAGATATAATAAGATCCTGGCCATCCTATGTTTGGAATATATTTCCTTTAGAGTTACTGCTTGGTTGCTACACACAGCCATGGAAAAAAGATGCCAACTCTTTCCATATTCAAGTACCAGGCACACTCTGGGGATCAAATCCAAACCACCCTGTTTTGTAAATAAAAAATTATTTTAATAGCAACATTATTAATTTATGTCCTGTCTATGGTTGCTTGTGCTACAACAAGCGGAGCTGAACAATTGTGACGGGCCATGTAGTACACAAGCCTAAAGTAGTTATGAACATCACAAAATTACAAGATCTTCTAAACTTCTCCTTAAAGTTTAACCAATGTGTCTAAATTGCTCATCTCTCTATGTATTCAGAACAATTGCCCTCTAGTGGTGTACAAGTGATTTTAGAAATGTTCTTAGATTCTTTGATTTCTACAACTAGATGTAAAAATTACAAGCTATTACAGAAGTTATGTTATCCTATGCCAAACTCCGATAATTGATTAGTAAAATATTTTTCTTCTTCCAATCTGAATTTTAGCAGTCCTCAAAAACTATCCCAAATTTAATCTCTTTTCTGATTGCCCTTCTGATAACACACGAACTCTTCAACCTCCCTAGATTCCAAGCATTAACCTATGCCAGTCTTTTTTCTAAGTGTTCTTCCTCTTTTTTTAAACAGAACAATTCTTGGCTCACATGAAATCTTATACAGATGCCATAGAACAGCTGCTCTGTTCTGGTTGAAAGGGCAGACAGCTATCTCTACTTGGACACCTCATAATGGATCAAGTATCAAATTCAACCATGTTCCAAACAGAACTCATCATCTCTTTTCTCTCCACCTCCCTTCTCTATCACCTTTTCTTTCTCTCTGCCCATCCTTCTGTATTCCCTGTTCGTGTATGGCACCAACATCTAATCTACCCAGAAAATGGGATCATCTTTACTGCCACATCTGATCAGTCAACTTACTTGGTCAATTCTACCTCCCTGATAGCTCCCATCAGCAGGTTTACTTCTTTCAATTCCAACTCCTATTAAAGCATGATTATCATAACTGCATGTGAGGATTATTGGAATAGCTTCTTCCATGCTTCTGCCAGAGTAATCTTTCTAAACTGCATAATCTCACCAATCTACTGTTGAAACTGACCAGCTGCTCCTATTCTTCAAAACAGAGTCCAAATTCCTTTAGCATTGGTTTATAATGCCTTTTTAAAATTGATTTCAGAGAGGAAGAGAGAGGGAGATAGAAACATCAATGATGAAAGAAAATTATTGATCAGCTGCCTCCTGCACGAACCCCACAGGGAATCGAGCCCACAAACCAGGCATGACCGCCTGGTTCACAGGTCAAAGTTCAACCACTGAGCAACACTGGCTGGGCTCTTTAATGCTTTTGGCCTGTTCTTGCCTCCAATTTCATCTCTAATTTTTATTACTATGTGTCTTATTTAATTCTTACAACTGTCTTTGAGTTAGATATTCTTTTCTCCCTTTATATAAATTGAGAGACTGTGGAGACTCAGAGAAGTTAGGTAAAATGCCCTAAATTATATAAAATCTATTGATGGACTGGTTCAACAAGTGCTTGGAAAGAAGGCTGAGGCAGGAGACGGGAGACCAAGGGGAGAAAAGAGGATGACATTATTATTCATGAGTTCTTTGTAGACCATGACTAAATAATTTTTTATTCTTCTGAAACTTAATAGACATTAACTAAATGTCTGTTGAGCAAAGAAAAAAATAAGTGGATAAAGAGCAAGGTGAGTATTATATTACTAGAAGCCCAGTGCACGAATTTTGTGCAGGGGGGAAGGGAGGTGGCGGCGGGGGATGTCCCTTAGCTCAGCCTGCACCCTCTCCAATCTGGGACCCCTTGAGGTATGTCCGACTGCCCGTCTAGGCACGATCCTGGTAGGATTAGGCCTAAACGGGCAATCAGACATCCTCCTCACAATCCAGGACTGCTGGCTCCAAACTGCTCACCTGCCTGCCTTCCTTATTGCCCCTAATCGCTTCTGCCTGCTAGCCTGATCACCCCCTAACCTCTACCATGCCAGCCTAATTGATGTCTAACTGCTTCCCTGCCAGCCTGTTTGCCCCCAAATTCCCTCCTCTGCCGGTCTGGTCACCCCTAACTGCCCTCCCTTGCAGTCCTGGTCCCTCCCAACTGCCCTCCCCTGCTGGCCTGATCGCCCACAACTGCCCTCCCTTGCAGGGCCTGGAACCTCCAACGGCCCTCCCCTGCTGGCCATCTTGTGTTCACATGGGGGCAGGATCTTTGACCACATGGGGGCAGCCCTCTTGTGTGTTGGAGTGATGGTCAATCTGCAAATTACTCTTTCATTAGATAGGATACAGGCCTGGTACATGGGTGGGGGCCAGCTGGTTTGCCCTGAAGAGTGTCCCAGATCAGGGTGGGAGTTCCCTTGGGCTGAGGGGTGGCCTGGGCGAGGGGCCTGTGGAGGTTTGCAGGCTGGCCACGCCCCCCAGCTACCGTGGCCCTGGGATCTGGAATTAATTTATGTCTACAATTGAAACTTTGTAGCCTGAAGCAGAGCCAAGCCTTCTGCTCCCTCTGGGGCAGCAGCCATTTCTGTTTGAAACATTGTAGCCTAGAGTGGAGGCCTGGGCCAGCAATGGCAGACTGAAAGTTTGGTTTTCTCCATTGCCAGGGAAACCCAAGCCTCTGTTCTCTCCAGCTCAGTGGCTGCCGCCATTTCTGTATCTTTTATAATTGAAACTCTGTAACATTGAGTGGAGGCCTAGGGAAGCAGAAAGCTTAGTTTCCTCTGTTGGTGGGGAAATCCAAGCCTTCCTCCTGCTCTCAGTGGTGGCAGCCATCTTGGTTGGGGTTTTTGCATAATCTGCTCCCGATTTGCTGGTGGGCTTGGCTTGTGGATGTGGTGAAGGTACGGTCAAATTTGCCTATTACTCTTTTATTAGATAGGATCACACATACCTGAACTATTTGGAAAGAATTTCCCACATTACCAAGTGACTTAAAATGCATAAAAATTTACCAGATTTATAGATCTACAGGTGAAATACCTAGACATACCAAAGACAATTACCAATAAAAGATTTTAGTTGAAATTAAAAATATTTCTACTTTAGTTCATAAAAGAAGATATATTTAACACTTTCATTTTACCTTCCTGGCTTGCTCTTCAGCTCTTTCTTTTTTAATTTTTTCTAGTTCTGCAAGAAGAGCTGCAGTATCATCATCATCACTCTCCTCTTCAAAATCTTCATCTTCATCTTCCTCCTATAAAAGAATATAATGGCCCATTAAAGAGAAAATTCACATTATTTTTTTCTCCATAAAAGTTGCCAGGTCTTTGGAGCAGGATTAATTTTCCCAGTGGGAGAGATAGATGCACCTAGATATTATTAAAATCAACAACTAAACAAAAACAAAACCCACAAAAAACCTTATGAAAACTCACTAAAATGTCAATCCCTGTTATGTTTTAGAGATTGTAATAACAAATAGTATAATAAAATACCTTTCAAATTTACATGCTCAAAGGGAATTTAGACATAAAAATATTTCTAAAACTAGGAAAAAAAATTTTACACTGATGTACATAGCACATATATACATAGTGTATCACCCTAAGAATGAAAATAGTTTTATACAGCCTAAAACTTAGACCTCTAAGGATAATCCAAAGTACTAAGAGGGCAGTAACTTTTCAGAAGAAACCAATTTCAAATGAATAATCATTAGTCTCACTGAATTCCCTATATTTAATTAACTGAATTATTTAATTCAATCTGTCCACTCTAGAATTGCTGATTTATGTGCTTAATCAGATGCTATTCATGACAGATCACTCAAGATTTCACTGCAAATTAACTGTGGGTCCCATTGAATTTCCATGTCACTAAAGCATAATCCTTAAGATTAGTCCACTTAGCTCACTGCCCTCCCTCAGCACAGAGGGAGCCAGTATGCGCACTGCATTCTAGAGGGGCATCAGTGGTATCTGATGTGGAAAGGCCCGAGTTCAACTTTAGGGGCTGTTATTGACAGAGGGAGCGCCCACTGTGAAGAGTGCCCTGTGGAGATTGATAACATGGCAGCCCAAACTCTATGGGTAAATATAGGGAAATTATTTTTTTAGGGAAGCATATTCTTTAATAAATCACTTCCTTATTTGGTTCTCCAGAGATAAAGTTTGATTAACTAGCAATACTTTGTTTTAAAATCAACTATAAAGTTTAGCATTTGTAGAAGAGTTAAGTAAAAATAAATGCAGGGCACTTGTTAAAGCCTAAAGAATAAAAAAAAATTCAGAAAACATTATATAAATTACTATGGAGATGAAAGGAGGAAACAACATACATCTGTTAGAGGATCATCTGCATCGAGGTTGGCAGCAGGAATCTGGTCTAGCCGAGGCTTCTTCGACACTGAAGAGGAGGTTGTATGTTCTGGGAAAGACAAACAACACTTAGCTCACTGAAACAAAGACTGCATTTCTTGTAAGATTTTAGGGACCTGTGGGTACAAATAACTTAGATTATGTCTATCATAACACAGGGATCAAAACCACAGTGCCTGGCAAATAAGCCTTTGGTAACAAATATTTGAAAAAATTAATGAAAGCATTGTTTTTAGTATGGTAACTGTATCCTCTCTCAGGAAATTTAGAGAATAGCTTACATAAGTTGGAAACATATGCCCCTAGATGCCTTTCCAACAAAAAAATGGGAGAACTTTATAGGCAGAAACCATGGGGCCTCAAAAAGTCTGGCTCCTATAAACATTTTGATCTAGACTGAAACAATGATTGCTAAATATCCCCAGGTCATCTTATTCCTTCTATAGAACCATAAGAAGGTGGAACCAGAATCAACTTTATTATCACCTCCAATCTAACTAATCTAACTAAATCTGATCATATCATTTAATAGTGTTGCAACGCACACCAATATTTAAAAGCATTTAAACACAGCCCTAACTGGTTTGGCTCAGTGGATAGTTTGCTCACTGGTTAGAGTGTCGGCCTGCAGACTGAAAGGTCTCAGGTTCGATTCTGGTCAAGGGCATGTACCTTAATTGCGGGCACATCCCCAGTAGGAGGTGTGCAGGAGGCAGCTGAACGATGTTTCTCTCTCATTGATGTTTCTGATTCTCTATCCCTCTCCCTTCCTCTCTGTAAAAAATCAGTAAAATATATTTAAAAAAATAAAAAAAACAAAAGCAAACAAACACAAATAGTAGCCTACTCAAATACCAAGTGAAAGAAAAAGGATTGTCAACAATCTTATAAGACATGTGTTGGTACCTCGAGTTGGACGATCTCTATTCTTTTCTCTTGCAGCAACTCTCTCTCTCTCTTCTAATTCTCTTCTGAAGTCACGGTTCCGAACTTCTTCAGGGGCATCCTGAGTGGTCTGTCTAAAGTAGAAACAAATCAGGGCAAAAATGTTTCTAAAAAACATGGCTGTAGCAATGGAAGATAATTTACAAAAAAGCAGCTTTGTCCTCGAGTCCCTCCAGCACAAAAGGAATTGGATGAGATATTACCCTAACGTGAGGGTTATTTAAAGGTATCCACATGGTATTTGCAATATTTCAAGAATCCCAAAATGAATTACATATATTCCCACAATAAGGCTAGAGATCCATTAAAATGTCTTTATTTTTTGTTAGTAGGTCAACTCAAGGAATGTTACAATTAACACTTTTATTTTCATACTGATTAGTACTGAGAGTACATTGTCTCTCTAAAGTAATGTATTATTTTTCCATCTACCCATGGATATTCTTAGTTAAAGGAATTTTTACTTAAGAAATACCTGGTAGGCACTGTTTATGCCTGGTTTTCTCTAAAGCTGAGATGGAAGACAAATTACTGCTCCCTGAAGAGTGTAGTATTGCTATGAATAAAGTGTTATCTTATGAGCTACACATCAGTGATGCTTATTTATATATGGCCTGTAATTCCATCGACGATATGGCCTGTAATTCCATCGACGAATCAGTACAACCTTGTTTTGCTACATTCTTTGAAGACCAAGCTAATGTGAAGAGGAAACATGGAAAGGAATTCCTCGAATATCTAGGGAAATATGGGAATAAAATCTGCCTTCTAGTGTTTAAGAGGCCTCAGACAGATTACTGGGGAACCAGCATAACTGACCTAGAGTGTGCTCTGGAATTGGAAGACCAGTTACCCAAGCTCCTGTTAGACCTAAAGACCACAGCTTCTGCCAAAAAAGAACATGATGTCTTAGAATTCACAGTAAAGTACCTGAAAGGACAGAAGAAGAGCACAAAAAACCTGCAAATCAAGATAGGGTATTGTAAGGAATTTGAGAATCAGGCCCCAAAGGAAGCAAAAGCCCGCTGAAGTGTTAGGCAAATAGATCTAACATCTGAAGGCAACTAAGCAAGTCTTCCCAAAATCAGCTACGTAAGAATCTTCTCCATTTGACAGAAGACTGCTTTCCTTCATTGGTGTGTGTATAAATAAATCTGCCTTTTCATTAAAAAAAAAAAAATACCTGGTAGCTTTTTACAATCATAGCATATAATTTTAGTATTAGGTATTCTATTACATAAAAATAAATGACTTAAAGTGATATAATCCAAAAATATTACTATCTCATGACCATGCCACTTAATAGTCTTGCTTTGAGAACAAGAAAATGAAAGTCTTCATTACCTGTATTTTATCTTTGTATGAGAGGGTAGGTCTCTACTTGAATACTGCTTTGAGAGTTGGCTCAAATCTCCTTCTCCTTTTCCTCTCCCACCTCTCGCAGGTTCAAAAGTTGGCCGAGCTGCTGTGGTCATCTTTTACGCTTTGAAGAAAAATAGTACAAAGTTATTTCCCAAAGGGCAAATTCTCATTTCTTAAAGTATTAATATCCATCCTTGTGAAATAATTTCCATAACTCATTCTCCAACACTTACTTAAATAACCTCGACACAAAAGTTCTCAAGAAAACAAATAATGAGGCTCGGGGTGTACAAAGATTAAGGCTTCTTAGGTAACTCCTATTTAGTACAAAAAGTTCTGTCAGGAAGATCTGAGTTTGTGTTCCTGTTCTTCTACCTCTGTGGCCTTGAGCAAGTCACATAGCTTTAAGTTTCTGTCATCTGTGGAATGGGGATATTCTTCGTAGAATTATTATGAGATTTGAGTAGCAAAGCCCTTGTAAAATACAATATTGCCATGACTGAGTTTTAAAAGTTCTCAACTCCACCAGAGTCCCTATGGCTTGCATCTTATCTAAACCTCACACAACAGAAAATAAGCTATGGCCGAAACCGGTTTGGCTCAGTGGATAGAGCGTGGGCCTGGGGACTGAAAGGTCCCGGGTCCGATTCTGGTCCAGGGCATGTACCTTGGCTGCGGGCACATCCCCAGTAGGGGGTGTGCAAGAGGCAGCTGATCGATGTTTCTGACTTTCTAGCCCTCTCCCTTCCTCTCTGTAAAAAAAAAAAAAATCAATACATTAAAAAAAAAAAAATAGGCTAGACACTACAAAAGGAATATTTAAAACTCACAAAAAAGATAATTTAGTCATTTTGTGTTCTGGATAAAGGGTGTTGAAACTCTGTATCAATTACCGCACCCTAGCCAGTTTGGCTCAGTGATAGAGCCCTGGACCGCGGACAAAAGGGTACCGGTTGGATGCTGACCAAGTAAGGTACCTCGGCTGCAGGTTCCTCCTCGCCGGGGCCCTGGCCAGGGTTCCAAGAGGAGGCAACAAATCGATGTGTCTCTCCCATATCAATATTTCTCCAGGTCTTGCCCTTACTCTTCCCCTCTCTCTAAAAACAACGGGAAAATGTCTTTGCACGAGGATTAAATAACAAAAACAAACACTGACAAGTTACCTGGGCAAAATTCTCCAGCCTTTTGTTGATCCAACTTTTTCTCACAGCAGCCGATACAGTACAAGTCAGATCTTTCCTAAGTTACAATTTAAGGAATGCTCGAAAGACAGGAACCTCACCCCCAAAGGATGCTAACAAAAATCAAGGACGGGGCCTTATGTTACTTTGGTTATGAACAGCCAAAATAATATTAAAATGATGCAAATGGATACTAAGACCCGTTGAGCGTCGGAAAAGCAAGTGTGCGGGGATGTAAAGGGTACTGGTACGTCTCTCGATTTTCAAAAAAGGGAAAGGAATGTACGTATCCAGAGGGGGAGAAACTGTTTCCTGCCGCTGAGGGCGCCGCCGTCCCCTACACGCTCCTGGGTAACTACTCCGTCTCCCGGGAGTTCACCTTCGGAATGTCAGCAGAAACTCGCTGACTTCCCCTCGCCGACTGGGCGAAGGCTTGGGGCCCCGGACCCGCACGACGCCGCCGCAGGCAATGCCTTGGCGCTGCGCTCTCCGCGGCGCCCGGACTCAAGAGGCGCCCGCCGCCCTGGGGCCTCCGCCCGCGATTCCGATCCCAACCGCCCTTTCCCGCCGCACTCGGATAAGAAAGACGACCTGCTATCGTCCCGCCGCTCACCTTGGCCGAGTCCCTCAGATTCGGCAGCCTCCGGAGATCACACAGACATTTCTAATCGACTCTTGGGCTCCCAGAATCCTCTGCATCCGGGGCCACAACCCCAAACCCGGAAGTGAACTCCAAGCCCTTTGGCCGCACTTGGGGGCGGAGGAAGCAACCAATCCGCAGGGGCCGAGGGGGAAGTCGGGCTGACGTCAGCGAGGGGCGGGGCCGAAACGGCCGAGGGGGCGGTCGTTTGAATTCGGTGCCTCAGAGCTGATCTTAAACATCATTTTATACCTTCAAGAACCAATTACTTAATGTCTCTTCCGTCTTTTCCTTCCCCGACCCCCTCCCAGACTCCTTCATTCCGGTACTGCGTGGACGGAAAACCCCGGGTAGCCGACACCACGTCCCCGGCTAGCGAGAGAGAGCGTAGAGAAGGATTCCTCCAAACTGTTTAAATCCAACGGCTCCTGCTGCCTTTCTCCAGAGCTAGACCCAACCAGCCTAGAGAGTTGGGCTACGGAAAAACTAGTATTTTCATTTAATTGGATATGAAGAAAGAACAAATAAGTACGGGGGCAACCACGATCTTTATAAAGGTACCATTCCTGCAAAAAAAATATTAGCCTTCAAAGCAAAGGTTGTATTCGTATTGTTTGCTAAAATATTATATTTAAAAGCCTAAGTTCTAGCGGGAGGGGTGATGTCACGATTAGAGATTCATTCATTTATGAATTGGCTTCGGGCGTTTGGAACGGTGGGCCCAACTGCCAGCAGCACGAGCTGCAGTGATAAGATGGCTCCTCGTGCAATAGGTGAAGTTTTAATAAGACAGCGAACAGGAAAAAATTAGTCCTTCCCTCACCTCTCCCCCTCCAACCCCCCAAAACTCTGAGAGCAGGGCTCTTGTTTGCTTAGTTTATCATGCTATCTCAACACCCAGTGATTGGCCAGAGAAGATGCTCAATAAATTATTTGCTTAAACAAATGAAAATTGAACCCCCTCAAGTTTCTAATGTAAAGAGCTCATAAAATTGGACATTAAAATGCTTCCCCCCCAGAAATCTTATTTGAAACTTTTAAGTGAAAAAAAAAAAAGTAGAGAAGTCCCTTCTTCCATAAAGTTCAAAAATGTAAATATTGATTTTTCTTACTGAAGGTATTCCTCCCCTCTTACACATCTCAGTAAAGGACACTACCATCACACTAGTTACTCAACCCCAAATCTCAAGGCTCTTACTTAAATTCCTTTTCAGTCACTCTTCACCTCCAGTTCCGTAGCAAGTCTTGCCAATTTAACTTTGCAAATAATACCTAAATTTTATTCCTCTGTCACTGCCCTCAGTTCCAAGCCACTATCATTTGCCGCCTGGATTGTAACTGCCTCCTAGGAGATGTTCCTGCTTACACTTTTGTCCTAGCTTCAGTTTTGCGGAGCTGTGAGAGTGATCTTTTAAAATTACCAGTCAGTGTTATCGCCTGCATAGAGATCCATTGCATTTGGAACAACAATTAAAATTTTTTAATGTGGCCTGAGGACCCATCAGGCGTGGCCTGGCCTGCCTGTCGCCCTGACTTTTCTAATCAGTCACTATCTTCCATAGTAAGGTCTAGCCACAGCCAAGTAGGTGTTTCTGTCTCACAAACAAGGACAGGTTTCTTTCCACTAGCTTTTCTCTGCTGCCTGTGCCCAACATAGCTGTTAGTACCCTTCAGGTCTCAGTCCAAATGTCACTTCCTCAGTGAGGTTTTCCCTGGCATCTAACTTTGCATCCCAAATTTGCACACACATATACCACCACCTTACCCTGCTTTGTTTTTCCTACTACTAAACCTATTATTTGGGTATTGCTTTGTGTCTTGTCTGAGAGCCAGCATAGAAAAGTCACTAAAGGGAAAGAGAGCTGTAGGCTGACTGGTTTGGCTCTCAATTCCAGTTCTGCCCTTTCCTTGCTGTGTAATCTCAGGCAAGCTGTTTTTCCTTTCCGTGCCCCCAGTTTCCTCATGTGTAAAATGGGAATAATTCTAGTTTGTATTTCATAATGTTATAAGAACTAGGGAATTAATGCTTGTAAAGCATGTAAACTGTGTCAGAAAACAGTACTTGTTAAATAAATGTTAGCTATTATTATAATTAATATTATTTTTATTATTTATTGTCTATTTTCCTGTATTAGAACATAAGTTCCAGGAAAGCAGGAACCTTGTCTCTCTTGTTCACTGGTGTATCCTCTGCATATAGAACAGTGCCTGGCAAATAATAGGTGCTGAGTAAGTATTTGTTGAATGAATGAATGATTGATGCACTATGAAGTGGAGGAATGAGTAACAATGGCAAGGTGGTGATACAATTACAACAAATACCCCTTGCTTTCACATTCCAGCTGCCCTTATTCCCGAGCCCATCACCCTGATTCATTTATCTACTAGCCTACCACCTAATCTTTTCATCATCAACCACAGTTAAATGACATCAACATATAATCAGCTCACAAAATTAAAAAGCTTTGACTTAAATGGTCTGAAAATATTAATAAGGAAAAGAAACTAAACACTGTTTTTATTTGTGATTTTAAAGTACTAATAAGAAAATGAAACTAGAAAGCCTTTGACTTAAATGGTTACTTGGATTCCATTTATAAGTGAGATTATGTGATATTTGTCTTTCTCTGACTGGCTTATTTCACTTAGCATAATATTCTCCAGGTCTCTCCATGTTGGCTCAAGGGGTAAGAGATCCTTTTTTAAAATGTAAATATATTTTTTATTGATTTCACAGAGGAAGGGATAGAGAGAGAGAGAAAGAAACATAAATGATGAAGGAAATCCTTTTTTACAGCTGCATAGTATTCGCTGGTAAAAACGTACCACAGCTTTTTACCCATTCACCTACTGATGGGCACTTGGGCTGTTTCCAGATCTTAGCTATTGTAGATAGTGCTGCTATGAACATAGGGGTGCATACATTCTTTCTGGTTGGTGTTTTGGGATTCTTAGGATATATTCCTGGAAGTGGGGTCAAATGGCAAACTCATATTTAATTATTTGAGGAAACTTCACTTTGTTTTCTATAGTGGCTCTATCAGTCTGCATTCCCACCAGCAGTGTACTAGGGTTCCCTTTTCTCCACATCCTTGCCAGCACTTGTCATTTGTTGATTTGTTGATGGTAGCCATTCTGACAGGTGATTAGTGATTTTGAGCATTTTTTCATGTGTCTCTTGACCATCTATATGTCCTCTTTAGAGAAGTGTCTGTTTGGGTCCTTTGCCCATTTTTTAATTGGATTGTTTG
This sequence comes from Antrozous pallidus, assembly GCA_027563665.1. Taxonomy (NCBI): domain Eukaryota; kingdom Metazoa; phylum Chordata; class Mammalia; order Chiroptera; family Vespertilionidae; genus Antrozous; species Antrozous pallidus. The sequence goes on from CM050520.1 coordinate 63,980,244, forward strand.
CCTTCCTTTTGTATAGTTGTATAAGTTCTTTATATATTTTGGAAATTAACCCCTTATCAGAAATATCATTGGCAAATATTGTTCTTCCATACAGTGGGATCCCTTTTCATTATGTTGATGATTTCTTTTCATATAATCTCATTTATATGTGGAATCTAATGAACTGATGAACAAAATAAATCGAGATACATGAAGCATGGAACAGACTGATGAATCTCATAGGGAAGGGGGATGAGGGTGGGGGGGCAGGAAGAGCTTAATCAAAGAATTTATATGTATGTAAACATAATTACAATAGTATGATAGGCCTGGTGGGGGCAGGGGTAAGGTGGAAGGGGGCAATGGGGAGGAAAAGAGGGACATCTGGCCCTGGCCTGTTTGTTCAGTGGTTAGAGCATTGTCCTGCAGACCAAAGGGTCACAAGTTCCTCCCAGGAAAGCAGCCAATACAGGTTTCTCTCTCATCCCCTCCTTCCCTCCCTCCCTCTTCTCCCTCCCTTCTTCTCTCCTTTCTTCTTCTCCCTCCCTTCCACTCTCTAGAAATCTGTGGAAAAAATATCCTCAGGTGAAGATTTAAAAAAGGAGGGGATATCTATAATACAACAATAAAGATAAAAAACAAATGGCTACTTAGAAAAAAAGATAAGATGTAAATTTACCAAACATTTAAAATTCACTTTATCAGCTATCTTTGCTGGCAAAAAAAAAAAAAAGTCACATAACCTCTGAAGAATTCTTATTTTATATCAATTACCACAAAAATATTCTTGGGCCCTTAATTCTATCTACTAGTTCTCTTACACTCCCCTAATTGTTAGTTTTCTCACTTTGCAATAATATGAGTCCTGCATTCCTCTCTCTGCTTAAATTTACATGCATCTTCACCCTCTTTCCCTTCCTCATCCTCTCTCTCACGAATAGATAACATTCTGCTTTCTCTAGGAAAATGAAAGCTCTTTAACAGCATATCTGTCACACTGCCTTTGTGCCCATACCCCCAGCTTTCCACATGTCAGGAGAGAGGAGGTGACCCAGACTTTTACCCATCTTTTCTGGATCACAGTCCCCCTGGGTCTCACTGGCATCCTGCTATATTTCCTATTTCATAATCTACTAATATAGCTCTTTAAGATAATTCTTAGCAGCTTTTGGATATGGTGTAATATATCTTAACCTTCATTTTAATATGAGGATATTTTAATTTGATGTGAAAAGGATGTTTCCTTAAATAACTGTGATAGCAAAACAGATTATTCTTACAGTAAGATGTAATGTAGTAATTCTAGCTACAAAGTGAATAGAAATACTACATCCAGTTGAATTGAACGCCCAAAAGGAAAACAAATAACCGTAGAAATCATAAGAAGAAAATTTAAGAGACTGTTTATACAATCTAGGGTTTGTAAAGAATTTCTGATCAAGATAGAACATCTGAGAGCTATAAAATCATTTTTAAAATTCATCTATATATACATGCAATTTTATGGCAGAAGATACCAAAAGCAAAGTCAAAAGATAAATGCCAGATTAGCAGGTAAATTTTGTAATGTCTCAACATATAAAGGGTTATGACTACCATTGTTACTGCTAAGACACATAACATAAAAAAATACAAACAACCCAATAAAAAAATTGAGTGATGAATATAAATAGGCCATTCAGAAAGAGCAATTGTAAATAGATAATAAATGTGAAAGACACTCAATCTCTCCATTAAAAAAAATGAATGTAAACTAACAATGAACATATTGCAGCATTAACTTTGCAACAATTTTTAAAAATTTATACAGTTAGGCCTGGCCGGTGTGGCTCAGTGGTTGAGCATAAGCCCATGAACCAGGGAGTCATGGGTTTGATTCCTGATCAAGGGCACATGCCAGGGTTGTGGGCTCTATCCCCAGTCAGGGGCGGGCAGGAGGCAGCCAATCAATGATTCTCATCATTGATGGTTCTACCTTTAAAAAAAAAAAAAAAAGAGTGATTGTTAAGGTTAAGACACACTACACCATATCCAAAAAAATATTTTCTTAAATATATTTTTACTGATTTCAGAGAGGAAGGAAGAGGGAGAGAGAGCGAGAGAGAAACATCAATGATGAGAATCATTGATTGGCCGCCTCCTGCCTGTCCCCTACTTGGGATCGAGCCCACAACCTGGGCATATGCCCTTGACTAGGATCAAACCTGGGACCCTGTAGTCCTCAGGTCAAGGCTCTATCCCCTGAGCCAAACCAGCTAGGGTTTAAAAAAAATTTAACAGTTGTGGGGAGGAGATGGAGGAGGATATAAGGGGGATAACTGATGATGGACAGAGACTTGGGGTGGTGAATCCATACAGTGTACAGATGATGAATTGTAGAATTGTGCACCTGAAACTTGTATTAATTTTGTTAACCAGTGTCACTCCAATAAATTCAATAAAAAGCAAAAGGGATCCAGTCAGACAATGAGAAGCATTGACTCCATTTCCCTCACAGTAAAAGTTAAAGATGCTCACAATGAAACGTACAAGGCTCTCCTCAAACTAGTTGACCTATCTTTAAAAAAATAATAAAAAATATTTATTGATTTCAGAGAAGAAGGGAGGAGAGAGATAGAAGCATATCTATCATTTATGTTTAGTCTGCAACCTGGGCATGTGGCCTGACCAGAAATTGATTTCATACCGAATATCTTGGTCCAAAGGACAATGCTCAATCCACTGAGTACACCAGCAGGGCTAGTGAATCAGGCCTCTCTAGGCTACAGGCCTTCCTGTATTGTTTGATAGTAGCTCCTGCCTTAGGGCCCTTGCATTAATTATTTCCTTGGCCAATAAGAATAATACTATTGCCTGTATTATTCAAGTCTTTATTCAAATGAGGCCAATCTTATTTGCAGCCTTAAAGTTGCAATACTCCTCCCACTTTGTCCTGTAATATCCTACACTCCTTATTTCCCTTGTCCTGCTCTACCTTTTTTTATGTAGCACATACATTTTCCATGATCTTATATAATTACATTTATTATTTCTTTATCTACTGTGTATTCCAAGTGGGTGAATGAATGAATGAATGAATGAGTAAATGAATTTTAACAGGGGAAAAAAAACACCACATTTTGCTCTAAAAAGTATTGCCTTTATTTATCTTTTTATATTTTAAAGGGAAAAAAATAATTTAGATTTGAAATAAAGATACACCAAAGCTCAGCAGAATTCTTTTTAGGAAAGAATCTCTAAATGAAAATCATGTGATTGTCAGGCTCTGTATGTCCCTCAGGATTCTCATTCAGCCAGCTCCACCACAAACTAATCACCACTCCAGTTTAATCCATTTCCCCCAATTCTAATAAATTCCCTCATTTACAACATTACCAGCCTGCAAAATTCAAAAATTTTGCTTGAAAATGTTTCTTTGAGGCTTTAATTAAGAAAATGGAGGGAAAAAAACAAGTCATTGGTCACATTGAAAAATAAACAAATAGCCCTAGTCAGTTTGGCTTAGTACTCTCAACTGAAATCAAACCTGGGACCTCTTGGCCCACAGGCCAGCGCTCTATCCTGCAGGCTCCTCCCCTGCCCCCGGCCCAGATCTAGTGCCGGGGGCAATCCGTCAATGTTTTCCCTGTCGTTCCCTCTATCTTCCCACTCTCTCTCAAAATCAATATAAAAATATCATTAGGTGAGGATTAAAAATAAATATAAATAATGACATCAATTTAAAAATTTTAACCTGAAAATGACCAATTTTCTAATATATAAAGTTTGTGCTTTAATCTGTTTTGACTAATGAACAGGAAAATAAAGTAGCTTGTTTCGAACAAAAATCCTGATTTTAAATTAAGACATTCTGCCTGGTGGGCGTGGCTCAGTTGTTGAGTGTTGACCTATGAACCAGGAGGTCACAGTTCATTTCTCAGTCAGGGCACATGCCTGGGCTGCAGGCTTGATCCCCTAGTAGGGGGGCATGCAGGAGGCAGCTGATTAGTGATTCTCTCTCATCATTTATGATTCTCTCTCTTTCTCTCCCTTCCTCTCTTAATAAAAATATATTAAAAATAAATGAGGACATTCTGGGGCCCAGAGAGATGAATTCCTGGAGATAAATAAAATTTGCTGATGGTCCAGGCTAGATTACTGGCTAATATAGTTTAACCAGCTCTTACCTAATGTGAGCTCATGGCTACCTCACTAGCTGGCTAAAACAAAAACAAACAGTAAGAAACAGTTAAAACTTAAACAACTAAAATATAGAAAATAAAGGTCATAGAAAAAGATAGTCCAGGCAAATTCTAAACAACAAACTATGTAGCAATTTTAATTACAAAAATATTCTTTAAATAGAGTAGCATTAATAAGGATATTAATAGGGGCATCTCATTGCATCACAAAGAAAACTCCACTAGGAAAATATTACACTTATGAACACATATGCAACTGTGTAACCACGTGGTCTGGAAAAATATAAAGCAAAAATAATTAAAGGAAAAACACAAGTCTGCAATTGTGGGAATTTTTAACATAAATTTCAGTTGCTAGGTCATTGATGGATCCACTGCATAGATATGTATAGATATTGCATTTCTATATGCATAAAATCCTTTAACAAAAGAAGAGAATGAAAAAGAGCATCCTTGTCTTTTTCCTGATCTGAAAGGAAAAGCTTTTATTTTAGCTATTTAGTTAGTTATTTCAGAGAGGAAGGGAGAGGGAGAGAGATAAAATATCAGTGATGAGAGAGAATTATTGATTGGCTGCTTCCTGCACACCACAAAGGGGATTGAGCCCCAAACCCAAGCATGTTACCTGTCTTGGAATCGAACTGTGACCTGGTTCATAGGTCGATATTCAACCACAGAGCCATACTGGTGGCCAGGCAGGAAAGCTTTTAACTTGTCAATATTAAGTATGATGTTTTCTGAAAGTTTTGGATGCACTTTATTCAATTAAAAATATTCCTACAATTTTTAGTTTGCTAAATGGATGGTGAATTTTATCAAATAATTTTCTGCATCATCTAATCTATGTGTGTATCTTAGAATATTAATTTATCTAACTATCACCTGACTTTTAATTCCTGGAATAGGAATTAAAGAAATGCAATATCTATATATATCTATGCAGTGGATCCATCAATGACCATCTTAATCATAATAAATATACTGTTGCAATCAGTTCATTTAGATTCTATTTAGTACTTTTCATCTATGTTCATAAATGAAATTGGCCTATTATTTTCTTTTGTCATAGTGTGCTTTTTGGAGATTTGTATCATAAAGTTTGTATCATAAAATATGTGGGGCCCCTGGCTGGGTAGCTCAGTTAGTTGTGTGGGTTTGATCCCTGATCAGGGCACATACAAGAATCAATCAGTAAATACATAAATAAGTGGAGCAACAAATCAATGTTTCTCTCTCTCTCAAATTGGGCATGTGCCCTGACCAGGAATCGAACTATGACCTCCTGGTTCATAGGTTAACACCCAACCACACTGGCCAAGCTCTAGTTATATCTTTAATATTAATTTCCCTTTATTGTTTTGTTGTTAGAGAACATGTTCTGCCTGCTTTCAGTCCTTTAATATTTGTTAAAACTTATAATTTTATAACATTGTCATGTACTTTGAAAAAAGTTATATTCTGGAGTTAGGGATTACAAAGTTCAATATGTGCCCAGTAGGTCAATTTTTTTGCATTGCTCAAATATTTTATATTGTTTTTTTAACTGCTTGATCAATTAGTACCTATCTTCTCTGAGTCCCTGTCATTCTCAAAGTATCTCTGGGTGATAATTGATAGGATATAACTTAAAGTTTAGAACAACTCTTATTAAAATATAATAGGATTTGTACTGACTCAGGCAATACTTAACATTTTACTAGAGATCATATTTAATTATATAAGAATTCCACTTCTGCTCAGCTCAAAGTAAAAAAAAGAATAGGAGCTATGGCTACTAGAAAAGAAGAGATATAATTTTTACATTTTCTCTCCAAATTATGATTCTCTACATGGTAAACTCTAGAATCAATGGTCAAGCTAGCTGAACTAATAGAAAATATGAGAGCTAGGGTTTAAAAAGACATAAAAGGTGATTAAATAATAAAATCTAATAGAAAAACATGTCTATTTACATAGGACTCAAAAATTATCAAGTTCCTAAGGCTATATGTAAGGAAACAAAGACATTATCTTTATGGATAAAATTCTGAAACTTTATTGAAATACATACAAGATTCAATTAAATGGAAGATCAGTTAAAAGGTTTAAATGCTCAATATGAGAACTATGTCCAACCCCAATTTTTCTTTAACTTCATGCAATTTCAACTTAAATCAGTAGGGTTTTTATAGAACTTGACAAGCACATTCTAAAATTAATACTGAAGTAACTCTATTAATCTAGCCAAATTAATCCTGAAAAAAGATGAATTAAGGACATGGTGACTTGCCTTACCAATTATAAATACTAAGTGTAAAGGTATAATAATTAAAAGAGTACAGTTTCAGCACAGAAATAGACAAATAACCCAATAGACTTGAATAAAGAGTTTAGAAAGAGATCCAGGCTTATATTGCAAGTTATAAGACTTGCAGGATTCTATCTCAGGGAGAGTATGGTGGTAGACAATTGGATTTCTAAAAGAAAACAACAGCAAAAACAACAACAACAAAAAAACACCAACAACAGTACAAATCCGTACATCCCAACAACAACGGCACAGTGTCCTAAAGGGGTGAAACGAAGATGAAAATCAAAGAAATTAAAACAAAAGATGGTGAAATCTTTGTTATTTCACAGAACAGTGGATTACTTAAACAAGATGTAAGAGAATAAGTCATAATGGAAAAGCTTAATAAGTGTAATTTTTTCAAAATAAGATACTGTAAATTCAAATGGAGGTGGTGAGCTGGGTTAAGATATTTAGAACAGTACAGTAGAATTAGTATCTCAAACATTTAAAGAACTTTTACCAATCAGTAGATAAAAACAATGTAAAAAAATAAGCAAAGATAATTCACAAAACTGAAACCTCTAAAGGCCAATAAATCAATTAAAAAATGTCACCTTATCAGAAGATGGAAAACACAATACTAATAATACTACAGAAGATAATTTTTTCTGCCCGTCAAATTACCAATAACTAAAAATTTATGTTTATCAAACGCATCTGGAGAAAACTCTACTACTCTGAGTATTAATTAGGAGAGTCACTAGGTAAAGCAAGTTAACATTGCCTAATAAAATACAAGTGTTTCTGTATCACCTCAAATAAACATTTCAAAATATCTACCCTAGATAATTTCTCAACTTAAAATTATGACACATGTAAAAGGTTTTTAATGTAGCATTATTTATAATAAAAAACACTGGAATAACCTACCCACTAATAGAGAAATGCATTAATAAAATATATTCTTATGATAGAATAAATGTATGTTATCCTAAAATTTAAGGTTGAATTAAAAAATTGTAAAAATATTAGCATATTTGCTATAAAATCATTTACATAGAGCAAAAATAACTGATATACAAAACAATACTCCATATTACTAATGGATATACAACACACAAAAATGAAAATTTAGCCAAGAAAATGAACCAAACTCATGATAATTGTTGCTTATGGGACTAGGAAGGAGAAGGAAATTAGGATTTGGAGTTTGGGTGTGAAAAGGACTTCTACTTCATCTGAAATATTTATTCTTTTAAAAAGTACGTGAAGCAGCCCTAGACTATTAGGCTCAGTGGATAGAGTGTTGGCTTGTGGACTGAAGGGTCCCGAGTTCGATTCTGATGAAGGGCACATGCCCAGGTTGTGGGCTCAATCCCCAGTAGAGCGCATTCAGGAGGCAGCCAATCGGTGATTCTCATCATTGATGTTTCTATCTGTCTCTTTCTCTTCCTCTCTGAAATCAATAAAAATATATTTTTTTAAAAAGGAAGTACATGAAGCAAAATTTTAAAAAAGTTCTTGAAGCAGGAACAAGACCTTTAGATGTCTGTTATCACTACTTATATTCAACTTAAGTTGAAGGTTCTAGTTAGGTCAGTTAGACATAAAAAGAAATAGAAGGCATCCAAATTGGAAAGAAAGAAATAATACTATCTATTGACAGCTGATATGATTTTATGGAGAGAAAATCGTAATGAACCACTAAAAATATGCTAGAACTAATAAGTAAGTTCAACAAGTTGCAGGATAGAAGAACAGTATACAAAAACAATTGACTTCTATACACTAGCAATGAAGAATCTAAAAATGAAATTAAGAAAATTATTCCATTTATAAAGTACCAAAAACTAAAATGTTTAGGAATAAATTTAACAAAAGAAGGGCAAGATTTCTACACTGGAAACTACAAAACATTGTTAAAGAAGAGCCAGTCAATGGAAAGACCTTAACATATACATGGATCAAAAGACTTAACATTGTAAAGTTGGCAGTATTTCCCAAACTGATCTATAATTCAGTGCAATTCCTATTATAATTTCTGAAATTAAAAGTTGATCTTAGCCTGGCAGGCATGGCTCAGTGGTTGAGTGTTTACCTATGAATAAGGAGGTCATGTTTCAATTCCTGGTCAGGGCACATGCCTGGTTGCAGGCTCAATCCCCAATAGGAGAAGGCAGCTGATCAATGATTGTCATCATTGATGTTTTTATGTCCCTCTCCTTCTCTCTCTCTGAAAACAATAAAAATATACACTGAGTGGCCAGATTATTATGATCTCTAAATGCATAATAATCTGGCCACTCAGTGTATATTCCTATATAATAAAAGGCTAATAGGCAAATTGTCCCCTCCACCAGGAGTTCAACTAGCAGACAGGCCAGCCAAACACCCATGTCCCCTCCCCCTGACCAGGCTGGCTGGACCTCACCCATGCACGAATCCATGCACAGAGCCTCTTAATATATATACATACATGTACACATATTGAGTGGCCAGATTATTATGCGCTCAGAGATAATAATCTGGCCACTCAGTGTATATTGCAAAAAATTTGATCTTAAAATTGATATATAAACAAAGAACCTACAATAGCCAATCTTGAAAAAGAACAAAAGATTTAGAGGACTCACACTTCCCCATTTTACAACTTACTACAAAGCTCAATAGCTCAATAGAATAGAATTGAGAGTTCAAAATAAGCCTTTACATTTATGGTCAATTGATTTCAACAAAGGTTTTGGGACAATTCAACAGCAAAAGAAACAAAATACTGATCCATGCTACAACATGGGTGAGTCTCAAAAATATACTGAATATAACAAGCCAGATACTAAAGACCAGACATATGATTATATATATGAAATATCCAGAGTAGGAAATCTGTAAAGACAGAAATATTAGTGGTTGCTTGGAGCTGAGCATGGAAATGGACTGTGACTACAAGTGGGCATGAGGTTTCTTGTTGGAGTGATGGAAATGTTCTAAAATTAGATCATGGTGATGGTTGCAGAGCTGTAAATATACAAAGTCATTGAACTGTACACTTAAAATGGGTGAAATTTTTGTTATATCTCAATAAAGCTGTTTAAAAAAAAACACTTGAAGCAAATATGACAAAATATTAAGATGTCAATTCTGGCTGGTTGGAATGTAGGTTTTTGCTTTATATTCTATTTACTCTTGGTTTTAATGTTTAAGATACCATAAATTCCTGGGCTCCAGTTTTAAGTCAGATAGATACGTAAATTTAGAGTCTTTTTATTATACACTTACCTTCAGACACTGACAGTTGCCAACATCCCCAAAGCAATGGCTGAACCCTTGTTAGAGCATTCTCTGTGGGGTCTACCTGTCTCTTTAGTGTCTGGCTCTTCAGCATATGCCAAGAATGACTGGACATGAGGAAGGCATTTTACGTGAAAGAAAGAAAACATCCTGGAAGGGTGAATTCAGAAGAAGCACACAATATAGAGAGCAAATGAAGCTTTTAAAAAATCTGTATAATACTTCTAGAGAAAGAAGAGAAAATCCGTGGCCCTGGAAAGTATTAGAAATGTATAATAAAAGGAATATTCAGAGAATAGAAGAGAATGTGGACATGAAAAATAGTTGCTAGAAGGTTTGGAATATAAAATATAATAAAATAACAAAAAGATGAAAAATAGGAGGACAAAGAGAAAATGAGAGGATCAGTCCAAGTAGTTTAATATTCAACCATAGAGACTGAAAATATAGTGGGGAGGAATATATTAAATAAGAGAAAATTTTACTGTAACGAAGAACCTGAGTTTCTACATCTGAAAGTCTAGCATAATAGTTGACAAAAAAAGACTTACCAATCATATTGTAATGAAATCTCAGAAAATAAGCCTCAAAAGAATATCCTAAAAGAGTCCAGAGAGTAACAACAGGTTACACAAAATCGATCAGAAAACAAATGAGAGAGAGAGAGAGAGATTTTCAGACATGCAAATTATGGTAGACATTTGTATTTGTGATAAACAACTTTAGACTTTCCTTTTACGGTTGGGGAAATACCCGCATTAGGAAACCCTGCCTCACCAGAGTTGAAGCCAGAATTCAATGTATCCAGCATCTAGGCTCTTTCAATCAGACACTTTCAGGGAAGACCTCAATTTGAAGAGATTGAGGGAGTAAATTTTACACAGGATCAACTCCTGGAGAAGGGAGGTGAGAGGGAGCTCTCAGAGGTAGCAGTGGCATAGGTTCTAGTTAGTAATGGCCCTTGCTCAAGATCTTTAATGCCTTTGACCAGAGGAAGTATTTGAATACCTTAATACAATATATAGGTTTTTTTTGATAATTTGGGTGTTGTTTCTGGTCCTCCTGTAGATTCTGTGAGCTAAATAATCTCTAACGCACAGGAAAGAAGACTGAGATGGGGAAACCAGGGGATATAATATAGACAGGAAAAGAGGATCCCCAAGGTCACAGTGAATAGAAACCCCAGGATGCAGGCTGGTCAAAGATTAACCAGTCCAAAATCAAGCATATGGAAGGCTTCAGGAAGAATAGTTCTTGAAAAAGAAATCTGATTGAGCAATTTAAAATAAATTTAGCTTTATTTTTTAAAATTGATTTGAGAGAGGGTAAGTGAAAGAGACATATTTACACATTCATTGGTTTATTTTTGTATGTGTCCTGACCAGGGATTGAACTGCAACCTTGCTGTATCTGGGCTACCCAACTGAGCTACCCAGCTAGGACTGATACAGTTTTGATACAGTTTATGTATTTAGAAGAGATTTACACTACTAGAAATGAATTTGGGATGAATTAACATGTATAAAACCAGGCAAATGAGATGAGAAAAATATTAACTAGGATAAATAAAACTTTATACATGAAAGGAAGTGTAGCCCGGTTTGGTTCAGTGGATAGAGTGTCGGCCTTCAGACTGAAAGTTCCAAGGTCCAATTCCCATCAAGGACATACACATGCCAAGGCTGCAGGCTCTATCCCCAGTAGGGGGTGTGCAGGAGGCAACCAATCAGTGATTCTCTCTCATCATTGATTTTTCTATCTCTCCTTCTCCCTCTCCCTCTCAGAAACCAATAAGAAAAATATTTTTTAGAAGAAAGGCAGTATAATCATAGTAAACTACATGACTCAGCTGTGACTAATTTTATGTGGTATAGCTATGTGAGAACATGGGTATGTGTGTTGGGATGGACCATAAGAGAACTAAATCCATGTGTTATATAGTATGAGTGTCCACAGTGTCTAAACCTGAAAAGTCTAGAAACATTGGGAAGGAAAAAAGCAGAAGAAACAGCTAAAATACATGAGTGATTGCCTTTGAGGAGTGCAAATGAGGGAGAGGAAGTGAGTTGGTCAGTGTTCTTTAATTACATACTATAAGCTTCATCTATTTAGTTTGAGCCAAAGGAGTTGTTTGTTTGTTTTTGAGCATTAAGTCATTTATGGGAGAGTACAAGAAGCAGGCATACGTGCTGCTAAAGAAATGTAATTTTAAAAAAAGAAATGTATTTAAAATGTTAGAAGTTACCTCAAAGCTCAATAGAGTGGCCTGTGTCTTGGAAATATGGGATTCAAGAAGACTTCTGGCTCCTGCCCCTCTAGCTACCAGTTACCACTGTGTTTTTCTCCTCTGTGACCACACTTTTGGATGTTCCCAAATAGGAAGTTCACACCAAATATTGGCATTTGAGGCACAAAGATTACAGTAAAATTCACGTTTTTAATCTTCTCTTTTCCGTGTGTTTTATCAAAAAGGAAATACTGAAGCTTGTGAGGCAGAAACATGCAGATATCTTAGAGAAACAAGGACATTTATTACTTTAATGAGGGATTTTTTACTATAGACAAGTGCCCATCAGAGGTGAATGCTAGCTGTCAAATAAGGCATTCTGGAGAGCTCCCACCTCAATAGTTTGTATTGGAACCCAATAAATGGCTCAGGCAAATTGTGCTCATAGACTGTGGAGGACAGAATCCACATAGTCCATGAGCACTACTTGCTTGAGCCCCCTCGAGAGTTGGTAGAGAAGGATACCTCATGTAGGAGATTAATCTGGAAGGCAGGGGTTATAACTTAAAAGAAAAAGAGAAGAACCCTGGCCTGGTGGCTCATTTGGTTCGGTATCATCCTGTGCACCAAAAGGTTACAGATTAGATTCCTGGTCAGGCCACGTGCCCAGGTTTCAGGCTCAGTGCCTGATAGGGGTGTGTAGGAGGCAGTTGACGATGTTTCATTCTCACATTAATGTCTCTCCCCATTCCTTCCTCTCTCTAAAAATCAATACAAATGTAATTTTTTTTTAAAGGAAAAGAAGTGAGGGAGGAAAAACATAGAGTTAGAGAAAATGACTGGAATTCTTTTACTGGAGCCAAGTGTTTATGTAAGGAACTCTTGAGAGAGACGTTTGAGAAAACAGAGAAAAAGATGGTGGTTTACACACAGTCATTCACTTTGTTTCTAAACTCTACTGAAGTGGTGATAGGAACATGGTTTTTGTTTTAAGAAATTTGAAAACATGCTTTACCAAACCCTGAAAAGGTGAATCCTAAATTGATAGCAAGGAAAGCCAAGAAGCAACACAACTGTCTGTACAGAACCCCAAAGGCTTAGGATTTCATAGCACCATGTACCTCTGGATGTGGCAGTTAAAACGAGGCTAGGGAGGATCTGTTTCAACAAATCCTTTCAAGTCTAAGAGGTTGGAGCCTTAGATGCCTCCCTTCCTTTGGGCAGCAGAGCAAAATGCTCCTCTCACCCTGGCAGAAGACTAAGCTTCATGGTCTATGGACTGGGAATTTCTAGGCACCGTTGAGAATGTGGTTGCCATGGGGAAAACAAGTTGATTTAGTGAATCCCATAAGGTGGATTGAATACTGGAAATTTCAGGACCCATTTTCCACGGGGAAGCCAGGCCTGACCCCTCCAGGAAGAAGACTGGAAGATCCTTCGCTGTTGAACAAAGGTTTAACCAGAACACAGCCCAGACAGATCATTGTGCAGGAAAGCATCATCAGTGAACTCTTCTGCTCTGCCTGAGCTTCTAGTCAGTTTTTTGTGCTATGCTCTTATATTTGAGCCAACTACTAAGATTACCAGGCATTTGAGGAAATCCTTAAACCTGAAAGGTAAACCAAAACAAACAAAAAAAGAATAAAAAATTTGGAAGAAACAGACCATACAGCCTGGCTGGCATGGCTCAGTGGTTGAATGTCGACCTATGAACTAGGAGGCCACAGTTCAGTTCCTGGTCAGGGCATGCTCAATCCCCAGTGATCCCCAGTGTGGTGTGTGCAGGAGACAACCAATCAATGATTCTCTCATTATTGCTATTTGTATCTCTTTCTCTCTGAAATCAATAAAAATATATATTTTAAAATAACAGACCACACATATATGGGTGTGTGTGATGAAATCTTTAAAAGCCACTGATATTTTTATACTTTTAGACAGAAAAAAAATGTTTCCAAGAAACAAGAACAGAACAATAAAAAAGAAGGGGAAAAAAATGAAGATACATATACACAAAAAGCTAAGGGAACAGAAATAACCCATTGGAAATAAGAATTTGGTAGACCCCTAACTGGTTTGGCTCAGTGGATAGAGCATTGGCCTGAATGGTCCCAGGTTTAATTACGGTCAAGGGCATGTACCTTAGTTGTGGGCACATCCCCAGAAGGGGGTGTGCAGGAGGCAGTTGATCAATGTTTCTAACTCTCCATCCCTCTCCCTTCCTCTCTGTAAAAAGTTAATAAAATATATTTTCAAAAAATTTGGTAGTATGAATAAGAATAGTAGGTTTGGAAAATGACATTTTTCAGACACTGGAACATAGTGATAAAGGAATAGGAAATTGGGAGAAGAAAAGATATAAAAATTAGTGGCCCAATATCCAAATAATAGGGGTTAATGTATGGAAGAAAAGTAGAAGTCATCAAAGAAGTAAATAAAAATTTTCCCTAAAACTAAAGAACCAGAATTTTGAGATGGAAAACATTTAAGAACATTGAGACAAAAGCCTTTATAAACAGAGTAGGAGAAAGAAAAATATACACCAAGTCTTATATAAAGACCTAGGAATCAACCCTAACCGGTTTGGCTCAGTGGATAGTGTGTCGGCCTGGGGACTGAGGGGTCCTGGGTTTGATTCCAATCAAGGGCACCTATCTTGGTTTCGGGCACATCCCTAGTAGGGTGTGTGCATGAGGCAGCTGATTGATGTTTCTCATTGATGTTTCTAACTCTATCCTTTTCTCTTCCTCTCTGTAAATAATCAGTAAAATATGAAAAAAAAGACCTAGGAATCAAAATTACATTTTTCTCATTCCTCCCTATCCATAAAACAGTAAAAAAAGAAAAGTTTTAAAACAAAAACACCCAGTCAGAATTAAAGGTAAAATTAAAACACAATTAATGGTATAATTAACATATAAAAGAAAAACTATAGAATAATATTTATCTGCCTTTGGATGGGAAGTAACTTTCTAAACATAAAGCCAAGAAGAATATTACAAAGGAAAAGAGATTCAATAGCATAAAACATTGAAATACATGTCGGAACATTTTAAATAAAATTAAAGAAGTATAGTTCAGCCATTGTGGCTCTGGTTGAGCACTGACCCATGAACCAGCATGTCATGGTTCCATTCCCAGTCAGGGCACATGCCCAGGTTGTGAGCTCCATCCCCAGTGGGGGACATGCAGGAGGCAGCTGATCAATGATGTTTCTCTCTCATCCATGTTTCTGTCTCCCTCTCTCTAAAACTCAATACGAACATTTTTTAAAAAATAGAGTTCAGGAGATGCACGCCTGAGAGAGAAGGGAAAGGGGAAGGTGTGGGCATGATCCTAGGATGGAGAGGCTCTTAGAGAAATTATTTTTTAAATATATTTTTATTTCAGAGAGGAAGTGAGAGAGAGCTAGAAATATCAATGATGAGAGAGAATCATCGATTGGCTGCCTCCTGCACACCCCTCATTGGGGATTCAAGCCCTGAAACCTGGGCATGTGCCCTGACCAGGAATTGAACCGTGATATCCTGGTTCATAACTTGACGCTCAACCACTGAGCCACACAAGCCTGACTTGAAGGAATTATTTTTAAAGGACTTACTAATTTCTAGAAATCCATCAAGTTTATGAGACCAGATGTTTTTCAATCACTCTGATATTAAGAACACACTTTTCAATCGTCAGAACTGTCAGGTTTCTTTAGACAAATCCTGGTGTTTTGTGGAGACTATGAATAAGAATAAAATGGAAGCTCTGGCAGCTGAGTTGGCTCAGTGGACAGAGCTTTGGCCCCTAGACTAAAGGGACCCAGGTTCCTTTCTGATCAAGAGCACTTACCTCAGCTGCAAGTTCCCCAGCCGTAGTACAGGGGTGTATAGGAGGCAACCAATCAATGGGGGTTTCTCACACCAATGTTTCTGTCTCTGTGGAGCCCTAGCTGGTTTTGCTCAGTGGATAGAGCACCGGCCTGCAGACTGAAGGGTCCATGTTTGATTCTGTTCAAGGGTTCATGCCTCGGTTGAGGGGTGGATCCCCAGTAGAATCTCTGCAGAAGGTGGGCTATCAGTGATTCTTATTTTTGATGTTCCTCTCTTCCTTCCTTTCTGAAGTCAAAATATATTTAAAAAATAAATACTTGATGCTGGTCTCAAATTTAAAAAAATCAATGGAAAAATACCCTCAGGTGAGGCTTAACAGAAACATAACAAAACAAAACCTAAAATGGAAGAGTATCTGAAATGCCAGGGTATTTAGTCTCCACTGGTACCTGTGGCTCCAATTGAAAGTGAAACCGGACAACCAATGGGTCTAGGCTGCCTGTCACTATTTGAGCCAATAAGAAGAGACAGGGTTGAATTATGGTTTATTCCAGTCATTCCCACAGTATGGGAGAACAGCAGGCCACCCCAGAAAATCTGCTCCACCCCCACGCCTCCATAAACCAGGTGCTATATTGGGTAGAAGGACAAAGATTACATGGGGATTACAAAAGGAATAAGAATAGGTATTTAAACAGAAAAAAAAAGGGTATTACAGGCATGGGGAAGTAGGCAACGAGGATGAAAATGGGTAAAATGATTACAGATTACAAGTAATGGGATTGAGGAGGTGCAAAGGGTGGGTTTCTGGGATTCCATTGTTTTGGCAACAAGATTGTTAATCTTTGCATGATAATAGGCAGTTCTGGGATGAGGAGAATGGTCCACATTCCAGGTTAACTCCCAGGTCCTAGGTTTACAACTCCCACCAAGATCAAAATATGCTTTCTTTAATCAGAACAAAACAATCACAGTTTAATCAGAACAAAACAATCATAGTTATAAGAAATGACTAATATTTCTTATAACTAAAGCTAGTCTCCACTATTCTATTTCTCCCTCCCATCTCTAACAAAAGAAGCAGAAGGCAGTCTCACAATAAAAGCAACTATTTGAGACTAAGTCTCTCAGAAAAGTGACTGATTTGTGGGAAGTACTAAAGGGCATTGTCATTGTGCCTGGCCAGTTCTGAGCATAGAATCATACAAAATCAGAATATTTCCTTTGAGGCCCAGTATCTGGAGAGTTATGTATATGCCTCATTCTAGAATCCTTAGAAAGGTAGAAAGGAAATAGTTTATTAAAAAAAAAAACCCACAAACTCAATTTTAATTGTATATTAATCAGAAATGAGGGCTTGTGTGGTGATATTCGTAGCATGTTATTCTTTTTCATTTCTAAAAATATATTTTTATTGACTGCAGAGAGATAAGAAAAGAGAGATAGAAACATCAATGATGAGAATCATTGATTGGCTGCCTTCTGCATGTCCCGAATTGGAGATCAAGCTTACAACCTGGGCATGTGCCCTTACTGGGGATCAAACCGTGACCTCCTGATTCATAGGCGGAGCCATGCTGGCTGGGCAGCATGGTATTATTTCTTAGGGGAAAGGCCCTTACTTGGTTTGTAAGTTTCTCATATCTAGCTCCCCTAAACTGTTTCACTTTTCTTTTTTTCATTTCTTCAGATCAAGTTTTCAGATAGAATGAAATATTTGATCATGTATTTCAGAAAAAAACACAAATAATTTATAGTAAAATCATTGTAGAATTTTTTATATGTCCCAGGCATAAAACAGTTTGGACCACTGACACAGGCATCAAGCTAGAATGAACTGAGGATTGTACCTCTGCTTTGCCCTGACTGATGTAAGAGCAACCCCACCAATCAGCTGTCAATCCTTGACATTGCCAGGGGGTTGTAGAAGAAGATCTTAGATTAAACAAAAACAGGATGAGATGGGAGACTATCACGTGATATTGGTAATCTTGTCACTTGTGGGTCTAGTTTGGGTGGTGACAGCTGTAGAGTAGGAGAAGAAGGCAGGCTGGATCCTTGGACTCTTCGGTAAGGAAGGTAAGGAGAGCGCAGGAAGCCTCTCGGGGTGTATAGATGAGGAAATGGGGTTGTGAATGTAAGCTGTTGTCATTTGTGTTTTGACGTGTTTGGTATTGAAAGGAAGGTGAGAGAAGACAGTAGTTCAAATCAGAAAAGAGACTGAGACTGATGATTTAAGAGAGACAAAGAGGATAGTGATTATTTAACTGACCTCAATCGTTGAACAATTAAGATGTTGATTTAATGATTTTAACTGGAGACCTTAGCCCTGGAGAGGAGGAGTACTTCTTCTCTTAAGACCAGAGAGCAGGGCCAAAACCGGTTTGGCTCAGTGGATAGAGCGTCAGCCTGAAGGGTCCTAGGTTCGATTCTGGTCAAGGGCATGTACCTTGGTTGCGGGCACATCCCCAGTAGGGGGTGTGCAGGAGGCGGCTGATCAATGTTCCTCTCTCATTGATGTTTCTGACTCTCTATTTCTCTCCCTTCCTCTCTGTAAAAAAATCAATAAAATATATTTAAAAAAGAAGACCAGGAGAGCAGGATGAAACCTTAGGAGAAGAGGCTGCAGTGTGTGACAAATTCATTCATTCATTCATTCTTTCTCCCTCTCTCTTTCTCTACATTTCTTCCTTTCTTCCTGCTTTCCTTCCCCCTTTTTTCCCTTCCCCTTCCCTCCCTCCTTCCCTCCCTCCCTCCCTTCCCCCTTCCTTCCTTCCTTCCTTCCTTCCTTCCTTCCTTCCTTCCTTCCTTCCTTCCTTCCTTCTTTCCTTCCTTCCTTTTTCTTTCTTTTAGTTGTTCCCTCTCTTTCTCCCCCATTGTACCTCTCCACCTGGTTCTTGCCCCGCCCCAGGCCTCCAGCCCTGTTGTCTGTGTCCACAGGCAATGCATATAAATTCTCTGGTTAATCTCTTCCCACTCCTCCTCCTCCTCCTTTCCCTCTGAGTTTCCTTGCCTCTGGTTCTTTTTTATTTATCCGTTTGTTTTGTTCGTTAGATTCCACACCTGTAAGTGAGATACTGTGATTCCTGTCTTTCTCTGACTGTCTTATTTCACTTGACATAATAATCTCCAGGTCTCTCCATCCTGTCTCAAAAAGTAAGAGATCCTTTTTTTTTTTTTTTTTTTTTTTTTACAACCGCCTTGTATTCCATTGTGTAAATATACACTTTTTTTGTTTTAATATACACTTAGCTACTGGTGGGGACTTGGGCTGTTTCCAGATATTAGCTATTGTAAATAACGCTGCTATGAACATAGGGGTACATTATGTATTCTTCTTGATTAGTGTTTTGGGATTCTTAGGATATATTCCTAGAAGTAGGATGGATCACTGGGTCAAATGGCAGTTCCATTTGTAATTTTTTGAGGAAACTCCACATTATTTTCTATAGTGGCTGCACCAGTCTACTTTGTATGAGCTAACAATTTTTGGAGTGTACACTCTATAAAGTACAAAGATTCCTCAGAAAAATACAATGATGAAAAAGACATAGACCATGCCCTCAAAATACTTTTAAAAATATATATTTCATTGACTTTTTACAGAGAGAAAGGGAGAGGGATAGAAAGTCAGAAACATCGATGAGAGAGAAACATTGATCAGCTGCCTCTTGCACACCCCCTACTGGGGATGTGCTCGCAACCAAGGTACATGCCCTTGACCAAAATAGAACCTGGGACCTTTCTGTCTGCAGGCTGACACTCTATCCACTGAGCCAAACTGGTTTCAGCTCAAATCAAAAATCGATTTCAGAGAAAAGGAGAGGGAGACAGAGATAGAAACATCAGTGATGAGAGAGAATCAGAGATCAGTTGCTTCTTGCACGCCCTTCACTAGGGATCAAGCCCATAACCTGAGCATGTGCTCTGACTGGGAATCAAACTGTGACCTCCTAGTTCATAGGTCAACCTTCAACCATTGAGTCACACCAGCTGGGCTCAAAATACTTTTATATGGAAGATGAGACAAGTACAGAGATAACTCTAGGAGATTGCGAACACAAATTAATGAGCTTAATGTACATTTTTTTATACCTCACTTTCTTCCTCCATGAAGGAGATAATGATAGTATGAACTTCATTGATTAGTTATAAGGTTTGAATGAGATACAGTATAGAAGTATTTATTAAAGGGCCTGACAAAGATTAAGTGCTAAATAAAGGTGATTCTAGCTGTTCAGATTATATAAAGTAAAAATGGTAAGTGCTAAGAGAGAACTAGAGGAGATCAAGAAGAGATAGTATTTGTTGAGGCAATAAAAGAAGATAAGGGATTAAATCAAGTTCATTTAAGAAGGGGTAGAATGTAAGGACTAAGAAGGAAGAGAAATTTGAAAAGAGAATGTGAGAAGAGGGAAACAGTTTTCTGGGAAAGCTAGAGGCCCTGTACTTTAGGAAAAGGCTGGGGACCTTGGGTCATTCCTCCAGCAATGGGAAGGAAGCCATTATTCCCATGGGAATCTGAGCATGAGCACTTCCCATTCAGCTTGTCAGGGCTCTGGGCTAGTCTATTGTTCAGGCATTCCAGTGTGGACACCTAGAGTCATTTTTGGACAATGCTGCTCCTTCATAATAATCCATCCCTGAGTGCTCATCAGGTGAATCTGGAATAGGGAGGGAATGATATTATTTCCACCCAATTTTTAGAATCTAAATTAATTGAACTTGTCATGCTACCTCAAGGATGAAACAGATTGTCATCCACTTTACCTCCACCACCCCGTTTATTAGCAGTAAGTTCTATAGAGACCTAGAGATTGTTTTACCAGCTGTAACCCTCCATTCATCCTTTGACATTAAAATTGTAAAAGGAGAGGAGGGTAGTAGTCCCCCTTATCTCACCCTCTGCAGATTCATTGGTGCAGGAAGGTCCAAGTAGGGCAGAGGTGCCAAGAGTCATTGCTCTCACTCGAAGACCCCTCCTATTAACATTCAGGTCATTCGCAAACATCGGATTGAAACACTCTTAAAAGCCATAAAAGCATGTGGTTACAGAGAGCAAGCACTTCCTTGGCTATTTCTGCCTGCTGACCCCAGACCCAAAGGAAAAAGGATTTATGTTTGGTCAAAGAAGTCAAATTGTAGTGGCCTCCTTAGGTAGTGGAAAATTGAGACTTAGCCCCAGAAATCTCTTGTCTAAATGAATCTCCCCGGTGCCAAGATTCTAGGGGACCATGGAGATGTGGGGTCTTCTATTATTTTGAGCAGTGGCAGGCAGGCAAGCTGATATTTGTAGTCTAGATGGGGAGATTGCAGGGTGAGGAAGAGGAAATGCCTTTATTTCTAAAGGGACGGGTTGCCCCTCCCTGGGAGCTCCTCGCTGTGGTTCTCAGCAGCCCTGAATGTTAATAAGTGTTTTGTGTCCTGACAGTTGTGTGAGCAGCACTGCACTACCTTTCCTCCATTCTGGCAGCTTTCCCAGATAAATCATGTGAAATATGAGTTTTTAGGGGGCATATTTTAAACCAGATTTTTATACTGGGTCATTCAAGGTTTCTGTTTTTCCTTAGGTTCATTTTGGATATATTTCCTCTCAAAAATTGTTCTGTTCTTTTTTTCAAAATTTTGATGTCAAATTGCAAACATTATCCACTGAGATGTTATTTTTTAAATATGTTTTTATTGATTTAAGAGAGGAAGGGAAAGGGAGAGAGAGAGATAGAAACATCAATGATGAGAGACAATTATCCATTGGCTGCCTCCTTCATGCCTCCACTAGAGCTCGAGCCTGCAACCTGGGCATGTGCCCTTGACCAGAATCAAACCCAAGACCCCTCAGTCTGCAGGCCAACACTCTCTATTCACTGAGCCAAACCAGCCAGGGCTGTCATTTGAGATTTTAGAAATTCCCTACTATATTACTAGCTTAGTATACTATTCAATTCCTAGTATTGTTTATTTTTACCTTCTTTCCTGTCTCCTGATCAGTTTTGCTCAGATTTGTTGCTTTTATTAGTTTCCTCAAAGAACATTTTGGTCATCTCTGTTTTGCCTGTATTATCTTTCACTAATAACATCTTTCTTTTTGTTATTTCTATACTCTTCCCTTCAATTGAATATTTAGTTCATTTATGTTCGATCATGTGTCCTTTTACTTTTAATATAATGAAATATGTCTCTTACTGTTCTTGAATGCTTTTCACCCTAAACTCTTTTTAAAAAAATATATTTTTATTGATTTCAGAGAGGAAGGGAGAGGGAGAGATAGAAACATCAGTGATGAGAGAAAATCATTAATCAACTGCTTCCTTCGCTCCCCCTACTGAGGATCAAGTCTGACACCCAGGCATGTGCCCTGACAGGGTGTTGAACATTGGCCCTCCTGGTCTTAAGTCAACGTTCAACTACTGAGCAACACCAGCTGGGCCTAAACTCTTTTTTAAATAAACATATGTCAATTTATGAAAGTCATAATAGCTTGATGAATTATCACATTAGCTATTCTGATGGCTGTGTAATTAGCACTTAGGTTCAGAATAGAATATTAACATCTTCCGGAGAATCCCTTTAATCCCCAAAGGTAAGGGAGTCTCACAACCTCTTTCTTTCCCAAAGATAATCACTCTGACTTCTAATATAGAATACCTTATTTTAAGTATGGATAATTTTTCTCATTATTATGCTTATAAAATTATTCCAAAATTTAAATGTAGTTTTTGTTTATCTTAATTGATATGCTATATTCCATTGTATGACTACACGACAATATATTTACCCATTCTGCTGGGATGGACATTTGAGTTGTTCCTAGTTTTTGGCTACTAAAAATAGTGTAGTTATGAACATTCTTGAATGTGACTTTCAGTGAACAGCTGGACACATTTCCTAGCATGTTATAACAGTTGGATCATAGCCCTTGTATATGTTCTCTGTTATACAATGTATACGCTCAGTTTTAATAGATACTGTCCAAATTGTCTTCTAAAGTGAATGTAATGATTTCCATTCTCTCTACTGAGATATAAAAATTCCAATTGTTCCACATCCGTACCATCTCTTATATTGTAAAGTTATAAAATGGTAGCCTTTCTTGGAGTTTTCAATAATATTCCATGGTAGTATATTATTTGTAGTTCCTCAATAAATTTTTCTAAATATTAATTTTTAACCTTTCTGTATTTTTTCTTTCAGGTTTTGCTTTAAAGACTGATCAGAAGACATTACATATGGTATCCCACAGCAAGGATTTCATAATTCAGTAGATCTCCAGAGGACAGCCACCGGAGGAATATCACAGGAGTGGAGTCTTCTGGTGAAACAGCAGGCCAAATAAACTTTACCATCTAGTTTGCATAAGTCTTAATAGCTTGATGAATTATCACATAACCTCCTCCTACCTCATAGATATTCAAATCCATTTTTGAAAAAGTAGCATTTTCCAGCATCTTGAACTATCTAACATACTTAAAATCTGTGGAGTTTGCTTATTGATGGAAGCGATAAAGTCCAAGGCTGATTGTGCCCAGAATCCAAATTGTAACATAATGATATTTTATCCAACCAAAGAAGAGTTCAATGATTTTGATAAATATATTGCTTCCATAGAATCTCAAGGTGCCCACCGAGCTGGCCTGGCTAAGGTCGTTCCACCCAAGGAATGGAAAGCCAGACAGACCTATGATGATGTCAATGACATCTTAATACCCACTCCCCTCCAGCAGGTGGCGACTGGGCGAGCAGGTGTGTTCATTCAATACCACAAAAAGAAGAGATCCATGACAGTGGGGGACTATCGCCTGCTGGCCAACAGTGCAAAATACCAGACTCCACCACACTTGGATTTTGAGGATCTGGAGCGGAAATATTGGAAAACGCGCCTGTACCATTCGCCCATATATGGCGCTGACATCAGTGGCTCCTTATTTGATGCCAACACCAAACAGTGGAACCTTGGCCACCTGGGAACCATCCAGGACCTGCTGGAGCAAGAGTGTGGGGTTGTCATCGAAGGCGTCAACACCCCCTACCTGTACTTTGGCATGTGGAAGACCACCTTCGCCTGGCACACGGAGGACATGGACCTTTACAGCATCAACTACCTGCACTTCGGGGAGCCCAAGACGTGGTACGCGGTGCCCCCAGAACATGGCCAGCGCCTGGAGCGCCTGGCCAGGGAGCTTTTCCCGGGCAGTTCTCGGGGCTGCGAGGCCTTCCTGCGGCACAAGGTGGCCCTCATCTCGCCCACTGTCCTCAAGGAGAACGGGGTCCCGTTCAGCCGGATCACTCAGGAGGCTGGAGAGTTCATGGTGACGTTTCCCTATGGCTACCACGCTGGCTTCAACCATGGCTTCAACTGTGCCGAGGCCATCAACTTTGCCACCCCGCGCTGGATCGACTATGGCAAAGTGGCCTCTCAGTGCAGCTGCGGGGAGGCCAGGGTGAGCTTTTCCATGGACGCCTTTGTGCGCATCCTGCAGCCCGAGCGCTATGAGCTGTGGAAGCGCGGGCAGGACCGCACTGTTGTGGACCACGTGGAGCCCACGGTGCCGGGCAGCCGGGAGCTGAGCGCCTGGAGGGAGGGCCGCGCGGCCTGGAGATCTGCGCTGGGCCTGAGGCACCTCCAGCCCCGTCGGGCCACGCACCCGCCTCGATCAGTGGGCACAGGGCGTGGATCCCGCCGCCACCGTGGCAGCCGGGCCCCTGTGCGCCAGCCATCCCTGCGCCCCTGGCTAGCCCCAGGCTCTGCCTCTTCGGCCCAGCCCGCGGCCCTCTGTTCCTTGAAGCCCGACCCATCCTCGCAGCCAACCTCGGGCCCATCTGCCCAGGATCTCCAGCCAACTGGCACACGTGGTCGAGGTCGAGGTCGTGGTCGAGGTCGAGGTCGTGGTCGTGGTCGTGGTCGTCCTTGCTATCCTCGGGAACAGGGATCTCAAGAGTCCATTGATCCGGCCCCTGCTAAGAGGCGCTGCCTAGTGGGTGCAGTGCGCACAGCTCCGGATCCCAAAGTCCAGTCTGTGCCTGAGGACAAACCCTCCATGGACAGCCCAGCACCGCTGGTCCCAGCATCCTAAGGTGGCTTTTGGGTGCTGCTGTGCTCCCGTCCCCTAAACCCAGGGGACACCATATTATTTTGTGCGGAGATTCTTTGAGCCTGGCCACATTTACATCTCAAAGCTGTGAGAACTTTGTAAGTCACTGGTCTTGCATGAGAGTTCCCAGGTGTGGCCTCTGGACAGGCGGAGTTCCTGGTATTTAACAAGATCGCCATTGTTTATTTTTCCTCCCAGACTCTGGAATGTCTTTGGACACTGCTAACTCCTGTGTGGCCAACTGAGCTTCCACCCACTGGACACCCTGTGTCTATGTGCACCCTAAAGGTTCTGCTGAGTTTGCCAAAGACTGATCTACCCCAGACTCCAATCCTCTGGAACAGCTGTGGATGTTGCCCAACTTCAGAAGAATCCTGGGCTTTGGTTTTCCTCCAGTCTTCCCCCCCACCCCCCCCCTTTTTTCCCTTCCTTTCCCTGCCCATCCCTCACCTCCCCCTTTCCTGCTAAGCCAGGCCCTTTTGACCAATTAAGTCAGCAGAGGCTCAAAAATCAGTATGATCTTTGAGTCATTGATATGTTTAAAATGCTATCACCAGTATTTGTTCACAAATATATTAAAGGTAACCGATATCTGACTTTTTTCCTAATATTGTTCATTCAACCAATTGAGGGTTTGAGGTTACTGTTTTCTGCACTTTTCTTACTAATTATATCAAAACATTTTAAGCAAAACCCTATTCTTATGGCCTAGTAAAATTGTGTGGAGTTTGGTGAATGAAGTGGGGATGGTTGTTGGGTTCAGCTTGACCGCCTGGCTGTGGAATTGGATGTACAGACATTATCTTAAGGATGACATGGTGGAAATCATTTGGCACTTGGCTGAGCAGTAGAACCCGAGTTGCTGGGAGAGATGAGCAAGCAGAGGACAAAAGTAGCATCATCCAAATTTTTTTCTCTTCAAGTCTTACTGTTTCAAAGCTATATGTATGTACTTATTTTTATATTTTAATATATTTTTATTGATTTCAGAGAGGTAAGGAGAGGGAAAGAGAGATAGAAACATCAATGATGAGAATCATTGATCAGCACACTCCCAACAGGGTATCGAGCCCACATCCCAGGCATATGCCCTGATCGGGAATCAAACTGTGACTTCCTGGTTCATAGGTAGATGCTCACCCATAGACAGAGCCATTCCAGTTGGGCTATATGTATATTTCAAGTGGTTAATTCACTGATTCATTTCAATAACTCCATTCAATAAATCAACAAGACCATTTTAATTGGTAATATGTGGGGATGGGACGGTAGGGCAGAATTGGCAGGGGTGGCCTGGGTTCTGGTGATCAGGGAAAGCTTAGAGCAGGAGACCTCTCTGAAACCCAACTGACAAAAGGAGTTGGGAAACAGAAAATGTAATAGCTCTAGTGTGGAATAGAAAGGATGCTTGTTTGTATGAGTCATAGAACAGAAAAAGGACTTTGTGACTCATATTAGGCATTTGAATATTTTCTTTTTTAAAAAAATCATTTATTAAGTATTTTTATTGATTTCAGAGAGAAACGGGGAGGGAGAGAGAAATAGAAACAACAATGATAAGAATAATTAATAGGTTGCCTCCTGCATGCCCCCTACTGGGGATCAAGCCCACAATCCAGGTATGTGCCCTTGACCGGAATTGAACCCAGAACCCTTTGGTCTGCAGGTCTATACTCTATCCACTGAGCCAAACCAGCTAGGGCGGTATTGGAACATTTTTCAACTTGAAATAAGGCAGTGGCAATTTAAAACAGCACTAGACATTATGAGACATACATGTTCAATCAGCATAGCTCTGTGGACAGTGGGGCAGAAGTACTTAGAATAGGTAAGTGATACAAGGGCAAGTGGACGGTTATTTTGACTTAGGCTTTACTATTGAAGATGCACAGAGTGGACAAACTCAGAATAAATTTTGGAAATTAAAAATGATGGTTTGGAAACAGAAGGAAACATTTCAAAGAAGCAAACCACCTTTCCCCTGGCCCTAGCGCTCCCTTACAGAATTTCAGTAACCCTCAGGAATATGGAGCAGCAAATAAAAAAGTGAAGAGCAGCGAGTACCTTCTTGTGAAGCTAGTGGGTGTGTAATTGGTGAAAACTGTTGAGAAACAGTAGCAAGATAAAATTTGAACTCACATAACCTATGACCAAGAGATTAATTTTTAGGTACCAGTGCCCTGTACTCCAATACATGTGTGGGAGAATGTTCACAGCAAGGAGTAAGAGGTCAGAAGAGGAAACAATGGTAAGGCCCAGTGGCGGTAGAGACATTTATGCAATTGAATGCAGCCCCCAAACAAAACAAAGCCAGCTATGTGCGTGACAATGAAGGAAAAATACACACGAAAGGGTACACTAAAACATTCTCTTCTTTTTTTATGTATATTGATTTTTTATAGAGAGGAAGGGAGAGGGATAGAGAGTCAGAAACACCAATCAGCTGCCTCCTGCACACCCCCTATTGGGAAGGTACCTGCAACCAAGGTACATATCCTTGTCTGGAATTGAACCTGGGACCCTTCAGTCCGCAGGCTCACGCTCTATCCACTGAGCCAAACTAGTTAGGGGAAAACATTCTCTTGTTAAAGGTCTATTTATTTTTAAAGGTCTTATAAAGTTTTTTTTAAATGGTACAGTTTTAATTTCAGTTGTTTACTGAAATTAATATGCTTGTAGGTTAATTGGAAAGGCGGATGAGGCAGTACTCCCGAAGGAGGAGCCTGAGTGAGGTACTAAGTGATTGGCAATGTAGTATTTCTTGACCTGGTTCTACTTTGTTCACTCTACAGTTATTAATAGATGTTAATAGTTCTTAATATGTGTAAGTTAAGCTGTACAAATATGCTTTGTGAATTTCTGTAAGCATATATTTTATAATTTTAAAAAATGTTAAACCTTTCGGCTTTAAAAAAATTATCATGTACTGGTTTATAGAATTGTTTTATATTGTGCTGTATCCTTTTGTAGACTGTTTTTAAAAATAGATATTTCTAATTTTTTTCATTCTCATATTCTTCGACACCTCTTATTTATTATTTTATTACAATTAGTGATACTTTATTTATTAGAACAGCTTTAGATTTTAAAAAATTGATTAGAGAATTGGGAGAGTTCCCCCCATATAACTACCCCCAGGCTACCTCATTCACAGTTTCTCCTATTATTAACATCTTACAATACTGTGATACATTTGTTACAGTTAATGAATCAATGCCTATGCGTTATTCAATAAATCTGTTATTCAGATTTCCTCAATTTTTACTCAATGTCCTTTTATGTTCCAAGGTCACATCCAAAATTCCAAGTTACATTTACTTTCATTGTCTCTTTCAGTTTCTCTCCGCTGTCACAGATTCTCAGATTTGTTTTTGACAAAATGTTTATATGGAAACTTGATAATTTGGGGAAGTATTGCTCAGGTATTGTAGGATGCCCATCTACTGGAATTTGTCTGATGGTTATTTTTTTTTAAACACTTTTTAAAATTGATTTTTAGAGTGAGAGAGAGATATCAACCTGAGAGTGGAACATAGATTGGCTGCCTTCTGCACACTTCCCATTGGGGACTGAGCCCCAAACCTAGGCATGTGACCTAACCAGGAATTTAACTAGCAACTTATAGGTGCATTGGATGACACCCAATTGACTCACACCAGACAGTGTGTCTGATGCTTTTCTTATACTTAGCCAGGATTTATGTGGGTTTTTTTAGAGGAAGATTATAGAGGTGATTTGCCATTTTTATCACATCACATCAAAGGCACAAGCTATCAACATAATTGAAGACTCTCACTGAAATAGTATTTGTCAGCATTCTCCACTATAAAATTACTACTTGTGGCAAGTGGTCCCACCTACTGCCACTTGCCGCTCTGTACTCTTGAAGAAAGTCCATATTTGTAGCCCACACTCAGGGGACAGGGTGTTACTCTTCCCTCCTTTACGTCAGTACTACATAGGTTATTTGAAATCTTCTGCAGGAGGGATTTATTTGTCTCCTCCAATTTTTTATTTACTCAACCATTTCTATCAGTGTGACTCATATTTATTTTATATTTGTGGTTATAATTCAGTACTACTTTCTATTGTTGCTGAAATTGAGCTCTGGCCATTGAGAGCCCTTTCCTTGGGTTCCTGTGCCCTTGATGTGTCCCCATTGATGTGTTTTCAGGATGTCCTTAATTTCAGGAATGACCAGATGCTCCAGGATCATGTTGTGTATTTCCTGCCCCAGTCCTAGAAACTTCTTCCTTCATTAGTATCTCCAGATCTGCATTTCAGTCTTCTTTAAAAGTATCAGATTTATGTTTTTATTAATCATCTCTATTTTTGTATGTGTGTTTTCCTTGATTAACTTTAAGATTTAAAAAATATGTTCTTATTGATTTTAAAGGGAGAGGGAAAGATAGAAATATTGATGGATCAGTTGCCTCCCGCACACTCTGGGGATGGAGCCTACAGCCTGGGCATGTGCCCTGACCAGGAATAGAACCTGTGATGTCTTGGTGCATGGGTCTACACTCAACCATAGAGCCACATTAGCTGGGCCTGTTTCCCTTTTTATCATGCAATCGTATATATTTTTTTCTTTTGAATAATTCTGTTTTTACTAATTGCTTGAGCTGAACATAAAAATCAATATATTTTTAGATATACAGATATTATTGTAGATAATATGTGGATATTAATTTTCAAATAAATATGGTTGGTTCATTTTTTATTGTTGACTTTCTTTTTTTCTTTTTAAAAACTTTTTTTAAACCAGAAGATACCAGATCAGAAATTCAATTGACATCTCTCTTTCTCCTCCACTCTCATCTTTAATTTCCTACTTGAAAAATAGAAAATCTGAGGAAATGACTAATGTCTGGCCTTGTCCAAAAGCCAAAAAGCTAGTTCATATCCCTTTAAGACCCAAGGCTTATCAAGAATCCCCTAAATAAAGAGAAAAAGTAAATAATGGCAACCAAAAATTGCCCAAACCCAGAAAATCTCAAACATCAACGGAAGTTGAGCAGACGTTTCTTCATTTTTTAAAAAAGTGTATCTTTATTGTTAAAAGGAAAACAGACATACTCCTTTTGATGGGGGGGGGGGGGAACCTCTAATCTAATAGAGCACCTGAATTAATCTGAAAATATTATTTTAAATCTTAGAACACATACATATGTGAATAGGGGGTTAATTTTCTTATATAAGAATAGGGGATTAAGTTGTTCTTAAGTTTTCTTAAGTTTTCTTTTCAAGGCCTGTGCGAAGCTATTTGGGAGGTGATTCAGCTGTGAATCCAGCAAGCAGAACCGAGAAGCATCGTCAGGCCAACCTATCAGGAGTCAAAACATCATCTCATCAACATTATCTCATTACCTGATAACTAATGACATCTGCGGACCTTTAGGCCTGCACATAGCTGCATTCCGTTCCCTGCCCTTTTCTCCTTATAATCCTGTTCCCTGTACCTTGCTGGAAGGCAGGATTTGATGCTTGTAAGCACCTTGCCTTTTTGGTTGGTGAGCCTTCTTAATAAACGCCTAATGTGATTCAACCCTACCTTCATCATTGGACACAGTCACAGACATCCCTAGTCCACCAAGGGTTTCCCTGGTAACACATTTCCTCCCCCCCATAAACAGTTTCTTCACACTTCATACCATCACCCTACAATGACTTGTCTTTAACATCCAGTCTTTTCTTCTTTTTTAATTGTTGTTGCAGGTGCTGCAAAACACAAAGACATTCAAAACTAACCACAAGCTATCAAAACTAGAGGGCTTTGCCCAAGAAGTTAGGTTCCAAAACTACACCTAAAATTTATCACTGAACAACAACAACAAAATATCAAAATTAGAGGTCAGGAAAGTGGTGGCTTAGAGAGGCATTCTGGAAGGGGGAGGAGGGAGGCCTTTTATTGCTGATTTTCAATTTATTTGATTGTGGTCAAAACTGCTCAATGTTGATTCTGTGGAATGTTTTTTAAAATAAATTTTATTGATTTTTTTACAGAGTGGAAGGGAGAGGGATAGAAAGTCAGAAACATCGAAGAGAGAGAAACATCGATCAGCTGCCTCTTGCACGCCTCCTACTGGGGATGTGCCTGTGATTCTGTGGAATTTTTATTGAAACTTATTTTGTGGTCTTATAAGGATAGCATTTTGTTTCATATGTATTTATTTTAATATTTATTGTTAAAAGTATTACATATGTCCCCATTTCCCTCCCATTGACTCTCCATTCTCCCACACTAGCCCCAGATTTTTAGTACCCTATTGTCTGTGTCTCTGGGTTAGGCGTATATGCCTACAAGGTCTTTGGTTAATTATCTCCCATCCACTCACCCTCCCCCACCTTCCCTCTGAGATCTGTTCCATGCTTCCATTTCTCTGGATCCACTCCCTTCATCAGTTTATTTTGTTACTTAGATTCCATATAGGAGTGCAATCATGTGATACTTTAAATTCATTTTTGAATTTAAACCCAGCTTGTTGTTGTTAGCCCTAGGAAGGTTTGACCTCCAGGCCAATTGGCTGTGAAGGGAGACTGTGTTCAGATTGGATGGGCGGAATCTCTGATTAACTTATTTCACTTAGCATGATACTTTCCAGGTCCCTCTATGCTGCATCAAATAGTAAGAAAGTCTCTCTCTCTTTTTTTTTTTACTGCTGCATAGTATTCCATGGTAAAAATATACCACAACTTTTTTACCCACTCACATACTGTTTCCAGATTTAAGCTATTGCAAATCATGCTGTTATGAACATAGGGGTGCATACATTCTTTCTGATTGGTGCTTTGGGTTTCTTAGGGTATATTCTTAGAAGTGGAATCACTGGGTCAAATGGGAGTTCCAGATTTAATTTTTTAAAATATTTATTGTTCAGTTTATTGATTACATTGTTCCCTTTATTCCCCCTATAGCACCCCTCCACAAGGTAACCATCCCACCCTCCGCCCTCACCCCCCCCACTGTCCTCTCCCATAGTTGCATGATTTTTGTTCACTCTCTTGCTGCACTTCCCACACCCCTTTTCTCCCCAAGAATTGTCAGTCCATTCCCTCTCTATGTCCGTGATTCTGTTACATTCACCAAGTTTGTCCTGTTCATCAGCTTATTAATTCACTTGATTTTTAGATTCATTTGTTGATAGATGTGTATTCGTTGTTCCTAATTTACACTTTTATCTTTTTCTTATTCCTCTTCTTAAAGAATATCTTTCAGCATTTCATATAATATTGGTTTGGTGGTGATGAACTCCTTTAGCATTTTCTTTTTTTTATGTTTTTTTATTTTTATTGTTCAGTTTATTAATTATATTGTTTCCCCTTTTTTATCCCCCTATATCTCCCCTCCACCCTGTACCTATCCCACCCTCCGCCCTCACCTCCCCCTCCCCAATGTCCTCTCCCATTGCTGCAAGATTTTTGTCCAATCTCTTGCTATACTTCCAACAACACTTTTCTCCCCAAGAATTGTCAGTCCATTCCCTCTCTATGTCCATGTTTCTGTTATAGTCACCAGTTTATCTTGTTCATCAGCCTATCAGTTCACTTGATTTTTATGTTCATTTGTTGATAGATGTGTATTTGTTGTTCATAATTTATATTTTTACCTTTTTCTTCTTCCTCTTCTTAAAGAATATCTTTCAGCATTTCATATAATATTGGTTTGGTGGTGATGAACTCCTTTAGCTTTTTCTTATCTGGGAAGCACTTTATCTGATCCTCAATTCTGAATGATAGCTTTGCTGGATAGAGTAATCTTGGTTGTAGATTCTTGCTATTCATTATTTTGAATATTTCTTGCCACTCGCGTCTGGCCTGCATCGTTTCTGTTGAGAAATCCGCTGACAATCGTATGGGTGCTCCCCTCTAGGTAACCAACTGTTTTTCTCTTGCTGCTTTT
Source organism: Antrozous pallidus (assembly GCA_027563665.1). Classification (NCBI taxonomy): domain Eukaryota; kingdom Metazoa; phylum Chordata; class Mammalia; order Chiroptera; family Vespertilionidae; genus Antrozous; species Antrozous pallidus. The sequence goes on from CM050520.1 coordinate 64,013,001, forward strand.
AATATTCTCTCTTTATCTTTTGCTCTTGGCATTTTAATTATGATATGTCTTGGTGTGGTCCTCTTTAGATTCCTATATTTTGGGGTTCTGTGTACTTCTTGGGCTTTTAAGTCAGTTTCTTTCACCAGGTGGGGGAAGTTTTCAGTCACTATTTCTTCAAGTAGGTTTTCATTAACTTGCTCTCTCTCTTTTTCTGGCACCCCAATAATTCAGATGTAGACTTGCTTGAGGTTGTTCCAGAGGCCCCTTACGCTATCTTCAATTATCTGAATTCTTTTTGTTTCTTGCTTTTCCAGCTGAGTGGATTTTGGTTCTTTGTATTTCAAATCTTTGACTTGGTTCTTGTGGCCCTCTGGACTGCTTTCAGGACTTTGTGTAATATTTTTTATTTCAGTCTGTGTATACTTGATTTCTAGTTGGTCCTTTTTTTTTTTTTTATCTGTGAGGGTCTGGTTCATATCCTCAGAGGTCTTGTTCAATTCCTTGAGGGTCTCATTCATTTCCTTGTAAGTATCATTCATTTCCTGGTTGGTCTTGTTTATTTCCTGGTAATTCTCATTAAGTTGATCGGCCTTTTGTAGGAGCCTCTTGAAAAGCCTTATAACCGTGGTTTTGAACTCTATGTCTTGTCGTCTTTTCTCCTCCATTTCTTTCACACCTGATTTCTTTCCATGTCTCTGCATGGTGGCTGCTTAATGTGGTGGATATCCTCAAAGGGACAGTGGCTCAGCCTCCCCAGTTACCTGAGGTGGGTACTCTTACTGCAATCCTTTATGGGTTGTATTCAGTATTTTTGAATTTAAACCCAGCTTGTTGTTGTTAGCCCTAGGAGGGTTTGACTTCCAGGCCAATTGGCTGTGAAGGGAGACTGTGTTCAGGTTGGATGGGCAGAGTCTCTGAGCTGCGCAGGCAGCGTCACCATCAGCTGTGTCCTATGCGGCGCTCGCGCGCGCGGGTCTGTGTTGGATGGGGATGGCTGCAGACACCTCCAAGAGAAAGTCGCTAGTCTCTTCCTCTTGCCAGACAACTCTGCCTTTCCCCAAATGTGCCTGCACACCAAAAGTCTAGCCCAGGGTTGTAAAATAGATAGTTTCCGGAACCAGGAGACAGGTTTCCAGGGGGCAAGTCACGGGTTTGCACGACCCTTGTGCGGAAACTCGCAGACTAGGCGCCTCTGCCACGCCCCGCTTCCAGGGTGCGTCCCCCGACCTCGAACCTCGCCTGGCTCTGGGGAATCTGTGCAGGGGGACTTCTCCACGTACCCCGGATCTCGGACCTTGCCTGGCGCTGGGGAATCCGGGCAGTGGGACGTCTCCGCCCTTCCCCGTCGGAGAAATCCGGCCGGGGGTGCTGCTCCAGCCCCAGCCCTCGCACGCGACCAGGGCGGCTCCTAACCTGTTTCCGTCTGAATGGCTGCGCTCCCGCCGCTCCTGAGTCTCAGCGTCCCACCTCTACTCCTATTAGTGGAGTTTTCATTCAGCCAGCTTTCTGGCGATTCTGGGTGATGTCTGTTCTGCTGTTATGTTGTAGTTCTTAAATCGTTGCGCGGGGCAGAACAATAGGTGTTTGCCTATGCCGCCATCTTGGTGTTCTTCCTTTAGCATTTTCTTATCAGCAAAGCACTTTATCTGACCTTCAATTCTGAATGATAGCTTTGCTGGGTAATCTTAGTTGTAGATTCTTGCTGTTCATCATTTTGAATATTTCTTGCCACTCCCGTCTGGCCTTCATCATTTCTGTTGAGAAATCCGCTGACAATCATTTGGGTGCTCCCTTATAGGTAACTAACTGTTTTTCTCTTGCTGCTTTTAATATTCTCTCTTTGTCTTTTGCTCTTGGCATTTTAATTATGATGTGCCTTGATGTGGTCCTCTTAGGGTTCCTATATATTGGGTTTTGGTGCGCTTCTTGGATTCCTAAGTCAATTTCTTTCACCAGGTGTGGGAAGTTTTCGGTCACTATTTCTTCGAATAGGTTTTTATTGTCTTGCTCTCTCTCTTTTTCTGGCACCCCTATAATTCGGATGTTGGTATGCTTGAGGTTGTCCCAGAGGCCCCTTACACTGTCTTCAATTTTTTGGATTCTTTTGGTTTCTTGCTTTTTCAGCTGAGTGGATTTTCCCTCTTTGTATTTCAAATCTTTAACTTGGTACTTGGGGTGCTCTAGAATACTTTTAAGGCTTTGAATAATATTTTTTATTTCAGTCAGTGTATGCTTAATTTCTGGTTCATCCTTTTTCATATCCTTGAGAGTCTTGTTCATATTCTTGTAGGTCTCATTCATTTCCTTGTAGGACTCATTCATTTCCTCCTTGGTTTTGTTCATTTCCTTGCAGGTCTCGTTCATATCCTTGAGGGTCTTGTTCATTTCCTTGTAGGTCTTGCTTATTTCCTTATAGGTCTCGACCTTTTCTAGGAGCCTCTTGAGAAGCCTTATAACCGTGGTTTTGAATTCCATGTCCAGTCGTTTTTTTTTCTCCATTTCTTTCTCATCTGATTTCTTTCCATGTCTCTGCATGGTAGCTGCTTCCCTGAGTTGGTCAATTACCTTTGTGTGGTAGAAGTCCTACAAGGGACAGTGGCTCAGCCTCCCCAGTTACCTGAGGTGGATATGGGTTGCACAGTCTTGCTGAAGTTAAGCTCAGGTTAATTGTTGTTAGCACTTGGAGGGGTTCACCTCCAGGCCAATTGTCTGTGAAGTTCAGCTGTGCTCAGGTTGGATGGGTGGAGTCTTCAGGCCAAGCAGACAGGGTTAGCTCCGCCCTATGCAGCCTCAGGGACTCTGTGCTGGGAGCAATGGCTGCCAGCACCTCTGAGAGAGAGCCACTGCTGAGCTCCACTGGCTGCCTGAGAATTCAGACTCACCCCAAATGAATCTGCACACCCAATGTCTCACCCAGGGTTGCAAAACAATGCAGTCTGAAGGTTTCCCGAATGAAAGAGCAAGTCACGAGTGCTCTCTGTGTGGTTGCACAGCTGCACTGTTCCCAAGATCACTCGCACTCTGCACAAGCTCACCTCCACAATCCCACAGACCCCTGTGACACCTGAGCTCCGGCGTGCCCTCCCACTGTCCAGTTTTTACCCTGTATGATTGTGGGTTCCCTGGACTTTGCTCAGAGCTGGGGAGTCAGTGCAGTGGGACGTCTTTGTCTCTCCCGTTGGAGAAAACTCGCCGGGTTTTCAGCTGCCCACCCTATCCGCTGGTGCACGCACTGCTCCAAACCTCTCTCCGCGCGTATCTTTAACACTGTCCACCGCCACTCCTCTGAGTCACCGTGTCCTATCTTCACTTTTATTTGTGGAATTTTCACTCAGCCAGTTTTCCGGGGATTCTGGATGGTGTTTGTTCTTTTGTTAAGTTGTAGTTTTGAAATTGCTGTGTATGGAAACAAGATAGGTGTTTACCTATGCTGCCATCTTGGTTCCCTCACCTTTGGAACTTTTATTGAACTTTATTTTGTGGTCTTACATGGATAACATTATGTAAATGTTTCATATGTATTTAAAAACATTTTACATTTGTTATGTGGTTGCTGGTTACATGATCAAAGTTGTTATAGTTTTTCAAATTTTGATAGCATTTCATTTCCTTCTCTGGTTAATTATCAGGTTCTGAGAGGATGGTATTAAATGGGGCTAGACCAGGGTGGGTTTTCTTTTCTGTTAAATATTTATGTGGCTTGACTTACTCACTCCTTTATTTTTAATCTCTTAATATGCTTAAAGACTAGAGTTTTGTTTTTATTTTTGCTTTAAAATGTGACCAAGACAGATAAAAGAATTAACCAGGTCTCTAATCCAGAGATCACCACCCAAGGGCAATGATGACATTCCTATGGGCCCGGTATAAAGCCAGGCCCAAGAGGATGTGGGCTGCATTTGAAGGCCAGCTCTCATGGGGACACCGTCTCTCTGAATCCTGCAGTACCTTCACCTGGAATTGGGATTTCGCTGGTGGAAAGTAGGTACCTTGATTTTTGCTATTTGTGCTTGTGACCAAAAGAACTTTTTTCCTATTACAAGGTTGAAAATAGGAGTATAATTTTATATTATTTACTAGAGGCCCGGTGTACCCTCTCCAATCTGGAACCCCTTGAGGGATATCCAACTGCCTGTTTAGACCTGATCCTGGTAGGGCCTAAACGGGCAGTTGGACATCCTTCTCATAATCCAGGACTGCTGGCTCCAAACTGCTTGTCTGCTTGCCGTCCTGATTCCCCCTAACCGCTTCTGTCTGCCAGCCTGATCACCCCCTAACCATTCGCTGCCAGCCTGATTGATATCTAACTGCTCCCCTGCCAGCCTGTTTGCCCCCAACTTCTCTCCTCTGCCAGCCTGGTCACCATCAACTGCCCTCCCTTGCAGGCTTGGTCCGTCCCAACTGCCCTTCCCTGCAGGCCTGATCACCCCCAACTGCCCTGCATTGCAAGCCTGGAACCTCCTAATGCCCTTCCCCTGCTGGGCATCTTGTGATGGCCATCTTGTATCCAGAAGGGTGCAGGACCTTTGAGCACATTGGGGCAGCCCTCTTATGTGTTGGAGTGATGGTCCATCTGCATATTACTCTTTTATTAGATAGGCTAGAGGCCTGGTGAATGGATGGGGGCCAGCTGGTGTGCCCTGAAGGGTGTCCCAGATCAGGGTGGGAGTTCCCTTGCGGCATGGGGCAGCCTGGGCAAGTAACCTATTGTGGTTTGCAGGCTGGCCATGCCCCCCCAGCAACCGAGGTAGAGGCCCTGGGACCTGGGATTAACTTATGTTCTACAATTGAAACTTTATTTAAATTCCACAATTAAAACTTTGTAGTGTAGAGTAAGGCCTAGCCGCTAGGGCTGCAGAAGCTTGGCTTCCTCCATCACCCAGGGAACCCTAGCCTCTGCTCTCTCCAGCTCCATGACTGCTGCCATTTTTGAGGGGATTATTTATCTTGTGTAATTGAAAGTTTGTGGCATTGAGTGGAGGCGTAGGCTGTTAAGGGCAGGTGGGAAGCTTGGCTTCCTCCATGGCCAGGGAAACCCAAGCCTCCCTCCTGCTTTTAGTGGCTGCAGCCATCTTGGTTGGGGTTTATTTGCTCCTGATTGGCTTCTGGGCTTGGCTTGATCAGTCAATTTGCATATTACTCTTTTATTAGATAGAATGACTGAGAAATATGTATCTGGATATCATTCCCTTGAGTTAAAGCAAGTTTTTATTGAATTTCTATTTAAAAAAATATTTTATTGATTTTTTTACAGAGAGGAAGGGAGAGGTTAGAGAGTTAGAAACATGGAGGAGAGAGAAACCTGGATCAGCGCCTCCTACACACTCCCTAGTGGGTATGTGCCCACAACCAAAGTACCAGTCCTTGACCTGAATCAAACCTGGGACCCTTGAGTCCCCAGGCCAACGCTCTAGCCACTGAGCCAAACCTGTCAGGGCTATTTTATTTTTTAATGCATGCACCATTGATTTTTTAGAGAGAGTAGGGGGGAGGGATAGAGAGATAGAAACATCAGCAGCCCCCTGCATGCCCCTAACAGGGGATGGAGCCCACACTCCCGGAATTCATCCGGGGACCTCTTGGTTCATGAACGGACGCTCAACCATTGAGCAACACTTGCCAGGCTAAAAAAACAAGTTTAAAAATAAAAACTGGTGCCCAGCCAGTATCCTCAGTGGTTGAGTACTGACCCACGAACCAGAAAATCACCATTGGAAGCTCATATTTCGGGTTCTCTCTCCAGACGGCAGGTGATCCAGGATTCTCTCTCATTGATGTTCCTCTCTCTCTCTCCCTCTTCCCTCCTCTTTGAAATCAATACAAATATATTTTAAAAACAACACAAAAAATCTTCTTCAGACTTGTGTGGTTGCTTTGTTTCTTAATATTTTCTTGGTAATAATCACAAAGATGTTCAGCAAAAATCCAGGTATTTAGGGGGCTGATGACCAATAAGTGGGTTTCTAGATCTGGTTAAAGACTGAATCAATTGGCAGGCATGTGGAAAATCTGTGAGATAAAATGGAGATTTTAAATTAGGTATGGGTATGAGAATGGAGAAGGTGCTGATTGAATTAGAGTTGAGATGGGACATGATTTTGCCTGACCTCCAGTACAGCATGTTTCATTCAGAGGCTGAATCTGTGAAGGAAATCCTTTTCTGGGTCCTAATGTATCATAATTTGGAACCAAGATTTTACAATAGCGGAAGGCAAGCACTAATTTGTTGTTTTCCCTATAAAGCATAAAACTGTAGAAAACAATGACGTGTTATATCAGAAAGCAACTTTTTCCTGGTAAGATATCATTTATTTATGCAAAGTACAAATTTTATGTGTATTTCATTTTCTGACTTCTCCTTTAGAGCCTTTTATGTCTTGTTTTTTTAAATGGTTTCAAAGACAAAGGGAGAGGTGAGAGAGAAACATCAATGATGAATGAGAATCATTGATTGGCTGCCTCCTGCATGCCCCACATTGGGGATGGAACCCCCAACTTGGGCACTTGCCCTTGACCTGAATTGAACCCAGGACACTTCCACTGAACCAAACTGGCTAGGGCTAGATTTTGTTTTGCAAATGGGACCTGGACTAAGTCAATGACTGACTAGGCCACTCCTGCAGAGATCCCATTGGATGGGCCATGATGAGATAACTATGGCCCAGGTATGAAGCCAGGGCCATGAGGATTTGGGGCTGCATTTGAAGGGCAGCTATCAAGCGGATACCATCTCTCTGGACCCTGCCACACTTTCATCTGGAATTGGGATTTTACTGGTGGAAGGAAGGTCACTTGATTTCTACTATTTGTGCTTATGACCCAAAGAGCTATTTTCCTATTACAAGTTTAAAGAACTGACTCTAGTTTTACAGTATTTTTGATTGAGATGTATCTATTGAGATATCATTCCCTTTCGTTAACTAATGTTTTCATTTCTTTTTTTAAGTATGTCCAAATTATTATTATTTTTAAAAATATATATTTAAATTTTTTAATTTTTATTTATTTATTTATTTATTTATTTATTTATTTATATATTTATTTTACAGAGTAGAAGGGAGAGGGATAGAAAGTTGGAAACAAGGATAAGGGAGGAACATAGATCAGCTGCCTGTAGCACACCTCCTCCTGGGAATGTGCCTTCAACCAAGGTACATGCCCTTGACCAGAACCGAACCTGAGACCTTCCAGTGTGCAGGCTGACACTGAGCCAAACCAATTAGAGCCTAAATTTTTTTTAGAGAGAGAGAGAAAGGGAGAGGGAGTAAGAGGTGGAAAGATCAATGAGAGTAAATCTGATTAGCAGATGCTTAATGGGGATTAAGCCCACAATCTGGGCAGGTATCCTGACTGAGAGTTCATCTGGAGACCTCTTGGTCTTGATCAATGCTCAACCCCTGAGCCACACCGCAAGGCTGGAAAACAGTTTAAAAATAAAAACTTGTGCTCAGCCAGTGTCCCTCAGTGGTTGGATATCAACTCACGAACCAGGGAATAGGCTTTGGATGCCCAGATTTCCGGCTCAATCCATAGTGTGGGGCATGCAGGAAGCAGCTCTAATCCAGGATTCTCTCTCATCATTGATGTTCATCTCTCTCTCTCTCTGAAATCAATTAAAACGTACTTTAAAAAACACACAGAAAAACCTCAATTTTAGACTTTGGGTTATATTTTTTTCCTTAATATATTTCAGGTAAAAACCACAAAGGGAAAAGCCTGGCATTTAGGGAGCTGTTTTAATAAGCGTGTTTCTAAATCTGAGTAAAGAGTGAATCAATTGGCAGGGAGTGGGACAATATGTGAAATAAAATCAGAGTGTTTTTTAAAAACATATTTTATTGTTTTTTTAAAGAGAGAAGGGAGAGGGATAGAGAGTTAGAAACATCGATGAGAGAGAAACATCGACTAGCCACCTCTGGCAGTCCTACTGGGGATGTGCCCACAACCAATGTACGTGCCCTTGACCGGAATCAAACCTGAGACCTTTCAGACTGAAGGCCTACACTCTATCCATTTAGCCAAACCGGTTTCACCTTTTTTAAATTTTTTATTTTTGGTGCTGACAGTTATTATTTGCTTGAACTTCAGCTGTTGTTTTTTTAAAAAATATATTTTTCTTGATTTTCAGACAGGAAGGGAGAGGGAGAAAGAGATAGAAACAGCAATGGTGAGGGAGAATTACCGATGGGCTGCCTCCTCAGGCCCCACCCTGGGGATCCCACACAACCCAGGCATGTGCCCTGAGGGGGAGGTGAGCCACGGTCTACAGGTTCATGGTTTGATGTTTAATCACCAAGGCACACTCGCCAGGCTACGTATGTATCTTAATTTGCAATCAAGACATTAAGAGAAACTGAAGGCAAGCACTTTGTTGTTGTGGTTTTTGCCTTTAAACAGTTCAAAACAATAACATTTTACATAAGAAAGCAACATTTTCCTGGAAAAGTCTCAATTATTTATGCAAAGTACAAGTATATTGGTGTTATATTAAATGACTTCTCTGTTAGGGTCTTGTATTACTTTTTTTTTTTAATTTCAAAGAGAAAGGGAGTAGAAGAGGGAAAGAAAACATCAATGTTGAGTGGGAGTCATTGATCGGCTGCCTCCTCTATGTCCCCTACTGACGATCAAGCCCACAAGCCTTACATGTGCCCTGACTGGGAGTTGAACCATGATCTCCTGCTTCATTGGTTCATGCTTAACCACAGTGGAACACTACCCAGGCTGCCTATGTACTTTTGAGAAAATGATCTATTTCAGTTTTCAAAAGTACTCGCAACAAGGTTTTCATAAGATTAAACTTTAATTTTTTAAAACTTTACCTGATGCATTTTTAGGTATATTTTATCATACTGTGCCTATTTGTACTTTCCACACCTATGTCTTTTCACTTCTAATGTTGTTTCCTAAGAATCAGATTTTAGAATAATTTATATTAGGCGTTAGGTGTGTGTGTGTGTGTGTGAGAGAGAGACTTATTTCCCAATATTCTGTGTTCTTGTCTTCCTGTTTAGCTTTTTAACTTCCTTGATGAGAGTTTCTGCTATTTGGGGCGACGAGCCATGCAGACACTGAAGCTGTGACGCAGGAGAAGCCTCAGAGACTCCAACACCCCCACAAGGGAGCCTCACAGAGCTGCAGGCTGAGCCTGGTACCGCCAAGTGTCTGCTCCGTGGGAATTGGTCCATGTCCTCAGGCACAGTAGTACTGACCAGTGTGGGTCCCACTAGTGAGGCTGAAAGCCTGGAAAAGACTTATTTGTCACACACTCAATCTGAGTGACTTTGCCACAGACACACCAAAACTTAAAAACAAAAACAAAAAAGGATAGAGAAGACATTGCTCCCTCATTCTCAGGTATCTAAAACATCCATAAGAACCTGGGACTCCCCTGCTTACATGGCAGCCATGATAACTAATGAGCCAAGTGGGATGATCATGACCTTCCACCCAACCATGGAAGAATTTAAAGATTTCAACAAATACATTGATTACATGGAATCCCAAGGTGCCCACCGAGCTGGCCTGGCTAAGGTCGTTCCACCCAAGGAATGGAAAGCCAGACAGACCTATGATGATGTCAATGACATCTTAATACCCAGTCCCCTCCAGCAGGTGGCGACTGGGCGAGCAGGTGTGTTCATTCAATACCACAAAAAGAAGGGAGCCATGACAGTGGGGGACTATCGCCTGCTGGCCAACAGTGCAAAATTCAGACTCCACCACACTTGGATTTTGAGGATCTGGAGCGGAAATACTGGAAAACGCGCCTGTACCATTCGCCCATATATGGCGCTGACATCAGTGGCTCCTTGTTTGATGCCAACACCAAACAGTGGAATCTTGGCCACCTGGGAACCATCCAGGACCTGCTGGAGCAGGAGTGTGGGGTTGTCATCGAAGGCGTCAACACCCCCTACCTGTACTTTGGCATGTGGAAGACCACCTTCGCCTGGCACACGGAGGACATGGACCTTTACAGCATCAACTACCTGCACTTCGGGGAGCCCAAGACGTGGTACGCGGTGCCTCCAGAATATGGCCAGCGCCTGGAGCGCCTGGCCAGGGAGCTTTTCCCGGGCAGGTCTCGGGGCTGCGAGGCCTTCCTGCGGCACAAGGTGGCCCTCATCTCGCCCACTGTCCTCAAGGAGAACGGGGTCCCGTTCAGCCGGATCACTCAGGAGGCCGGAGAGTTCGTGGTGACGTTTCCCTATGGCTACCACGCTGGCTTCAACCATGGCTTCAACTGTGCCGAGGCCATCAACTTTGCCACCCCGCGCTGGGTCGACTATGGCAAAGTGGCCTCTCAGTGCAGCTGCGGGGAGGCCAGGGTGAGCTTTTCCATGGACGCGTTTGTGCGCATCCTGCAGCCCGAGAGCTATGCGCTGTGGAAGCGCGGGCAGGACCGGACTGTTGTGGACCACGTGGAGCCCACGGCGCCGGGCAGCCGGGAGCCGAGCGCCTGGAGATCCACGCTGAGCCTGAGGCACCTCGAGCCCCGTCGGGCCACGCACATGCCTCAATCAGTGGTCCCGGGCAGTGGGTCTCTTCGCCCCCGCCGCACCCCTTGTCACAGGCCATCCCTGCGTCCCAGGCTAGCCCGGGGTTCTGCCACCGCCCTCCAGTCCGCAGCCTTCTGCTCCTGGAAGCCCAAGGCGTCCTCACAGCCAACTTCGGGCCCATCTGCCCAGGATCTCCAGCCAACTGGCACACGTGGTCCTGGGAGTGGGAGTGGGAGTGGAAGTGGGAGAGGTCCGTAGTTCTCGCGAACAGGGGATTCAAGAGTCTATGGGTCAGCCGACACAGGTTTGGCTCAGTGGATTGAGAATAGGCTTGCGGACTGAAGGGTCCCGGGTTCCATTCCGGTCAAGGGAATGTATCCTGGCTTCTGGCACATCCCCAGAGGAGGTTGTGCGAGAGGCAGCTGATCGATGTTTCAGACTTTCTATTCTTCTCCCTTCCTCTCTGTGAAAAATCAATAAAATATATATTTTTAAAAAGAGTCTATGGATCAGACTCCTGCTAAAGCTCGCAGTGGGCACAGCTCCGGATCCCAAGACCCAGCCTGTGCCTGAGCAGAAACCCTACAAGGACAGCCCGGCACCACTCAGCACTGGCTGCCAGCAACTTGGGTGGGCTTTGGTGTGCTCTTGTGCCAATGACCTTCAACCCTTGGGGTCCCCGTTGGATACCAATGCACCGATGCACCCTGGTCCGTGTGTGCTGTCTCTGGCCAGTATTCCAGCCACTTGCCCTGACAATGCCAACTAACTCCTCCCTGTGTCACTGGGACTCTGCAATACTTCCCCACAGACCCTGCTGGGAACCCCATGAACTTCTATAAGGTTGTAAGGATGGGCCACTCTTATGCCTCCTCCCGTTGCCCAAATCTCCGGGACCCCTCACTCGGATACCCTGGACCTAAAGCCGGAGGCAGCTGCCTCTCTAGGGTCCTGGGACATGTCTCTCGCCAATGGGTGGTCTTCCATCTTTGATCTTATAACTGATGAAGGTTTAGCTAAGTATGGTTGTATCTGACCCTCCAGCCTGGGAACCACAGCGCCTCCCAGCAGAGCAACAATCTGGGCTGGCCCTGTCCACAGCCAACATGCTTTATCTTCTAGAATTGACCCATTTCTTAAGCTGCCAGATGTTTCTACTACTATGTCAAGCAGGGATCCCAGTGGCCAGCCAGAGCCACCACCCCCCCCCCCCATCTGTTCAGCTGCCCTAGAATTCTGTGGCACCTCTCAGGGATGCTCAGCCCTGTCCAAGATGCCATGGATATGACTGGTTTTGATAGCACCTTCGGGATCCTTTCCCTGCCATGGTGTGCCTTGATAAGGAGAACATTCTGAGATGTTTTGAACTAACCTAAAGCGGGAGGTAGATAGATGAAAGGTAGATAGAACTGATAGGCTATCAATGGTTGGAGCCAGCTAACAAAGGAGAGCTCCCATTCCTGTGGGTGTCTCTGGAAGTCGGGATTAATTTCAGATGACCAGTTGTGCAGATTGCTAAGACCCTGCTGGCCACTGGTCTGTGGTTTTCACTGGACATGCTGCAGCCAGAACTGAGACCAGCAGCTTCTCTTACTCTGCTGCTCTGACACCTACACGCTGCTCAGGCCTCTGCTCATGCTGGAACTAGACTGTTTCCCAATGAGTTTCAGCCAGTCCTACCTCGGGGATGTTGGTAATTTTTAAAATAATATGTAACTCCAGGAGCCTCTGCTTGTTTACCCCTGGGCTTTCTGGACCACTGCCCACAGCCAGTTTCCAGGAGCACGGCTTTCTTCATTCCAATTCTGCTCCTATCCCAGAGCTGGCCTCCACCTTCTCTCACCCCTTTGCCTGTGGACTATGTAAATTTCTTTTAGATTAACTCTTGTTGTTTTCTTCCCTCCCCCTTATTTGATGTATAAAAAGCTTGCAAAACTCTGTGACAATGGACATGTTGTCTTTTCTCCTATGCTGCTGTAGACTCTTATGCCTCAAGATTGGACTTGCTTTTGGCTAATATTTTGGTTAATAAAACTACTTACAAAAAAGAGCTGTGTGGTGAACTTTTGTTTTGTTTATCAGCCATAGTTATTTGGGGGAAACATTAGATGATTCTGAGAACCTAAGCGGAGTCATATCTGAGACTCTGAGTCACTGAACAGGCTGCAGCGCACACAACTGAGCCCGGGAGCTTCTCTCTCTCCTGTGGCTCTGACACCCCTTCTCCCAGGCCACTGCTTGGACCTTTGCTCAGACTGAAACTGGACCATTTACCCAATGAGTCTGTCAAATAGTACTTCCTTAGAAATGTTTGTAATAAAAAAAAAAGTGTATTGCCCTGCCCACATAGCTCAGTTTTTGAGCATCTACCCATAAACTAGGATGTGGTGCTTTGATTCCCAGTCAGGGCACATGGCTGGGTTCAGGGCTTGATCCCCAGGAGGGGGCATGCAGGAAGCAGCTGTTCAATGATTCTCTCTCTTCATTGATGTTTCTATTTCTCTTTCCCTCTGCCTTCCTCTCTAAAATCAATAAAAACATATTAAAATAATAAAAAATGGAAGATATGTATCCATTTGAGAGAAACATAGATTGGCTACATGATCCCACTGGGAAGGGAGCCCACAATCTAGACATGGACCCTGACTGAGAATGAATGGGGGACCTCTTGGTTCCTGGGACAACACTCAACCACTGAGCTACATGGCCGAGCACAATATTCATAATTTTACTTGTGTGTGTGTGTTTTAATTCTTGGTGCTTCCATTTGTTTCCTCTCAGAAAATATTTAATTAAAGGATCTCCATTAATTAAGCCATCACAGTTTGTGGCAAGAATTAAAGAACCAGGTGAATCCTGTCTCATTTCAGTTCAGGAGCAAGAAGTTGTTGCTCAGAGCACCAGGGAGTAAAGTCAGGGATGGGAAGGTCCCAGCCCTCCTCTGCTGGACTGGAAAGTGTGGAGAGCAGGGCGGGGTCAGCCTCCCATTCAGAGGTTTTTCAGTCAGGAAGTGGGAGCGTGAACACATCTTCCATCACCCAGTCCTCACAGGGCAGCTGCCTCAGACTTTAGAAGCCCAGAGAGACACATCAGATCCCAGGGAATAGCTTCCTCCTTTTCCCCCTGGGGACCTCCTCCCCCACATGGCAGCTCCAGCCACAGCTCTGAGCAGAGTCAGGCCCCCAGCGATGTCCATGATGATGGAGAAGGTCTGAGAAGGTGGCTCCCTCTCGGGCTCAGGGGCTCAGGCAGCCCCTCATGATGTACATGGCACGTGTATCTCTGCCCTGGAGGTGCCCCCCACTTCTGAAAGGTGCTGTCCCCCGCAGGCCTGATCTCCACAAGCTCCAAGTTCTGGGTCTGGTTCTCCCCGTCAGGCTGCCAGGTCAGGATGATGTCAGCAGGTAGAAGCCCTGCGCCCAGCACTGCAGAGGAACCTCAAAGTCAGAGATGGGGCGCTGGGTCACATGAGCCTTTGGAGGGTCGGGTGCTGGCGTCTCCTTCCCCTTTTCCAGGTAAATGCGAGCCACTCCATGCAGGGGCCCTTCAGGTAGCTCTTGGGATGCTCTGATCACCGCTTTAGCCAGGAGTTCTGAGCCGCCAGGTGGGCCGAGGTCCAGGAGGTCAGGTCCGCGTTCAGGGCGATGTAATTGGCGGCTCGGTAGGCGGACTCCCAGCACCCGCGGAGGAGGCGTCCATGGGGTCCCAGTCGCAGCCATACATGACCTGGGAGGGGTGAGACCCGCCCTCGCTTGGTGGCGGGAGCGGTGCAGACTTTGTCGGTAATACTGTTTGGAACCCCTTAACCTCCCCCGTTTCCATGTCCTAATGCAGAGGGCCCTCCCACTCCACCCACCGCTGCTGCATCCATGGATCCCGCTGCTGGGCCCTTGCACTCCCCTCGTGGCTGAACTTCCTGTCGTCTTGCCAGGGCTCCCCGGCCTGGCCAGACAGGATGGTGGAGAAATACCTCAAGGAATAGGGGGTGACCCAGGTGGGGTAGGACCAGCGCCCCTGAGAGCACCAAGGAGGAGGGGTGTGGGGGAACTTCCTGACCTGCATCCTCAGCATTGGGCGGGAGAGGGGAGCAGACAATCTCCTACTTACGTTTTATTAAAGTTGTTATCCCCAGTGTGTATTTGCAAAATAAAGAAAGGTAAAACCCTTAACATGCTTTTTCAAAATTCAGAATGATATAAAAGAGACATAGATCGTTAAAAACAAGAAAATAGGGCCATATTGGAATCGCTCATGCTAGGCATCACCTCACCAAACCAGGACTTAACTTAATGACACTCTCCCAGAAATGGAAGCCAAGGCAGGCAGTCCAGCAGGACTCGCCTAGTGAGCATCAGTTAGGTAATCTGCCCCATGGACCCCTCCATCCCCTGAAGGAAGGTAACCTTGCAATAACCCACCCAGGTGTTTGTCTCCTATGACTGCCTGCTCCTGCCCCTTTCTGCCTGTAAAGGCCCTTTCTTTTGCACAGCTCCCAGGAGCTGCTTCCCACCTGCTCCATTGAAAGCTGCCTGATTTGAATCTTTCGACTTTTAAATGACCTTAGTTTATCTTTTAACAATCTAAAACAAAGTGATTCAGAAAGTTATGAGTAAATGGACAAGCAAAACGCTACGGTGCAAATTCAAGCAGAAAGCAGGAGTTATGAAGGTCAAATCAGACAAATCAGAGGTGAGGTTCAAAGGCAAGTTTCACTATGGAAATATGGCCGTCATTGAATACCCATGTAATACTGGTAAGGATGAATCACAGAAAATAAAACAGGGTAAAAGAAACAGATTAAATTAGGATATTTTTATGTGACATTGTCATTTACGGGTCTTCATCCCTGTTTCTGGCACAGAGCTCCTAACACCTTGGAAATTCCGAAGAGATGCGAGCTACACAGGTCTTTTTTGTTGTATTAATGAGGTAACTTTCAGAATGCTCCTTGGTAACCAAAAGTTGGGAACCAGTCACCCAGAAACAATTTTTGTGATGAAAGGCTTAGAAGTCCTCAACTCCATCTCTTGGGAGGAAAGAGGGGCTGGAGATCCCATCAATTCCAGTGGCCAGTGATTAATTACTCATGATGATGTAATAACACCTCCCTCAAACCCAAAGAGGGCAGCATTTGGGAAGCTTTCTCATTGGTGAAGAAGTGGAGGTGTTGGGAGTGTGAGTGGTGCTCCTGGAGGGGGCACGGAAGCTCCTCACCTGGCCCCAGGCCTTGCTCCATGCATCTCTCCATCTGGCTGTTCCAGTCCTGTAAAGTGTTAGGTCTGATCAGATTATGGAAATATTTATTTATTTATTTATTTATTTATTTATTTATTTATTTATCCTTTTTCTCCCATTACCCCTCACACCTCAATTATGACCCACCCCCCTGTTGTCTGTATCCGTTGATCAGGCCCATATGCATGCACACAAATCTTTTGGTTGATCTCTCCCCTTTTCCGCCACTGACCCCCACCTTTCCTGAGGTTTGATATTCAGATGGACATTTCTCAGTCTTTGGATCTGTTCTTCTTCAACAGTCTATGCCGTTCATTATATTCCACAAATGGGTGAGACCATGTGATATTTATGTTTCTCTGCCTGGTATATTTAACTTCGCATAACACTCTCCATCTCCATCCATGTTGTTGCAAATGGTAGGAACTCCTTTTTTACCGCATCGTAGTATTCCATTGTGTACATATACCACACAAACACACACACTCACACAAACACACACACACACACACACACACACACAACACAATTTATGGAAATCACCCTCTCCCTGGGGACCTGACCTTTGAACCACTTCAGAACAGACTTTTCCTTTTGATTAGACCACATTCCACCGCCCAGAAAAAGTCCCCCTAGATTCCTTTAGAATATCTGACTCCCCATCCCTGGGTGTTGGACTCATTTTGGGATTCAAACTATCACGTTTTCCAGATGACCTAATAAATTCATAATTCTTTACCCTTTTTGGTTTCATGCATTCCTCTTTCTGAAGAACATTACAATAACTGTATAATAAACCGGTAATATGCTAAGTGAAATGTTTTCTGAATTCTGTGAGATGCTCTAACAAATTAATAAAACCCAAGGAGGTGGCCAGGAACCCCTTATTTATAGCCAATGGGTCAGCAGTTCCTGGGCCTGTGACTGGGATCTGAGGTGTTGGTCGGGAGGGGGTGATGGCAGTTTTGTGAGACTGAGGCCTGTATTTGTGAGATGTGACACTGTCTCCAGGAATACACTGTCAGCACTGAGATGAACTGGGGGACAAACTGCTGGTGCCCTGAGCATTGTTGGTGTGAACCTTTCCCACACATCAGAATTGAGTGTTCAGAGCCCCCTTTTACCTCATGCCGTGCAAGACAAAAAACAACAACATATAAAATAGACAAGCTTAAGGATACAGAAAGCTTAAACAACATGAACAATAAGGTAGAGTTTATGTACCTGGAAATAGAATGCTCCCTTTTGTGAAGTGCCAATGATCAATCACAAAATTAATAGTATATTAGGTTGAAGAAAAAACGTTTATAAATCCCAAAGCAGCAAAAAAATCAGCTTCTTAATTTTCATGAAATAAAAGAGGACATTAATGTTAAAAATCAGAAACTATGGAAGTCTTTCTTTTTGGAAAGTTCAACATTTTCAACGGACTGACTTGTAAGTTACGGGAACAGATGTCCCTCTAAATTGCAGGAAACGGAACCGGAATATTTGTTAACTCTATGAACTCTGGAGCCATTCTGCCTGGTTTTAAATTCCTATTTAACTTGTACCAGTTTGTGTGGCCTTAGCAAATTATTTATGTTCATGGAGACTCAGTTTCCTCAGCTGTAAAATGGGTATAGTAATCACATCAATCTCATACGATTAGTATGACAGTTCCATGAGTTAGTATTTGTAAAGCACTAAACGGATGTCTAAAACATAATAAGTGTTATGGAAATGTTTTTAGATTTCAAAATGAATGAAATACACATAGCAATAGATGTGATCCGTTAAAATAGGACTGAGGAAAAATTTCTGAATTCTGTGAGATGGAATTGAAAGAATGAAATTAACTGGATTATGCCTCTGTCTCATAAAATCAGGAAAAAACAAACTTACCTAAAGTAGCAGGAAGAAATTAATAAAAACATATGAAGAAATTAATGAGTTAGGTAAATTATAAAAGAATATAACTGGGAAATTAAAAAAACTCAAATAATATAGAGACTTTTCTAGAATAAATGAACTAAACCTGATTTGAGAAGTTAAAAAACTTCTATGTAGAAATATCAAAACACACAGAAAGATCTGCCTTTTCCAAACCCCCAGGACCAGACGATGCCACAAGAAAATGTGTGAAACCTTTGAAGAGCAGATATTTCCAAATCCACTTGGCACAGGACAAGTTTTAAGTAAACACTATTTTGACAGAAAAAATCAAAGAATTGCATAATGAGAAAAATCAATAAAGTTATTTATGAGTAATTACCTAATACAATGTATAATGACTAAATGGGTTTATTCCAGGAAGGCAATGATGCTTTAACATAGGAAATCAGTAAGATAACTGACCCTAGTAGTAAATCCAAGGAGAAAGTTATATGACGGTTTTCAGATGCTGATAGGTATTTGACCATATTCAAGAGTCTTGTTTCAAACACAACCCCAAATAGGAACCAATGGATACTTCCTTAAAATGAAAACACTTTCTCTGTTTATATAGTTAGCTATGTTAGCCCCAAAGCCAGCATTTTACTTAAGAGTTAAGTATTTGAGTCATAGCTGGTTTGGCTCAGTGGATAGAGCATCGGCCTGTGGACTGAAGGGCCCCAGGTTCAATTCTGGTCAGCTGGCTCAATCAGTAGGGGGCATGCAGGAGGCAGCTGGTCAATGATTCTCTTTGATCATGGACATTTCTATCTCCTCTCTCCCTCTCCCTTTCTTTCTGAAATCAATAATATGTATATATATTAAAGGGTAAAATATCTGAGTCATTTCTGTAAGTAATTAAAATAGTTATTAGTTGTTGTTAGCTATTATTGTTAATCTCTTCCTATGCCTAATTTATAAATAAACTTTATTTTAGGTATGTCAAGAACAATACAAAGTATACCTATTCATGATTTTGGGCATCCACTGGGGGTCTTAGAGCCCCCATTGATAAGGAGGAACTACTGTCACCACTTGGTAAATATTGGGGTCAGTATTCAAATCCTATTTATCAATTAATGCTATTTCTGTACTTGTCTTATCTTCCAAGATAAGACAAGTACAGAAATCAAGACAAAAGTCTAAGTCATGATTTTTTAAAATTCTGTATTGACCCTATCTCAATACCTTTATACCATTATAGTCACTCAATTCATATTTTTAGAAAATATATTTTTATTGATTTCAGAGAGGAAAGGAGAGGAATAAAGAGATAGAAATATCAATGATGAGAATCATTGATTGGCTGCCTCCTGCATGCCCCACATGTGGGATTGAACCTCCAATTCGGGCACATGCCCTGACCAGGAATCGAACCATGACCTCCTGGTTCATAGATCAACGCTCAACCACTGAGCCATATTCCATATTTATTTGAATAAATGATTAAGTGAAATTATCTAGCTGGAGTTTCTCATATTTCTTTTTCCTGACTGAAAATATCTCGGGATCCTTATCTTTTGTGGCTTTTAATTTCAAGTTTAGTTCTATCTTTAATCACAATGAGGAGCCATTTGATTGGATTAGGATATTCCTGATTGCATTTAAATATTGTTGGCCTGCCAACCTATTCCCTTTCATAATGGCTCCAAGTGAGAAAGCATGTTCAGATTAGTGGAAGGTAGGCTATGTACTATTCCATTCTTTTTTTTTTCTTCTTCTTCTTTTTCAATGTGAAATTGATAGAAAACTTACTCGTTAAGTTTAAAGCATTTAGTTTTTAGTTGTGGGGATGTTTTTACTTTTACCTCAATAATTGTGATAGAGGGAGTTTCCATTTCTCCTAAATTAAAAATATGTATTTATTTCATTAAAAATGAATATATATATAAATATATATGTATATATATACATATATATATCTTTAGCTAGTTTTGCTATGTTGTCATGTTGAAACTTTTAAAGAAAGATGTTTTTAAATTTTTGTTTGTTGACATTAAACAGAAGGGGGAGAGAGAGGGAGAGAGATTTGTTGTTCCACTTATTGATGCATTCATAGGTTGCCTTTTGTATGTGCCCTGACCAGAACTTGAACCTGAAACCTTGGTGTATCAAGATGATGTTCTAACCAATTGAGCTACTTGACTAAGGCTGTGAAAGGAAGATTTTGTGAAGAAAAAAATCTTTTCATTGGATGGGAAACTGAAGGAGTTTTGAAGGATGCTCACTGATTGGTTAGGGATGGTGCAGAGTGAATGCAATTTTTGATGAGACACAGAGAGCACATCAATGCGTGCTTCTTCATTTCGAAGTTGAGTCCAAGGGGAAAGCATATGTTTGCATCTTGGAAAATGTTCATGTCAAATTGAGATTTCATATTATTGGACAATTGTCTTTTTATTCCTACTTTTAAAAAATTATACCATGGAATATTATGCAGCAGTAAAAAGAGGAATCTCTTACTCTTTGAGATGGCATGGAGGGACCTGGAGAACATCATGTGAAGTGAAATAAGTCAGCCAGAGAAAGACAAGTATCACATGATCTCACTCCAATGTGGAATCTAAGTCACAAAATAAACTGATGAATACAGTGGATCCAGAGACATGGAAGCAGGGAACAAAGTGCAGAATCTCAGAGGGAAGGAGGGGAAGGGTGGGTGGGAGTAACCAATCAGGAATTGTATGCATATATTCATGGCCCATGGACAGAGATGAAGCCATGCATATATGGGGCAGTGAGGGCCTGGGGCAAGAGATGGGCTGGAGGGGGTTAATGGAGGAAAAAAGGGGACATATGTGATATTTTCAACAATAAAGAATTATTTTTAAATAAAGAATTAAAGATTGGCAAAAATGTTCAGAAGGGATTAAAGAGAGACTATTTACATTTAAAGTAGAGTCTAAAATATGTAAATGTTTATGTTTTGTTTGGGTGATTATTTTTAAATTTTATTTGGTCAAATTTTAAGTTTATTGAGGCATTTATAGGGTTTTGTGTACTTTAATATTCAGGTTTCCAGGAAATATTTTCACTGAAAATAGTTTTCTTTAGTGAGATGATAAAACAAGATTCACTAGCAGTGATAAAGATATTTTTGGAGCATGTGGTTGACCATCGGACTTGATTGAATAAAATTATTTTTTATTCACATATATCATACTAATAATTTTCACTGAACTGTCAATAAAAACAACCCATTTGTTTTTTACAGGAAACTGCTGCCAAGACCGGTTTGGCTCAGTGGATAGAGCGTAGGACTGAGGACTAAAGGGTCCCAGGTTCGATTCTGGTCAAGGGCATGTACCGTGGCTGCAGGCACATCCTCTGTAGTGCGTGTGCTAAAGGAGGCTGATCGATGGTTCTTTCTTCGATGTTTCTGACTTTCTATCCCTCTCACTTCTGCTCTGTAAAAAAATCAATAAAATATATTAAAAAAAAAAAAAAAGAAAGAAAGAAACTGCCCAATCTTGGATTTAGTTTCTGAATGAACTGGCAAGCTGGGAGATATTTTTACAATTGTAGTGGCTTAAAGACTTCAAGTTCGAATTGTTGGTGCTGTGTGACATATGTGAGATGTTATTTTCTTGTAATGGTTAATATTTATCTTTTAGATAATAGTTACTTCATGTAGATCTTTAGCAACTTTAGCTGCATTCAGAATAGACTTTGGGATTTGGGGAGTTGGATGCTTATTAATTTAAAACCATAGCATCTGAGGAACATGGCATCTAGACTCTAATATTTAAAATAACGACATTTCATCTAGTTGTGAAAAAAGTAATATATTTCAAAAATATATTGCTTACATGGCATCCACAGAGCCTAGGCAGGGAGAGCTAAGAAACTTAAAACCAGCAGCAGATAGCATTGTAATGGACACTCCTGTCCAGTAGGTGGCGGCGGAGAAGGGGGAGAGTGTTTACAGGCAATAGCCCCACCAGTTTGGGGGAAAAGCTGAAAGTATCTGACCCAAGCACCTAGGATTTTGAGGACCTGGAGCGAAATATTTGAAGAAACCTTTATACAAGCAAGTTATGCATTTAAAAAAAAATCAGTAACTCCTTATGTGATAAAAACACTGGGAACCATTCAGTAGCTCCTGGAGCAGGAGTGTGGAGTATCGCTGGGCACACGGAGGACATGGACCTTTACAGCATCAACTACCTGCACTTCGGGGCGCCCAAGACGTGGTACGCGGTGCCCCCAGAATATGGCCAGCGCCTGGAGCGTCTGGCCAGGGAGCTTTTCCCGGGCAGTTCTCGGGGCTGCGAGGCCTTCCTGCGGCACAAGGTGGCCCTCATCTCGCCCACTGTCCTCAAGGAGAACGGGGTCCCGTTCAGCCGAATCACTCAGGAGGCCGGAGAGTTCGTGGTGACGTTTCCCTATGGCTACCACGCTGGCTTCAACCATGGCTTCAACTGTGCCGAGGCCATCAACTTTGCCACCCCGCGCTGGATCGACTATGGCAAGGTGGCCTCTCAGTGCAGCTGCGGGGAGGCCAGGGTGAGCTTTTCCATGGACGCCTTTGTGCGCATCCTGCAGCCCGAGCGCTATGCGCTGTGGAAGCGAGGGCAGGACCGGACTGTTGTGGACCACGTGGAGCCCACGGCGCCGGGCAGCCGGGAGCCGAGCGCCTGGAGATCCACGCTGAGCCTGAGGCACCTCGAGCCCCGTCGGGCCACGCACACGCCTCGATCAGTGGTCCCGGGCAGTGGGTCTCTTCGCCCCCGCCGCACCCCTTGTCACCGGCCATCCCTGCGTCCCAGGCTAGCCCGGGGTTCTGCCACCGCCCTCCAGTCCGCCGCCTTCTGCTCCTGGAAGCCCGAGGCATCCTCACAGCCAACTTCGGGCCCATCTGCCCAGGATCTGCAGTCAACTGGCACACGTGGTCGTGGTCGTGTCGTGGTCGTGGAAGTGGGAGAGGTCGTAGTCCTCGCGAACAGGGGATTCAAGAGTCTATGGAGCAGACCCCGGCTAAGAGGCGCCGCCTAGTGGGCGCAGTGGGCACAGCTCCGGATCCCAAGACCCAGCCTGTGCCTGAGGAGAAACCCTACAAGGACAGCCCAGCACCACTCAGCACTGGCTGCCAGCAACTTGGGTGGGCTTTGGTGTGCCGCTGACCTTCAACCCTTGGGGTCCCCATTGGATACCAATGCACCGATGCACCCTGGTCCGTGTGTGCTGTCTCTGACCAATATTCCAGCCATTTGACAATTTCAACTAATTCCTCGCTGTGTCACTGGGACTCTGCAATCCTTCCCCACAGACCCTGCTGGGAACCCCATGAACTCCTATAAGTTCGTAAGGATGGGCCACTCTTATGCCTCCTCCAGTTGCACAAATCTTCTGGACCCCTGACTATGATACCCTGGAGCTGAAGCCAGAGGCAGCTGCCTCTCTAGGGTCCTGGGACATGTCTCTCGCCAAAGGGTGGTCCTCCATCTTTGATCTTATAACTGATGAAGGTTTATCCAAATATGGTTGTATCTGACCCTCCAGCCTGGGAACCACAGCGCCTCCCAGCAGAGCAACAATCTGGGCTGGCCCTGTCCACAACCAACATGCTTTATCTTCTAGAATTGACCCATTTCTTAAGCTGCCAGATGTTTCTACTATGTCAAGCAGGGATCCCAGTGGCCAGCCAGAGCCACCCCCTCCCCCATCTGTTCAGCTGCCCTAGAATTCTGTGGCACCTCTCAGGGATGCTCAGCCCTGTCCAAGATGCCATGGATATGACTGGTTTTGATATCACCTTCGGGATCCTTTCCCTGCCATGGTGTGCCTTGATAAGGAGAACATTCTGAGATGTTTTGAACTAACCTAAAGCGGGAGGTAGATAGATGAAAGGTAGATAGAACTGATAGGCTATCAATGGTTGGAGCCAGCTAACAAAGGAGAGCTCCCATTCCTGTGGGTGTCTCTGGAAGTCGGGATTAATTTTCAGATGACCAGTTGTGCAGATTCCTAAGACCCTGCTGGCCACTGGTCTGTGGTTTTCACTGGACATGCTGCAGCCAGAACTGAGACCAGCAGCTTCTCTTACTCTGCTGCTCTGACACCTACACGCTCCTCAGGCCTCTGCTCATGCTGGAACTAGACTGTTTCCCAGTGAGTTTCAGCCAGTACTACCTCGGGGATGTTTGTAATTTTTAAAATAATATGCAACTCCAGGAGCCTCCGCTTGTTTACCCCTGGGCTTTCTGGACCACTGCCCACAGCCAGTTTCTGGGAGCACGGCTCTCTTCATTCAAATTCTGTTCTTATCCCAGAGCTGGCCTCCACCTTCTCTCACCCCTTTGCCTGTAGACCATGTAAATTTCTTTTAGATTAACTCTTGTTGTTTTCTTCCCTCCCCCTTATTTGATGTATAAAAAGCTTGCAAAACTCTGTGACAATGGACATGTTGTCTTTTCTCCCATGCTCCTGTATACTCTTATGCCTCAAGATTGGACTTGCTTGTGGCTAATATTTTGGTCAATAAAGCTACTTACAAAAAAGAGTTAGCTGTGCAGTGAAATATTTTCTTGTTTATCAGACATAGTCATTTGGGGGGAATCTCAGCGGAGTCATATCTGAGACTCTGAGTCACTGAACAGGCTGCAGTGCACACAACTGAGCCCGGGAGCTTCTCTCTCTCCTGTGGCTCTGACACGCCTTCTCCCAGGCCACTGCTCAGGCCTCTGCTCAGACTGAAACTCGACCATTTACCCAATAAGTCTGTCAGCCAGTACTTCCTTAGAAATGTTTGTAATTAAAAAAAAAAAAAAGTATTGCCCTGCCCACATAGGTCAGTGTTTGAGCATCTACCCATAAACTAGGAAGTGGTGGTTTGATTCCCAGTCAGGGCACATGGCTGGGTTCAGGGCTTGATCCCCAGGAGGGGGCGTGCAGGAAGCAGCTGTTCAATGATTCTCTCTCATCATTGATTTTTCTATCTCTCTTTCCCTCTCCCTTCCTCTCTAAAATCAATAAAAACGTATTAAAACAATAAAAAAATGAAGGATATATTTTATTGATTTTAGAAAGAGTGAAAGGGGGGGATAGAGAGATAGAAACGTCCATTTGAGAGAAACATACATTGGCTACATGATCCCACTGGGAAAGGAGCCACAATCTAGATATGGGACCTGAGTGAGAATGGACGGGGGACCTCTTGGTTCCTGAGACAACACTCAACCACTGAGCCACACGGCCAAGCACAATATTCATAATTTTACTTGTGTGTGTGTTTCCATTCTTGGTGCTTCCATTTATTTCCTCTCAGAAAATATTTAATTAAGGGATCTCCGTTAATTAAACCATCACAGTTTGTGGCAAGAATTAAAAACCAGGTGAATCCTGTCTCATTTCAGTTCAGCAGCAAGAAGCTGTTGCTCAGAGCACCAGGGAGTAAAGGCAGGAATGGGGAGGCTCAGCCCCCCTCTGCTGGACAGGAAAGTCTGGGGAATAGGGCTGCGTCTGCCTCCCATTCAGAGGTTCTTGAGTCAGAAAGTGGGATCGTGAACACATCTTCCATCACCCAGTCCTCACAGGGCAGCTGCCTCATACTTTAGAAGCCCAGAGAGACACATGTGATCCCAGGTCAAAGCTTCCTCCTTTTCCCCCTGGGCACCTCCTCCCCACATCGCAGCTCCAGCCACAGCTCTGAGCAGAGCCAGACCCTCAGAGATGCCCATGATGATGGAGAAGGTCTGAGAAGGTGGCTCCCTCTCAGGCTCAGGGGCTCAGGCAGCCCCTCTCTGCACATGGCACGTGTATCTCTGCTCCTCTCCAGGGGGCACCCCCAGGGCCGCCCACTTCTGAAAGGTGCTGTCCCCCGCAGGCCTGATCTCCACAAGCTCCAAGTCCTGGGTGTGGTCCTCCCCGTCAGGCTGCGAGGTCAGGGTGATGTCAGCAGGTAGAAGCCCAGCGCCCAGCACCGCAGAGTGACCTCAAGGTCAGAGATGGGGCGGTGGGTCACGTGTGCCTTGGGAGGGTCTGGCGCTGGGCTCTCCTTCCCCTTTTCCAGGTAAATGCGAGCCACTCCATGCAGGTGCCCTTCAGGTAGCTCCTGGGATGCTCTGATCACCGCTTTAGCCAGGAGATCTGAGCCGCCAGGTGGGCCGCGGTCCAGGAGGTCAGGTCCGCGTTCAGGGCGATGTAATTGGCGGCTCGGTAGGCGGACTCCCAGCACCCGCGGAGGAGGCGTCCGTGGGGTCCCAGTCGCAGCCATACATGACCTGGGAGGGGTGAGACCCGCCCTCGCTTGGTGGCAGGAGCCGTGCAGGAAGATCAGTCTTTGTCGGTAATACTTTTCGGAACCCCTGAACCTCCCGGGTTTCCATGTCCCAATGCAGGGGGCCCTCCCACTCCACCCACCGCTGCTGCATCCATGGATCCCGCTGTTGGGACATGGACTCCCCGCGTGACTGAACTTCCTGTCGTCTTGCCAGGGCTCCCCGGCCTGGCCGGACAGGATGGTGGAGAAATACCTCACAGAATGGGGCCGGGGGACCCAAGTGGGGTCAGGACCAGCGCCCCTGAGAGCACCAGGAGTTGGGGTGTGGGGGAACTTCGTGACCTGCATCCTCAGCATTGGGGTTGGGGGGAGGGTGAAGGGAACAGACCATCTCCTACTTACCTTTTATTAAAGTTGTTATCCCCAGTGTGTATTTGCAAAATAAAGAAAGGTAAAACCCTTAACATGCTTTTTCAAAATTCAGAATGATATAAAAGAGACATAGCTAGTTAAAAACAGGAAAATAGGGCCATATTGGAATCGCTCATGCTAGGCATCACCTCACCAAACCAGGACTTAACTTAATGACACTCTCCCAGAAATGGAAGCCAAGGCAGGCAGTCCAGCAGGACTCGCCTAGTGAGCATCAGTTAGGTAATCTGCCCCATGGGCCCCTCCATCCCCTGAAGGAAGGTAACCTTGCAATAACCCACCCAGGTGTTTGTCTCCTATGACTGCCTGCTCCTGCCCCTTTCTGCCTGTAAAGGCCCTTTCTTTTGCACAGCTCCCAGGAGCTGCTTCCCACCTGCTCCATTGAAAGCTGCCTGATTTGAATCTTTCCACTTTTAAATGACCTTAGTTTATCTTTTAACAATCTAAAACAAAGTGATTCAGAAAGTTATGAGTAAATAGACAAGCAAAATGCTACGGTGCAAATTCAAGCAAAAAGCAGGAGTTATGAAGGTAAAATCAGACAAATCAGAGGTGAGGTTCAAAGGCAAGTTTCACTATGGAAATATGGCCGTCATTGAATACCCATGTAATACTGGTAAGGATAAATTACAGAAAATAAAACAGGGTAAAAGAAACAGATTAAAATTAGGATATTTTATGTGACATTGTCATTTATGGGTCTTCATCCCAGTTTCTGGCACAGAGCTCCTAACGCCTTGGAAATTCCGAAGAGATGAGAGCTACACAGGTCTTTTTTGTTATATTAACGAGGTGACTTTCAGAATGCTCCTTGGTAACCAAAAGGTGGGAACCAGTCACCCAGAAACAAACCTTGTGATGAGAGGCTTAGAAGTTCCCAACTCCATCTCTTGGGAGGAAAAAGGGGCTGGAGATCCCATCAATTCCAGTGGCCAGTGATTAATTACTCATGATGATGTAATAACACCTCCCTAAAACCCAAAGAGGGCAGCATTTGGGAAGCTTTCTAATTGGGGAAGTGTGTGTGGTGCTCCTGGAGGGGGCATGGAGGCTCCTCACTTGGCCCCAAGCCTTTCTCCATGTATTTCTCCATCTGACTGTTCCTGACCTGTAAACTGTTAGGTCTGATAAGATTATGGAAATCTTTATTTATTTATTTATTTATTTGTTTGTTTGTTTATTTATTTATGTGTCCTTAGTCTCCCATTACCCCTCACCCCTCAATTATGTCCCACCCCCCTGCTGTCTGCATCCATTGATTAGGCTCATATGCATGAATACAAATCTTTTGGTTGATCTCTCCCCCTTTTACACACCGACCCCCACCTTCCCTCAGGTTTGACGTTCTGATCAACATTTCTCAGTCTACGGATCTGTTCTTCAACAGTCTATGCCATTCATTATATTCCACAAATGAGTGAGACCATGTAATATTTATCTTTCTCTGCCTGGAGTATTTCTCTTTGCATAATGCTCTCCATCTCCATACATGTTGTTGCAAATGGTAGGAACTCCTTCTTTTTTACCCCATCATAGTATTCCATTATGTGGATGTAACACACACACACACACAAATACACACACACACACACTAAACAAGAACAACAACAACAACAACAACAACAACAACACACACACACACACACACACACAAAACAATTTATGGAAATCATCACCCTCTCCTCGGGGACCTGACCTTTGAACCACTTCACAACAGACTTTTCCTTTTGCTTAGACCACATCCCATCGCCCAGAAAAAGTCCCCCTAGAGTCCTTTAAAATATCTGACTCCCCATCCCTGGGTGTTGGCCTCATTATGGTCTCAGGCTATCTGGTTTTCCAGATGACCTAATAAATTCATAATTCTTTACCCTTTTTGTTTTCATGCATTCCTCCTTCCGGCAAACATTACAATAACTTTATAATAAACCGGTAATATGGTAAGTGAAATGTTTTCTGAATTCTGTGAGATGCTCTAACAAATTAATAAAACCTAAGGAGGTGGCCAGGAACCCCTTATTTAGAGCCAATGGGTCAGCAGTTCCTGGGCTTGTGACTGGGATCTGAGGTGTTGGTCGGGAGGGGGCGATGGCAGTTTTGTGAGACTGAGGCCTGTATTTGTGCGATGTGACACTGTCTCCAGGAATATACTGTCAGCACTGAGATGAACTGGGGGACAAACTGCTGGTGCCCTGAGCATTGTTGGTGTGAACCTTTCCCACACATCGGATTTGGGTGTTCAGAGCCCCCTTTTACCTCATGCCGTGCAAGACAAAAAAACAACAACATATAAAATAGACAAGCTTAAGGATACAGAAAGCTTAAACAACATGAACAATAAGGTAGAGTTTATGTACCTGGAAAGAGAATGCTCCCTTTTGTGAAGTGCCAATGATAAATCACAAAATTAATAGTATATTAGGTTGAAGAAAAAAACGTTTATAAATCCCAAAGCAGCAAAAAAAAAAATCAGCTTCTTAATTTTCATGAAATAAAAGAGGACATTAATGTTAAAAATCAGAAACTATGGAAGTCTTTCTTTTTGGAAAGTTAAACATTTTCAACGGACTGACTTGTAAGTTATGGGAACAGATGTCCCTCTAAATTGCAGGAGACAGGGAACCAGAATATTTGTTAACTCTATGAACTCTGGAGCCATTCTGCCTGGTTTTAAATTCCAGTTTAACTTGTATCAGTTTGTGTGGCCTTAGCAAATTATTTATGTTCATGGAGACTCAGTTTCCACAACTGTAAAATGGGTATAGTAATCGCATCAACCTCATACAATTAGTATGACAGTTCCATGAGTTAGTATTTGTAAAGCACTAAACGGATGTCTAAAACATAATAAGTGTTATGGAAATGTTTTTAGATTTCAAAATGAATGAAATACACATAGCAATAGATGTGATTCGTTAAAATAGGACTGAGGAAAAATTTCTGAATTCTGTGAGATGGAATTGAAAGAATGAAATTAACTGGATTATGCCTCTGTCTCATAAAATCAGGAAAAAACAAACTTACCTAAAGTAGCAGGAAGAAATTAATAAAAACATATGAAGAAATTAATGAGTTAGATAAATTATAAAAGAATATAACTGGGAAATTAAAAAAACTCAAATAATATAGAGACTTTTCTAGAAAAAATGAACTAAACCTGATTTGAGAAGTTAAAAAACTTCTGTGTAGAAATATCAAAACACATGGAAAGATCTGCCTTTTCCAAACCCCCAGGACCAGACGATGCCACAGAAAATGTGTGAAACCTTCGAAGAGCAGATATTTCCAAATCCACTTGGCACAGGACAAGTTTTAAGTAAACACTATTTTGATAGAAAGATATCTAAGAATTGCATAATGAGAAAAATGAATAAAGTTATTTATGAGTAATTACCTAATACAATGTATAATGACTAAATGGGTTTATTCCAGGAAGACAATGATGCTTTAACATAGGAAATCAGTAAGATAACTGACCCTAGTAGTAAATCCAAGGAGAAAGTTATAGGACGGTTTTCAGATGCTGATAGGTATTTGACCATATTCAAGAGTCTTGTTTCAAACACAACCCCACATAGGAACCAATGGATACTTCCTTAAAATGAAAACACTTTCTCTGTTTATATAGTTAACTAAGTTAGCCCCAAAGCCAGCATTTTACTTAAGAGTTAAGTATTTGAGGCATAGCTGGTTTGGCTCAGTGGATAGAGCACTGGCCTGTGGACTGAAGGGCCCCAGGTTCAATTCTGGTCAGCTGGCTCAATCAGTAGGGGGCATGCAGGAGGCAGCTGGTCAATGATTCTCTTTGATCATGGACATTTCTATCTCCTCTCTCCCTCTCCCTTTCTTTCTGAAATCAATAATATATATATATATATTTTAAAGGGTAAACTATCTGAGTCATTTCTGCAAGTAATTAAAATAGTTATTAGTTGTTGTTAGCTATTATTGTTAATCTCTTCCTGTGCCTAATTTATAAATAAACTTTATTATAGGTATGTCTAGAAAAATACAAAGTATACCTATTCATGATTTTAGGCATCCACTGGGTGTTTTAGAGCCCCCATGGATAAGGAGGAACTACTGTCACCACTTGGTAAATATTGGGGTCAGTATTCAAATCCTATTTATCAATTAATGCTATTTCTGTACTTGTCTTATCTTCCAAGATAAGACAAGTACAGAAATCAAGACAAAAGTCTAAGTCTTGATGTTTTAAAATTCTATATTGAACCTATCTCAATACCTTAAGCATTATAGTCACTCAATTCATATTTTAAAAAATATATATTTTTATTGATTTCAGAGAGGAAAGGAGAGAAAGAAAGAGATAGAAACAACAATGATGAGAATCATTGATTGGCTGCCTCCTGCATGCACCACATGGGAGATTTAACCCATAATTCGGGCATGTGCCCTGACCAGGAATCTTACCATGACCTCCTGGTTCATAGATCAACGCTCAACCACTGAGCCATATTCCATATTTATTTGCATAAATGGTTAATTGAAATTATCTAGCTGGAGTTTCTCATATTTCTCTTTCCTGACTGAACATATCTCTGGATCCTTATCTTTTGTAGCTTTTAATTTCAAGTTTAGTTCTATCTTTAATCACAATGAGGAGCCATGGGATTGGATTAGGATATTCCTGATTGCATTTAAATATTGTTGGCCTGCCAACCTATTTCCTTTCACGGTGGCTCCAAGTGAGAAAGCATCTTCAGATTAGTGGAAGGTAGGCTATGTACTATTCCATTCTTTTTTTTCTTCTTTTTCAATGTGAAATTGATAGAAAGAACTTACTCGTTAAAAGTTTAAAGCATTTAGTTTTTAGTTCTGGCAACATCTTTACTTTTACCTCAAAAATTGTGATAGATGGGGAAGAGAACCAAGATGGTGGCATAGGTAAAACACCTATCTTGCCGCCATACACAGCAATTTCAAAACTACAACTTAATGAAAGAACAAACACTATCCAGAATCACCGGAAAGCTGGCTAAGTGAAAATTCCACAAATAAAAATGAAGATAAGACACTGTGACTCGGAGGAGTGGCAGTGGACATTATTGAAGATACGCATGGAGTCAGAGGTTTGGAGCACGTGCTAGCGGATAGGGCTTACAGCTGAAAACCGGCCAGTTTTTTTGAACAGGGGAGACAAAGACGTTCCACTGGACTGATTCTCTAGCTCTGGGCGAAGTCCAGGGAACCCACTATCATACAGGGTAAAAACTGGACAGTGGGAGGGCATGCTGAAGCTCGGGTGCTGCAGGGGTCGGCGGGCTTGTGGAGAAGGCAAGCTTGTGTGGAGTGCGTGTGAGCTTGGGAACAGCGCAGCTGTGTGACCGCGCAGAGAGCACTCGCGACTTGCTCTTTCATTAGGGAAACTGTCAGACTGAATTGTTTTGCAACCTTGGGTGAGACATTGGTTGTGCAGACTCAATTGGGGAGAGTCTGTAATCTCTGGCAGCTGGTGGAGCTCGGCAGTGGCTCTCTCTCAGAGACCCTGGGGCCCCATAGGGTGGAACTGATGCTGTCTGCTTGGCCCGGAGACTCCGCCCATCCATGCTGAGCATAACTGAATGTCACAGACAATTGGCCTGGAGGTCAACCCCTCCAAGTGCTAACAACAATTAACCTGAGCTTAACTTATGCAACCCATATCCACCTCAGGTAACTGGGGAGGCTGAGCCATTGTCCCTTGTAGGACATCTCCCACACAAAGCTAATTGGCTAACTCAGGGAAGCAGCCACCATGCAGAGACATGGAAAGAAATCAGATGTGAAAGAAATAGAGGAAAGAAAATGACTGGACACGGAATTAAAAACCATGGTGATAGGGCTTCTCTAGAGGCTCCTAGAAAAGGTCGAGATCTATAAGGAAATAAGCAAGACCTACAAGGAAATGAATGAGACCCTCAAGGATATGAATGAGACCTGCAAGGAAATGATCAAGACCAACGTGGAAATGAATGAGTCCTACAAGGAAATGAAAGAGACCTACAAGGATACGAACGAGACTCTCAAGGATATGAAAAAGGACCAACCAGAAATTGAGCATACACTGACTGAAATAAAAAATATTATACAAAGACCTAAAAGTACTCTAGAGTACCCCAAGAACCAAGTTAAATGTTTGAAATACAAAGAGGTAAAATCCACTCAACTGAAAAAACAAGAAACCAGAAGAATCCAAAAAATTGAAGATAGTGTAAGGGGCCTCTGGGACAATCTCAAGCATACCAACATCCGAATTATAGGGGTGCCAGAAAAAGAGAGAGACCAAGACAATGAAAACCTATTTGAAGAAATAGTGACCGAAAACTTCCCACACCTGGTGAAAGAAATTGACTTAGGAGTCCAACAATCGCACCGAACCCCAATATATAGGAATCCTAAGAGGACCACACCAAGGCACATCATAATTAAAATGCCAAGAGCAAAAGACAAAGAGAGAATATTAAAAGCAGCAAGAGAAAATCAGTTAGTTACCTATAAGGGAGCACCCATACGATTGTCAGCGGATTTCTCAACAGAAACTATGCAGGCCAGATGGGAGTGGCAAGAAATATTCACTGTGATGAGTAGCAAGAATCTACAACCAAGATTACTCTATCCAGCAAAGCTATCATTCAGAATTGAAGGTCAGATAAAGTGCTTCGCAGATAAGAAAAAGCTAAAGGAGTTCATCACCACCAAACCAATATTCAATGAAATTCTGAAAGATATTCTTTAAGAAGAGGAAGAAGAAAAAGATAAAAGTGTAAATTATGAACAACAAATACACATCTATCAACAAATGAATCTAAAAATCAAATGAATTAATAAGCTGATGAACAGGATAAACTGGTGAATGTAACTGAATCAGAGACATAGAGGGAATGGACTGACAATTCTTGGGGAGAAAAAGGGTGTGGGAAGTGCAGCAAGAGATTGGACAAAACTCATGCAACTATGGGAGAGGACAGTGGAGGGGGGTGAGCGAAGGGTGGGATGGGTACCAGGTGGAGGGGAGCTATAAGGGGGAAAAAAGGGTACAATGTAATTAATAAACTGAACAATAAATATTAAAAAATTGTGATAGATGGAGTTTTCATTTCTCCTAAATTAAAATTCAATATACGTATTTATTTCATTAAAAATGAATATATAGAGGAGAACCAAGATGGCGGCATAGTTGGAACACCTATCTTGCCGTCATACTCAGCAATTTTAATACTACAGCTTAACGAAGGAGCAAACACCTTCCAGAATCACCAGAAAGCTCACCGAGTGAAGATTCCACAAATAAAAGTGAAGATAGGACACTGTGACTCAGAGGAGAGGCGGTGAACAGCGTTGAAAGATTCGCGCGGAGAGAGGTTTGGAGTGCGCACCGCGGAGAGGGTGGGCAGCTGAAAACCGGCCAGTTTTCTCGAACGGGGAGACAAAGACATCCCACTGGACTGATTCTCCAGCTCTGGGCCAAGTCCAGAGAACCCACTATCAGACGGGGTGAACTGGACAGTGGGAGGGCATGCTGAAGCTCGGGTGCTGCAGGGTCTGCCGGCTCATGGAGAAGGCAGCTTGCTTGTGAACAGCTCGGCTGCGTGACGGTGCAAAGAGCACTCTGCGACTTGCTTTCTCATTCGGAAAACCGTCAGTCTGCTTTGTTTTACGACCCTGGGTGCGACATTGCGCATGCAGACTCATTTTGGGAGAGTCTGAATTCCCCGGCAGCCTGTGGAGCTCAGCAGCGGCTCTCTCTCAGAGGTGCTGGCGGCCATTGCCCCCGGCACAGAGTCCCTGGGGCCGCATAGGGTGGAGCTAACCCTGTCTGCTTGGCCCGGAGACTCCGCCCATCCAACCTGAGCACAGCTGAGCTTCACAGACAATAGACCTGGAGGTCAACCCCTCCAAGTGCTAACAACGATTAACCTGAGCTTAACTTCAGCAAGACTGTGCAACCCATATCCACCTCAGGTAACTGGGGAGGCTGAGCCACTGTCCCTAGTAGGAAGTCTTCCACACAAAGCTAATTGACCAACTCAGGGAAGCAGCCACCATGCAGCGACATGGAAAGAAATCAGATGTGAAAGAAATGGAGGAAAAAAAACGACTGGACATGGAATTCAAAACCACGGTTATAGGGTTTTTCAAGAGGCTCCAACAAAAGGTCGAGGCCTATAAGGAAATAAGCAAGACCACAAAGGAAATGATCAAGACCAACGTGGAAAAGAATGAGTCATACAAGGAAATGAACAAGACCCTCAAGGATATAAACGAGACCTGCAAGGAAATGATCAAGTCCAATGTGGAAATGAGTGAGTCCTACAAGGAAATGAAGGAGACCCTCAAGGATATAAAGGAGACTCTCAAGGATATGAAAAAGGACCAACCAGAAATTAAGCATACACTGACTGAAATAAAAAATATTATACAAAGACCTAAAAGTGCTCTGGAGCACCCCAAGTACCAAGTTAAAGATTTGAAATACAAAGAGGGAAAATCTACTCAGCTGAAAAAGCAAGAATCCAAAAGAATCCAAAAAATTGAAGATAGTGTAAGGGGCCTCTGGGACAACCTCAAGCATACCAACATCCGAATTATAGGGGTGCCAGAAAAAGAGAGAGACCAAGACAATGAAAACCTATTTGAAGAAATAGTGACTGAAAACTTCCCACAACTGGTGAAAGAAATTGCCTTAGGAGTCCAAGAAGTGCACCGAACCCCAATATATAGGAACCTTAAGAGGACCACACCAAGGCACATCATAATTAAAATGCCAAGAGCAAAAGACAAAGAGAGAATAATAAAAGCAGCAAGAAAGAAACAGTTGGTTACCTATAAGGGAGCACCCATACGATTGTCAGCGGATTTCTCAACAGAAACTATGCAGGCCAGACGCGAGTGGCAAGAAATATTCAAAGTGATGAACAGCAAGAATCTACAACCAAGATTACTCTATCCAGCAAAGCTATCATTCAGAATTGAAGGTCAGATGAAGTGCTTCGCAGATAAGAAAAAGCTAAAGGAGTTCATCACCACCAAACCAACATTATATGAAATGCTGAAGGATATTCTTTAAGAAGAGGAAGAAGAAAAAGGTAAAAATATAAATTATGAACAACAAATACACATCTATCAACAAATGAACATAAAAATCAAGTGAATTGATAGGCTGATGAACAGGATAAACTGGTGACTATAACAGAAACATGGACATAGAGAGGGAATGTACTGACAATTCTTGGGGAGAAAAGGGTTGTGGGAAGTGCAGCAAGAGACTGGACAAAAATCTTGCAACAATGGGAGAGGACAGTGGGGAGGGGGAGGGGAGGGTGGAGGGTGGGATAGGTACAGGGTGGAGGGAAGCTATAGGGGGATAAAAAGGGGAAACAATGTAATTAATAAACTGAACAATAAAGATTAAAAAAAAGAAAAAAATGAATATATATATATGTATATATATATATATACCTATATCTTCAGCTAGTTTTGCTATGTTGTCACGTTGAAAGTTTTAAAGAAAGATGTTTTTAAATTTTTGTTTGTTGACATTAGACAGAAGGGGGAGAGAGAGGGAGGGAGGGAGGGAGAGAGAGAGAGAGAGAGAGAGAGAGAGAGAGAGAGAGAAAGACATTTGTTGTTCCACTTATTGATGCATTCATAGGTTGCCTTTTGTATGTGCTTGACCAGAAATTGAATCTGAAACCTTGGTGTATCAGGATGATGTTCTAACCAATTGAGCTACTTGAACAAGGCTGTGAAAGGAAGATTTTGTGAAGAAAAAAATCTTTTCATTGGATGGGAAACTGAAGGAGCAGACCATAGTTGGTTTTGGAGGATGCTGACAGATTGGTTAGGGTTGGTGCTGAGTGAATTCAATTTTTGATGAGACACATAGAGCACATCAATGCGTGCTGCTTTGTTTTGAAGTTGAGTCCAAAGGAGAAGCATATGTTTGGATCTTGGAAAATGTTCATGTCAAATTGAGATTTCATATCATTGGACAATTGTCTTATTATTCCCCCATTTAAATAATTATACCATGTAACATTATGCAGCAGTGAAAAAGAGGAATCTCTTACTCTTTGAGATGGCATGGAGGGACCTGGAGAATATCATGTGAAGTGAAATAAGTCAGCCAGAGAAAGACAAGTATCACATGATCTCACTCCAATGTGGAATCTAAGTCACAAAATAAACTGATGAATATAGTGGATCCAGAGACATGGAAGCAGGGAACAAAGTGCAGAGTCTCAGAGGGAAGGAGGGGAAGGGTGGGTGGGAGTAACCAATCAGGAATTGTACGCATATATTCATGGCCCATGGACAGAGATGAAGCCATGCATATATGGGGCAGTGAGGGCCTGGGGCAGGGGATGGACTGTAGGAGGTTAATGGAGGAAAAAAGGGGACATATGTGATATTTTCAACTATAAAGAATTATTTTTAATAAAGAATTAAAGATTGGCAAAACTGTTCAAAAGAGATTTAAAGGGAGACTATTTACGTTTAAAGTAGAGTCTAAAATGTGTAAATGTTTATCTTTTGTTTGGGTGATTATTTTTAAATTTTATTTGCTCAAATTTTAAGTTTATTGAGGCATTTATAGGGTTTTGTGTACTTTAATATTCAGGTTTCAAAGAAATATTTTCACTGAAAATAGTTTTCTTTAGTGAAATGATAAAACAAGATGCACTAGCAGTGATAAAGATATTTTTGGAGCATGTGGTTGACCATCGGACTTGATTGAATAAACTTATTTTTTATTCACATATATCATACTTATATTTTTTACTGCACTGTAAATAAAAACAACCCATTTGTTTTTTTACAGGAAACTGCTGCCAAGACCGGTTTGGCTCAGTGGATAGAGCGTAGGACTGAGGACTAAAGGGTCCCAGGTTCGATTCTGGTCAAGGGCATGTACCGTGGCTGCAGGCACATCCTCAGTAGTGCGTGTGCAAGAGGCAGCTGATCGATGTATCTCTCTCATCGATGTTTCTAACTTTCTATCCCTCTCACTTCTGCTCTGTAAAAAAAAAATCAATAAAATATATTTTTTTAAAAAAACTACCCAAACTTGGATTTAGTTTCTGAATGAACTGGCAAGCTGGGAGATATTTTTACAATTGTAGTGGCTTAAAGAGTTCAAGTTCGAATTGTTGGTGCTGTGTGACATATGTGAGATGTTATTTTGTTGTAATGGTTAATATTTATCTTTTAGATAATATTTACTTCATGCAGTTCTTTAGCAATTTTAGCTGCATTCAGAATAGACTTTGGGATTTGGGGAGTTGGATGCTTATTAGTTTAAAACCATAGCATCTGAGCAACATGTCATCTAGACTTTAATATTTAAAATAACGACATTTCATCTAGTTGTGAAAAAAATAATATATTTCAAAAATATATTGCTTTCATGGCATCCACTGAGCCTAGGCAGAGAGAGATAAGAAACTCAAAACCAGCAGCAGATAGCATTGTAATGGACACTCCTGTCCAGTAGGTGGCGGCGGAGAAGGGGAGAGCGTTTACAGGCCATACCCCCACCAGCTTTGGGGGAAAAGCTGAAAGTGTCTGACCCAAGCACCTAGGATTTTGAGGACCTCCAGGGAAAATATTTGAAGAAACCTTTATACAACCAAGTTATGCTTTTAAAAAATCAGTAACTCCTTATGTGATCAAAACACTGGGAACCATTCAGTAGCTACTGGAGCAGGAGTGTGGAGTATCGCTGGGCACACGGAGGACATGGACCTTTACAGCATCAACTACCTGCACTTCGGGAGCCCAAGACGTGGTACGCGGTGCCCTCTCCCCACAACATGGCCAGCAGCTTGCGAGCAGTTCTCGGGGCTGCCAGGCCTTCCTGCGGCCTGTGGGTCACCTAAGACCATCGAAAAACACAGATATTTACATTGTGATTCATAACAGTAGCAAAATTACAGTTATGAAGTAGCAACGAAAACACTGTTATGGTTGAGGGTCATTACAACATGAGGAACTGTATTAAAAGGTCTCGGCATTAGAAAGCTTGAGAACCACTGCCCTAAAGGCAGGTAACCTTGCAATAACCCGCTCCAGTGTTTGCCTTGTCTGACTGCCTGCTCCTGCCCCTTTCTCCCTGTAAAGGCCTTTCCTTTTGCAGAGCTCCCAGGAGCTGCTTCCCACCTGCTCCATTGAATGCTGCCTGATTTGAATCTTTGAATTTTAATATGACCTTAGTTTATCTTTTAACAATCTGAAAGAAAGTGATTCAGAAAAGTTACAAGTAAATGGACAACCAAAACACTATAGTGCAAATTCAAACAGAAAGCATGAGTTACAGAGAGGATCCCTTTGTTAACTTTTGGTTGAGAATGTGTTTGTGTGTTTTCAGAGAACAACTCCATGACCATGTGGGTTCCTGCGACAGTGAGGAACTGACGGGTCTGTTCCAGTCACAAGGATGGTCCAGAGATGGGGGACACTGACAACACCTTGCCATGCTAGCAGTTGGCAGGCTTGTGTGGCTGCAGGCGGCCCAGGACCAAACCAGAGAGGATGGAACTTGCATTGCCACGATGTGTCCACCATCTGGATACAAAAAGAACTATGTGACATGTACACATAAAGAACTATTTGACATTGAAACTGGGACTCAGAACAGTTGGACATTGAAACTGAGACTCAAACATTTTTTGTTCTTATACATTTATTTCTAGTATGCAGAGGCAAGATATTTTGGAAGAAAAGAAACAGGGGAGAGTGATTCATATAGAGGCAGGGAGGCATTGAACAGGCTGTGAAGCTACAGGGGGAAGGCTGGAATGGATGGGAGGCAGTTGCTGGGGGAGATCAACCAAAGGACTTGTATGCATGCATGTGAGCATAACCAATGAAGGAAAGACACTGAGGCGGGGAGAGTGGCAGATGGGGACATGTTCTGGGGGGGGTAAGGGAAGCCCCAGGGAGGATAATGGAGGGAAAAAAGGAAAACATATGTACTATTATTAAATATAAGTTAGACTGCAAAAAAAAAAAGAGAATAAAAATCATGAGTTGCAAAAAAATAAAAAATAAAAAGAACTTATATGCATGTATGCCTAACCTATGAACACAGACAATAGTGGGGTAAAGGCCTGGGTTTGGGGAAGGAGCAGGCTAGAAGAGGTCACTGGGAAGGGAGAGTCCACTTGTATTACTTTTACCAATAAAGATAAATTTATTAAAAAGAAAAAAAAAGAAAGCATGAGTTATGGGGCTAAAATCAAACATTAGAATTGAGGTTCAAAGGCAAGTTTCACTCTGCAAATATGGCCGTCATTGAATACCCATGCAATATTGGTATGGATAAATTACAGAAAATAAATCTGCTTAAAAGAAATAGATTAAAAATGGGATATTTTTATGTGATATTGTGATTTAAAGTAGGTATATATATTGGGTCTTTATCCCTGTTTCTGGCACAGATTTCTTAAAACCCTTGGAAATTCCTCAGAGATGAGAGCTACACGGGTTTTCCACTTCAAATTCCCCCCTTTGCCCAGTATTACTAACACTCTACATTATTTTGATACATTTCTTATAGTGAATGAACCAATGCCTGTGTGTTATTCAATAAATCTGTTATTCATATTTCCTCAGTGTTTACCCAAAGTTCATTTTATGTTCCAAGATCACATCCAAAATACCACATTACATTTGGGTTCTCTGGCTGTAATAGATTCTCAGACTTGTGTCTGACAAATTGTTTCTATAGAAACTTGACAATTTGAGGAAGTATTGTTCAGGTGTGTTGTAGGATGCC
The DNA here is from genome assembly GCA_027563665.1 of Antrozous pallidus. NCBI lineage: Eukaryota > Metazoa > Chordata > Mammalia > Chiroptera > Vespertilionidae > Antrozous > Antrozous pallidus. The sequence goes on from CM050520.1 coordinate 64,053,067, forward strand.
CATATATTGGAGTTTGTCTGATGATTTTCTTTTTGTTCAAAATATTCCTTAAAGTTCATTTTTATCTTTTTGCCAAGCAAATGTCTTTTACTGAAGTCACAGAGCAGGTGCCCCAGGACCGAGTCTCCATGCTGGGCCAGGAGCTCAGGCGTCAACAGAGCATGGGTCCTGCCTCAAGCAGTGGCTGGGGGAATCCCAGACCTCTGGCGCCCCAGGCTTAGTAGCTACAGGAGGCAGAGTGCCCTTCTCGGAGGCTTTTACCAGGAACAAGTCTCCCCTGGGGGGTGTACCCAGATCCCTGCGTAACAGAATGCCCTCTGAAAATGCATTTCAAACTAGAGACCTTTCTCCAGAACTGTAAAAGCCAAAATAATGAAAAATATCCCTTTAGGAAAGACTGATCAAAATGACCCTTAACATTCAAAACAACTTGGACCGCTTCCTGTCTCCCGGAGACCTCCCGCCACAGGTCAGCTGTTCTCCATCTGCTCTAGGTCCACCTCGCCCGGCCCGGCGGGCACACGCCCTCCTCACTGGCTCTGTCCCAGTCCCCAGGTTCCGGCCGCTCCCACCCTCCCAGGAGCCCCACAAGCTGGTGCTGGGGAGCCAGGGTTAAAGTTGATTTTTAGAGACAGAGAGGTAAGGAGAGAGAGAGAGAGAGAGAGAGAGAGAGAGAGAGAGAGAGAGAGAGAGAGAGAGAGAGGTCAATGTGAGAGTGGAACATAGACTGGCTGCCTCCTGCACAGTCCCCACTGGGCATTGAGCCCAAAATCCAGCTATGTGCCCTGACCAGGAATAGAACTTGCAATCTCTTGGTTCATGGGTCTATACTCAACCATAGTGCCAAAAAGGTCCACCTTGTTTCCCTTTTTATCATTTCCTTTATCTTTCCTTTTCTTTTCTTCTTTTTATTTTTTACTAATTGCTTGAGCTAAAAATAAATAACAATAGCTTTTTAGATATACTAAAATATATTACTATAGATGTTATGTGGATATTGATTTTCAAATAACTATGGTTGGTTCAGTTTTTATTGTTGAATTTCTTATTTTCTCTTTAAAAAGGTTTTTAAACAAGAAGATACCAGATCAGAAATTCAATTGACAATTCTCTCTCTCTCTCTCTCTCTCTCTCTCTCTCTCTCTCTCTCTCTCATCTTTAATTTCCTGCCCGACGAAAAGAAAACCTGAGGAAATAACTTAGGTCCAGCCTGTGTGAAAGCCAGAAAGGGAGTCCTTTTGAGAACCAAGAATCCTCACCCCATCAAGAACTCCTAAGGAAAGAGAAAAAGTAAATAACGGCGACTGACAATCGCCCAAACCTCAGCCGAACTTGAGCAGAAGTTTTTTCTGTTTTTAAGTAAGTGTATCTTTATAGTTAGCTTCTCCTTCCAACACCCCCATCACAAAGAGAAATTTTTTCACCTGCAAGCCGTGACCCAACAACGACTTTTAAAGCATCAATGTTTTTCTTCCTTTTTAATTACTGTGGTTTCTTTACTAATAAAGTTTGAGGTGGAAAATAAACGCATTCAAAATTAACCACTAGTGTGCATTGCCAAAGAAGACAGGTTCCAAAAATGCACCCAAAATTTGTCACTGAGCAAAAAATAATGAGATTAGAAGCTGGTAAAGTGGTGACTTAGCCAGGCGGTCTGGATGGGGCAGGAGGGCCTTTTATTGCTGACTTCCCATTTTACCAGACTGTGAGCAAGAGGGTTCTAGAGATATTAATTTTGAGGAAATTTTATTGATCTTTATTTTATGGTCTTACATGGATAACATTATGCAAATGTTTCATATGTATTTAAAAACATTTTCCATTTGTTATGTGGTTGCAGGTTACATGATCAAAGTTGATTCCGTTGTTCAGATTTTCATAGCATTTCATTTTCTTCTCTGGTTGATTATCAGGTTCTGAGAGGATGGTATTAATTGGGGCTAGATCAGGGTGGGTTTTCTTTTCTGAGTAATATTTATATGGTTTGAATTACTCACTCCTTTATTTTTAATCTCTTAATATGCTTAAAGACTAGAGTTTTGTTTTTATTTTTCCTTTAAAATGAGATCTAGACAAATAAAAGGATTAACCAGGCCTCTAATCCAGAGATCACCACCCAAGGGCAATGATGAGATTCCTATGGGCCCGGTATAAAGCCAGGCCCAAGAGGATGTGGGTTGCATTTGATGGCCAGCTCTCATGGGGACACCGTCTCTCTGAATCCTGCAGTACCTTCACCTGGAATTGGGATTTCGCTGGTGGAAAGTAGGTACCTTGATTTCTGCTGTTTGTGCTTGTGACCAAAATAACTTTTTTTCCTATTACAAGGTTGAAAATAGGAGAATAGTTTTATATTATTTACTAGAGGCCCGGTGCACCTTCTCCAATCTGGAACCCCTTGAGGGATGTCCGACTGCCTGTTTGGATCCGATCCTGTTAGGGCCTAAACGGGCAGTTGGACATCCTTCTCACAATCTAGGACTGCTGGCTCCAAACTGCTTGTCTGCCTGCCTTCCTGATTCCCCCTAACTGCTTCTGTCTGCCAGCCTGATTACCCCCTAACTACTCCATGCCAGCCTGATTGATATTTAACTCCTCCCCTGCCAGCCTGTTTGCCTCCAACTTCTCTCCTCTGCCAGCCTGGTCACCCCCAACTGCCCTCCCTTGGAGACTTGGTCCTTCCCAACTGCCCTTCCCTGCTGGCCTGATTGCCCCCAACTGCCCTCCCTTGCATGCCTGGAACCTCCTAATGGCCCTCCCCTGCTGGCCGTCTTGTGGTGGCCATCCTGTGTCCACATGGAGGCAGGATCTTTGTGTGTTGGAGTGATGGTCAATCTGCATATTACTCTTTTATTAGATATGCTAGAGGCCTGGTGAATGGGTGGGGGCCAGCTGGTGTGCCCTGAAGTGTGTCCCGGATCAGGGTGGGGGTTCCGTTGGGGCATGGGGCGGCCTGGGCAAGGAACCTGTAGTGGTTTGCAGGCCGGCCATGTCCCCCAGAGACAGAGGTAGAGGCCCTGGGATCTGGCATTAATTTATGTTCTACAATTGAAACTTTGTAGCCTGTAGCAGAAGCAAGCCTTCTGCTTGCTCTCTGGATACAGTCATTTCTGTTTGGGTTTATTTAAATTCTATAATTGAAACTTTGTAATCTAGAGTAAGGCCTAGGTGCTAGGGTTGCAGAAGCTTGGCTTCCTCCATCACCCGGGGAACCCTAGCCTCTGCTCTCTCCAGCTCCATGGCTGCCACCATTTTGTTGGGATTATTTATCTTGTATAATTGAAACTTTGTGGCATTGAGTTGAGGCTTAGGCTGGCAAGGGCAGGTGGAAAGCTTGGCTTCCTCCATTGCCAGGGAAACCCAAGCCTCCCTCCTGCTCTCAGTGGCTGTAGCCATCTTGGTTGGGGTTTATTTGCTCCTGATTGGCTTGTGGGCGAGGCTTGATCTGTCAATTTGCATATTGCTCTGTTATTAGATGGAATGACTGAGAAATATGTATCTGGATATCATTCCTTTGAGTTAAAACAAGTTTTTATTGAATTTTTATTTTTAAAATATATTTTATTGATTTTTTACAGAGAGGAAGGGAGAGGGATAGAAAGTTAGAAACATGGATGAGAGAGAGACATCGATCAGCTGCCTCCTGCACACTCCTTAGTGGGCATGTGCTGGCAACCAAAGTACCTGCCCTTGACCTGAATCAAACCTGGGACCCTTGAGTCCCCAGGCCAACGCTCTAGCCACTGAGCCAAACCTGTCAGGGCTATTTTATTTGTTAAAGTACGCACCATTGATTTTTTAGAGAGAGTAGGGGGGAGGGATAGAGAGATAGAAACATCAGCAGCCCCCTGCATGCCCCTAACAGGGGATGGAGCCCACACTCCCGGAATTCATCTGGGGACCTCTCGGTTCATGAACGGACACTCAACCATTGAGCAATACTTGCCTGGTTAAAAAAACAAGTTTAAAAATAAAAACTGGTGCCCAGCCAGTATCCTCAGTGGTTGAGTACTGACCCACGAACCAGAAAATCACCATTGGAAGCTCATATTTCGGGTTCTCTCTCCAGACGGCAGGTGGTCCAGGATTCTCTCTCATTGATGTTCCTGTCTCTCTCTCCCTCTTCCCTCCTCTTTGAAATCAATACAAATATATTTTAAAAACAACACAAAAAATCTTTTTCAGACTTGTGTGGTTACTTTGTATCTTAATATTTTCTTGGTAATAATCACAAAGATGTTCAGCAAAAATCTAGGTATTTAGGGGGCTGATGACCAATAAGTGGGTTTCTAGATCTGGTTAAAGAGTGAATCAATTGCCAGGCACTTAGAAAATATGTGAGATAAAATGGAGATTTTAAATTAGGTATGGAGTAGGAGAATGGAGAAGGTGCTGATTGAATTAGAGTTGAGATAGGACATGATTTTGCCTGACCTCCAGTACAGCATGTTTCATTCAGAGGCTGAATCTGTGAAGGAAATCCTTTTCTGGGTCCTAATGTATCATAATTTGGAACCAAGATTTTACAATAGCGGAAGGCAAGCACTAATTTGTTGTTTTCCCTATAAAGCATAAAACTGTAGAAAACAATGACGTGTTATATCAGAAAGCAACTTTTTCCTGAAAGATATCATTTACTTATGCAAAGTACAAATTTTATGTGTATTTCATTTTCTGACTTCTCCTTTAGGGCCTTTTATGCCTTATTTTTAAAATTGGTTTCAAAGACTAAGGGAGAGGCGGTAGAGGGAAAGATCAATGATAAATGAGAATCATTGATTGGCTGCCTCCTGCATGCCCCACATTGGGGATGGAACCCCCAACTTGGGCACATGCCCTTGACCTGAATTGAACCCAGGACACTTCCACTGAACCAAACTGGCTAGGGCTAGATTTTGTTTTGCAAATGGGACCTGGACAAAGTGAATGACTAACTAGGCCTCTCCTCCGGAGATCCCATTGGATGGGCCATGATGAGATTACTAAGGCTCAGGTATGAAGCCGGGCCCATGAGGTTTTGGGGCTGCATTTGAAGGGCAGCTGTCAAGCGGATACCATCTCTCTGGACCCTGCCACACTTTCATCTGGAATTGGGATTTTACTGGTGGAAGGAAGGTCACTTGATTTCTTCTATTTGTGCTTATGACCCAAAGAGCTATTTTCCTATTACAAGTTTAAAGAACTGACTATAGTTGTACATTATTGATGATTGAGATGTATCTATTGGGATATCATTCTCTTTAGTTAAATTAAGTTTTCATTTCATGTTTTAAGTATGTCCTGAATTATTATTATTATTTAAAAAATATATTTAATTGATTTTTTTACAGAGAAGAAGGGAGAGGGATAGATTGTTAGAAACAAGGATAAGCGAGAAACATAGATCAGCTGCCTCCTGCACACCTTCTACTGGGGATGTACTGCAACCGAGGTACATGCCCTTGACCAGAACCGAACCTGGGACCTTCCAGTTTGCAGGCTGACACTGAGCCAAACCAATTAGAGCCTAAATTATTTTTAGAGAGAGAGAGAGAAAGGGAGAGGGAGTAAGAGGTGGAAAGATCCATGAGAGTAAATCTGATTAGCAGACGCTTAATGGGGATTTCGCCCACAATCTGGGCAGGTATCCGGACTGAGAGTTCATCTAGAGACCTCTTGGTTCATGGATCAATGCTCAAAACCTGAGCCACACCCGCAAGGCTGGAAAACAGTTTAAAAATAAAAACTTGTGCTCAGCCAGTGTCCCTCAGTGGTTGGATATCAACCCACGAACCAGGGAATAGGCTTTGGATGCCCAGATTTCCGGCTCAATCCATAGTGTGGGGCATGCAGGAGGCAGCTCTGATCCAGGATTCTCTTTCATCACTGATGTTCATCTCTCTCTCTCTCTCTCTCTCTCTCTCTCTCTCTCTCTCTCTCTCTCTCTCTTTTCCTCTCTGAAATCAATTAAAATGTACTTTAAAAACCACAGAAAAACCTCAATTTTAGACTTTGGGTTATATTTTTTTCTTAATATATTTCAGGTAAAAACCACAAAGGGAAAAGCCTGGCATTTAGGGAGCTGTTTTAATAAGCGTGTTTCCAAGTCTGGGTAAAGAGTGAACCAATTGGCAGGGACTTGGAGAATATTTAAGATAACATCAGAGTGTTTTTTTGAAATTATTTTATTGATGTTTCTTACAGAGAGAAGGGTGAGGGATAGAGAGTTAGAAACATGCACCTCCTGTACACCTCCTACTGGGGATGTGCTGACAACTAATGTACGTGTCCTTGACCGGAATCAAACCTGAGACCTTTCAGTCCGAAAGCCTACGCTCTAACCATTGAGCAAAACTGGTTTTGGCTTTCTTTCTTTCTTTCTTTCTTTCTTTCTTTCTTTCTCTTTCTTTCTTTCTTTCTTTCTTTCTTTTTTCCTTCCTTCCTTCCTTCCTTCCTTCCTCCCTCCCTCCCTCCCTTCCTTCCTTTCTTTCTGTCTTTCTTTCTTCTTTCTTTCTTTCTTTCTTTTTTTGGTGCTGACAGTTACTATTTCCTTGTACTTCAGTTGTTTTTTGTAAAAATATATTTTTATTGATTTTCAGGGAGGAAGGGAGAGGGAGAAAGAGATAGGAACAGCAATGGTGAGGGAGAATCACCGATGGGCTGCCTCCTCAGGCCCCACACTAGGATGGCACACAACCCAGGCATGTGCCCGAGTGGGATTGAACCATGATCTCCTGATTCATTGGTTCATGCTTAACCACAGTGGAACACTACCCAGGCTGCCTATCTACTTTTGAAAAAATGATCTATTTCAGTTTACAAAAGTACTAGCAATAAGGTTTTCATGAGATTAAACTTTAATTTTTTAAAACTTTTCCTGATGCATTTTTAGGTATATTTTATTATACTGTGCCTATTTGTACTTTTCACATCTATGTGTTTTCACTTCTAATGTTCTTTCCTAAGAATCAGGTCTTAGAATAATTTATATTAGGTGTTAGGTGTGTGTGTGTGTGTGTGTGTGTGTGTGTGTGTGTGTGTGTGACTATTTCCCAATATTCTGTGTTCTTGTCTTCCTGTTTAGCTTTTTAACTTCCTTGATGAGAGTTTCTGCTATTTGGGGCGACGAGCCATCCAGACACTGAAGCTGTGACGCAGGAGAAGCCTCAGAGACTCCAACACCCCCACAAGGGAGCCTCACAGAGCTGCAGGCTGAGCCTGGCTCCGCCAAGTGTCTGCTCCGTGGGAATTGGTCCATGTCCTCAGGCACAGTAGTACTGACCAGTGTGGGTCCCACCAGTGAGGCTGAAAGCCTGGAAAAGACTTATTTGTCACACACTCAATCTGAGTGACTTCGCCACAGACACACCAAAACTTAAAAACAAAAACAAAAAAGGATAGAGAAGACATTGCTCCCTCATTCTCAGGTATCTAAAACATCCATAAGAACCTGGGACTCCCCTGCTTACATGGCAGCCATGATAACTAAAGAGCCAAGTGGGATGATCATGACCTTCCACCCAACCATGGAAGAATTTAAAGATTTCAGCAAATACATTGATTACATGGAATCCCAAGGTGCCCACCGAGCTGGCCTGGCTAAGGTCGTTCCACCCAAGGAATGGAAAGCCAGACAGACCTATGATGATGTCAATGACATCTTAATACCCACTCCCCTCCAGCAGGTGGCGACTGGGCGAGCAGGTGTGTTCATTCAATACCACCAAAAGAAGGGAGCCATGACAGTGGGGGACTATCGCCTGCTGGCCAACAGTGCACAATTTCAGACTCCACCACACTTGGATTTTGAGGATCTGGAGCGGAAATACTGGAAAACGCGCCTGTACCATTTGCCCATATATGGCGCTGACATCAGTGGCTCCTTGTTTGATGCCAACACCAAACAGTGGAACCTTGGCCACCTGGGAACCATCCAGGACCTGCTGGAGCAGGAGTGTGGGGTTGTCATCGAAGGCGTCAACACCCCCTACCTGTACTTTGGCATGTGGAAGACCACCTTCGCCTGGCACACGGAGGACATGGACCTTTACAGCATCAACTACCTGCACTTCGGGGCGCCCAAGACGTGGTACGCGGTGCCCCCAGAACATGGCCAGCGCCTGGAGCGCCTGGCCAGGGAGCTTTTCCCGGGCAGTTCTCGGGGCTGCGAGGCCTTCCTGCGGCACAAGGTGGCCCTCATCTCGCCCACTGTCCTCAAGGAGAACGGGGTCCCGTTCAGCCGGATCACTCAGGAGGCCGGAGAGTTCGTGGTGACGTTTCCCTATGGCTACCACGCTGGCTTCAACCATGGCTTCAACTGTGCCGAGGCCATCAACTTTGCCACCCCGCGCTGGGTCGACTATGGCAAAGTGGCCTCTCAGTGCAGCTGCGGGGAGGCCAGGGTGAGCTTTTCCATGGACGCGTTTGTGCGCATCCTGCAGCCCGAGCGCTATGCGCTGTGGAAGCGCGGGCAGGACCGGACTGTTGTGGACCACGTGGAGCCCACGGCGCCGGGCAGCCGGGAGCCGAGCGCCTGGAGATCCACGCTGAGCCTGAGGCACCTCGAGCCCCGTCGGGCCACGCACACGCCTCGATCAGTGGTCCCGGGCAGTGGGTCTCTTCGCCCCCGCCGCACCCCTTGTCACCGGCCATCCCTGCGTCCCAGGCTAGCCCGGGGTTCTGCCACCGCCCTCCAGTCCGCCGCCTTCTGCTCCTGGAAGCCCGAGGCGTCCTCACAGCCAACTTCGGGCCCATCTGCCCAGGATCTGCAGTCAACTGGCACACGTGGTCGTGGTCGTGTTCGTGGTCGTGGAAGTGGGAGAGGTCGTAGTCCTCGCCAACAGGGGATTCAAGAGTCTATGGATCAGACCCCGGCTAAGAGGCGCCGCCTAGTGGGCGCAGTGGGCACAGCTCCGGATCCCAAGACCCAGCCTGTGCCTGAGGAGAAACCCTACAAGGACAGCCCAGCACCACTCAGCACTGGCTGCCAGCAACTTGGGTGGGCTTTGGTGTGCTCTTGTGCCGCTGACCTTCAACCCTTGGGGTCCCCATTGGATACCAATGCACCGATGCACCCTGGTCCGTGTGTGCTGTCTCTGACCAATATTCCAGCCATTTGACAATTTCAACTAATTCCTCGCTGTGTCACTGGGACTCTGCAATCCTTCCCCACAGACCCTGCTGGGAACCCCATGAACTCCTATAAGTTCGTAAGGATGGGCCACTCTTATGCCTCCTCCAGTTGCACAAATCTTCTGGACCCCTGACTACGATACCCTGGAGCTGAAGCCAGAGGCAGCTGCCTCTCTAGGGTCCTGGGACATGTCTCTCGCCAAAGGGTGGTCCTCCATCTTTGATCTTATAACTGATGAAGGTTTAGCCAAATATGGTTGTATCTGACCCTCCAGCCTGGGAACCACAGCGCCTCCCAGCAGAGCAACAATCTGGGCTGGCCCTGTCCACAACCAACATGCTTTATCTTCTAGAATTGACCCATTTCTTAAGCTGCCAGATGTTTCTACTACTATGTCAAGCAGGGATCCCAGTGGCCAGCCAGAGCCACCCCCCCCCCATCTGTTCAGCTGCCCTAGAATTCTGTGGCACCTCTCAGGGATGCTCAGCCCTGTCCAAGATGCCATGGATATGACTGGTTTTGATATCACCTTCGGGATCCTTTCCCTGCCATGGTGTGCCTTGATAAGGAGAACATTCTGAGATGTTTTGAACTAACCTAAAGCGGGAGGTAGACAGATGAAAGGTAGATAGAACTGATAGGCTATCAATGGTTGGAGCCAGCTAACAAAGGAGAGCTCCCATTCCTGTGGGTGTCTCTGGAAGTCGGGATTAATTTTCAGATGACCAGTTGTGCAGATTCCTAAGACCCTGCTGGCCACTGGACTGTGGTTTTCACTGGACATGCTGCAGCCAGAACTGAGACCAGCAGCTTCTCTTACTCTGCTGCTCTGACACCTACACGCTGCTCAGGCCTCTGCTCATGCTGGAACTAGACTGTTTCCCAATGAGTTTCAGCCAGTACTACCTCGGGGATGTTTGTAATTTTAAAATAATATGCAACTCCAGGAGCCTCCGCTTGTTTACCCGTGGGCTTTCTGGACCACTGCCCACAGCCAGTTTCTGGGAGCACGGCTTTCTTCATTCCAATTCTGTTCTTATCCCAGAGCTGGCCTCCACCTTCTCTCACCCCTTTGCCTGTAGACCATGTAAATTTCTTTTAGATTAACTCTTGTTGTTTTCTTCCCTCCCCCTTATTTGATGTATAAAAAGCTTGCAAAACTCTGTGACAATGGACATGTTGTCTTTTCTCCCATGCTCCTGTAGACTCTTATGCCTCAAGATTGGACTTGCTTGTGGCTAATATTTTGGTCAATAAAACTACTTACAAAAAAGAGTTAGCTGTGCAGTGAAATATTTTCTTGTTTATCAGACATAGTCATTTGGGGGGAATCTCAGCGGAGTCATATCTGAGACTCTGAGTCACTGAACAGGCTGCAGTGCACACAACTGAGCCCGGGAGCTTCTCTCTCTCCTGTGGCTCTGACACGCCTTCTCCCAGGCCAGTGCTCAGGCCTCTGCTCAGACTGAAACTCGACCATTTACCCAATAAGTCTGTCAGCCAGTACTTCCTTAGAAATGTTTGTAATTAAAAAAAAAAAAAGTATTGCCCTGCCCACATAGGTCAGTGTTTGAGCATCTACCCATAAACTAGGAAGTGGTGGTTTGATTCCCAGTCAGGGCACATGGCTGGGTCAGGGCTTGATCCCCAGGAGGGGGCGTGCAGGAAGCAGCTGTTCAATGATTCTCTCTCATCATTGATTTTTCTATCTCTCTTTCCCTCTCCCTTCCTCTCTAAAATCAATAAAAACGTATTAAAACAATATAAAAATGAAGGATATATTTTATTGATTTTAGAAAGAGAGAAAGGGGGGGATAGAGAGATAGAAACGTCCGTTTGAGAGAAACATAGATTGGCTACATGATCCCACTGGGAAAGGAGCCACAATCTAGATATGGGACCTGAGTGAGAATGGACGGGGGACCTCTTGGTTCCTGAGACAACACTCAACCACTGAGCCACACGGCCAAGCACAATATTCGTAATTTTACTTGTGTGTGTGTTTTCATTCTTGGTGCTTCCATTTATTTCCTCTCAGAAAATATTTAATTAATGGATCTCCGTTAATTAAACGATCACAGTTTGTGGCAAGAATGAAAAACCAGGTGAATCCTGTCTCATTTCAGTTCAGCAGCAAGAAGCTGTTGCTCAGAGCACCAGGGAGTAAAGGCAGGAATGGGGAGGCTCAGCCCCCCTCTGCTGGACAGGAAAGTCTGGGGAATAGGGCTGGGTCTGCCTCCCATTCAGAGGTTCTTGAGTCAGAAAGTGGGATCGTGAACACATCTTCCATCACCCAGTCCTCACAGGGCAGCTGCCTCACACTTCAGAAGCCCAGAGAGACACATGTGATCCCAGGTCAAAGCTTCCTCCTTTTCCCCCTGGGAACCTCCTCCCCACATCGCAGCTCCAGCCACAGCTCTGAGCAGAGCCAGACCCTCAGAGATGCCCATGATGATGGAGAAGGTCTGAGAAGGTGGCTCCCTCTCAGGCTCAGGGGCTCAGGCAGCCCCTCTCTGCACATGGCACGTGTATCTCTGCTCCTCTCCAGGGGGCACCCCCAGGGCCGCCCACTTCTGAAAGGTGCTGTCCCCCGCAGGCCTGATCTCCACAAGGTCCAAGTCCTGGGTGTGGTCCTCCCCATCAGGCTGCCAGGTCAGGGTGATGTCAGCAGGTAGAAGCCCAGCGCCCAGCACCGCAGAGGGACCTCAAAGTCAGAGATGGGGCGCTGGGTCACGTGTGCCTTTGGAGGGTCTGGCGCTGGGGTCTCCTTCCCCTTTTCCAGGTAAATGCGAGCCACTCCATGCAGGTGCCCTTCAGGTAGCTCCTGGGATGCTCTGATCACCGCTTTAGCCAGGAGATCTGAAACGCCAGGTGGGCCGCGGTCCAGGAGGTCAGGTCCGCGTTCAGGGCGATGTAATTGGCGGCTCGGTAGGCGGACTCCCAGCACCCGCGGAGGAGGAGTCCGTGGGGTCCCAGTCGTAGCCATACATGACCTGGGAGGGGTGAGACCCGCCCTCGCTTGGTGGCAGGAGCCGTGCAGGAAGATCAGTCTTTGTCGGTAATACTTTTCGGAACCCCTGAACCTGCCCTGTTTCCATGTCCCAATGCGGGGGGCCCTCCCACTCCACCCACCGCTGCTGCATCCATGGATCCCGCTGTTGGGACATGGACTCCCCGCGTGACTGAAATTCCTGTGGTCTTGCCAGGGCTCCCCCGGCCTGGCTGGACACGATGGTGGAGAAATACCTCACAAAATGGGGGGGGGGACCCAAGTGGGGTCAGGACCAGCGCCCCTGAGAGCACCAGGAGT